>JAEIGF010000341.1:0-306991 GCA_018903485.1 Drosophila littoralis | reverse complement strand
ATAACTGGTCATAAAATAGAATCAGTATATACAGGCCCATTTGAGGTAATTAGTATAGAGGATAATATCGAGCAAGAAAGGCTATCTTCGGCACGCCGAAGATCTAATACCCTTGCAGACCCAACCTTTTCATCATGCTCATAATGCTTTGCCCGTATCTAAGAAGCACAGGGAAAATAGTTAATGCCGAGTTTGGTCAAGATATCTTGATAAACAAAAAGGTTTTTAATCAAAAACCTAGTTTTCGTCCGATGGCTCCTCTGGCAGATATATGATATTGTAGTCCGATCTTAATAGGATTTTGCATATATATGAGGAGCATAGTAAAACTAATAAATGCGGAGTTTGGTCAAGATACCTTGAAAAACAAAATGTTTTTTCCATACAAAAACTTAATTTTCGACCGATCGTTCCTATGGCAGCTATATGATATAGTGGTCCGATCCAGCTGGTTTTGACATGTGCTGCGTGCAACAGAAAAAGGGACTTATGCAAAGTTTCATTAAGATAGCTTTAAAACTGAGAGACTAGTTCGCATAGAAACAGACAGACGGACAGACGGACATGGCTATATCGACTCGGCTGTTGATGCTTATCAAGAATATATATACTTTATGGGGTCGGAGATGTCTCCTTCTATGCGTTACACATTTCACGACAAAATTATAATACCCTCTGTAAGGGTATAAAAAGGAATTTATATTGCTAACACAATAACAAAATCCCAATGTACATTTTTCCGATTATTAAATACAACCAATTCCGATTTATTAGTAAATATTAATAATATCAAATACGAATCACTTTCGAACTATGAAGTAGTTCAAAGCAACCAATATAATAGAAATGAAAAGTTGTATCGCATTTAAGGAAAAATTTTCCAAGAACTATTCAATAATCAATTAACAGAATTGTGCACCAAATATTGTGATGCATTCGGACAGACCGAATCAATCACAACAAACAACTTTTATAAGCATACTTTGAGATTAAAAGATAATGAACCTGTTAACATAAAAAACTACAGAAATCCTCATAGTCATGTAGATGAAATCCAAAAACAATTTGGAAAACTTATTAACAACAATATATTCGAACCTTCTGTGTCTGAATATAATAGCCCACTTTTATTAGTACCCAAGAAATCCCTCCCGGGATCAGAAGAAAAGAAATGGCGATTAGTAATCGACTATCGTCAAATCAATAAAAAGCTCTAATCTGACAAATTTCCTCTCCCCGGAATTGATGGCATTCTAAATCAATTGGGTCAAGCGGAATATTTCTCATGTCTTGATTTAATGTCAGGATTCCATCAAATTGAACTAGAAGAAAGTTCTAGAAATATAACGTCCTTTTCAACGAGCAATGGCTCATATTGTGTCACACGATTACCATTTGGACTAAAAATAGCACCAAGCTCATTTCAGAGAATGATGACTATTGCATTTTCAGGTCTACAACCTTCACAAGCATTCCTTTAAATGGACGATTTAATTGTTGTTGGATGTTCAGAAAAACAAATGAAATTATGATTTAAAGTTACATCCAGAAAAATGCTCATTTTTCATGCACGAAGTGACATTTCTTGGTCACAAGTGTACAGACAAGGAATATTACCAGATGACATGAAATATGATGTCATCAAGAATTATCCAGTCCCACATGATGCGGACATTGCATTCTGCAATTACTATAGACGCTTTATAAAGAACTTCGCCGATTATTCTCGGCATATAACAAAATTAAGTAAAAAGAATGTTCCTTTTCAATGGACAGATGAATGCCAGAAAGCATTCCAATATCTAAAAGATAAGCTAATAGAACCAACTCTATTACAATATTCAGATTTTAGCAAAGAATTTTGCATAATCACAGATGCAAGCAAACAAGCATGTGGAGCGGTTTTAACTCAAAACCAAAATGGACTCCAACTTCCCATGAGACTAGAATTAGAGGAATACGACTTCACCGTGGAATACTTAAAGGGAAAAGACAATTTCGTGGCAGATGCCCTATCGAGGATAACAATATCCGAATTAAAAGACATACAAAATAAAGTCCTGAAAGTCACTACCAGGCAACAAAGTAGACAAAATAATCTCTGGCCAGAGACCAAAAAGGAAACTATGCTTAGGCAAGTTCCTAATAAAGCTTCTAAGCCCAACGTACATGAAGTCATTTGCAATGATGAAGTACGGAAAGTAGTGACCTTGCACATAACAAATAATTTATGTTTACTTAAACATGGAAAAAAAGTTATAGCAAGAATTGATGTTAGCGATCTTTACACCAATGGAAATCTTGTCTTAGGTCGATTTTTTCAATGGCTTGAAAAACAAGCCGGTATACTAAAGATCAGCCAACCCAAATTGGCACCGTGTCAAAAGATTTTTGAAACTATTTCAATAGAATCTTTTAAAGAAATGGGCAATAAAATATTGAATTCATTAAAAGTAGCGCTACTACAACCGGTGACCATTATCGAAAAAGATAAAGATAAAGAACCAATTATGTCTACATATCATAATGATCCTATACAAGGTGGTCATACTGGCATTACAAGAACGCTAGCAAAAATCAAAAGACACTACTATTGGAAAAACATGACTCGTCATATCAAAGAGTACGTACTTAGATGTCAAAAATGCCAACTATCTAAAATGACAGCACATGTTCAGACCCCAATGACATTAACAGAAACACCTATACAAGCTTTCGATAGATAGTAGATACTATAGGTCCACTACCACACTCAGAGAATGGAAATGAATACGCAGTTACGTTAATATGCGATTTAACTAAGTACTTAGTAACCATTCCAATTCCAAATAAAAGTGCAACAACTGTTGCCAAAGCTATATTTGAAAACTTTATTCTAAAGTACGGTCCAATGAAGACGTGTATTACGGACATGGGAACAGAATATAAGAATTCAGTAATAAATGATTTGTGCAAATATTTAAAGATAGACAACATATCGTCTACTGCACATCATCACCAAACCTTAGGTATAATATATAATATAGATGATTATGCTAAGGAAGTAAAGTTTAGATTAGAAAACGCGTATAAGAGAGCTCGTATTATGTTAGAAAAACATAAGGTTACAAATAAGAAATACAAAGATAAGAACATTAATAATTTTAAAATATAAATAAGAGACCAAGTTTTGTTAAAAAAAGAAACTGGTCATAAACTAGAATCAGTATATACAGGTGCAGATATTTAAATTATAAAAGAAAATTCTGATGTCTTTCATGACATCCAAACCAATAGAATTATAGACATTAGACCGCTAACGTCATTAATAAAGTATAATCCAGTAATGTAGATTTAGGTCTGACCAACACATTGTTAATAATTATCATTGTTATTCTCAGCGCAAACTTAATTTTTAAACTTGCAAGTTACACAATAAATGTTTTCGAAAAAAATATATGAGCAAGGCTAACGATCTAGATAAAATCTAGAAAACAAAAAAAATTTTAACATAAGCCGTTACATCGATTATTGTTAATAATGTCTTGAACAATATATTAAAAAATTAAAAAAAAAAAAAAAAAAATTAATGTCAACAAAAAGTTTAATATAGAATATATATATTTAATGGAATGGAATGAAATTGTTTCCATTATTAAACAAAAACGTTCTGAGTTTGATAGATCATTTAAGTGCCTCAATAAAAGTGCACTAATATCAAAGCAAACAAAAATAAAACATGTTCAAGTTCTAGTAGAATCATACAACAAAGTCCGTGACATTGTAAACAACAATGAACGTAGGTTAAGCGATTTACATTTAACACAATCAATTGACGTGGTAAAAAGGCTGCGTGAAAATATTAGACACATTTCGGAAAGACATAATTTTCAAATATTTGTTCCGAATGCGCTAAATACACCAGCAACATTCGAAATCACTGATTTAATGGAATCAGTAGAAGAAGAACTTGAACAAAAGCAAGAACAAATCGAAATAGTCGACATGGCTCAAACACCAGTAGATTTTCGTAAGTTAGCAGAGTTTGATGGCAAGGCAGAATATTTAAAAAGCTTAATAGATGCTCTGAATCTGGTAGATTCTCTAAAAGAAATACACGGTGCACTTGCTATAAGTCTTATTAAGACAAAACTAAAAGGCCATGCCAGGAACCTGATAAGTGATGAGAACACTATTGCAGCTCTCATATCGAAACTAACGGACAAAGTAAAAGGAGAGTCAGTAGAAGTTATTTCTGCTAAACTTCTAAACTTACAACAAAAGAGCAAAACGGCCAATCAATATACCCAAGAGGTAGAAAAATTGACTAAGTCTCTAGAAGGAGCTTATATCAGTGTTTGTCACCTGACTTAGCTAATAAGTACAGCACAACACTTGCTGTCAAAGCTATGACTCAGAACTGCTCCATTGATAAAGTAAAACTTATCATGCAGGCAGGTACATTCAGTAACATCAATCATTTCAAAGTTTGTCAACAGTTACACAGAAGCAACTGGTCAAACAAACACTGTTCTACACTACCGACAACGACAAAATTACTATAATAATAGAGGTGGTCGTGTTAATAATCGCGGAAGAGGTTATTACCAAAGTAACAATAACAGAGGCTAACATAATAATAATAACCGAGGAGGTTATAGATCTCAAGGTCAAAATAGACGCAACTTTAGAGGCCGAAGCAACCAAAATCAAAATAATAAAAATAATGTGAGAGTAGCATAAAACAGTTCGGAAAACTCTCAAAACCCTTTAAGTACCACACAATAATCAATAAAACATATTCAATCAATTTTAATCTCAATATCTTTGTAAAATATCTTAACAATGTTACAAAGACAATTTTTAACATTTTTAATCGACACTGGTGCAGACATTTCAATTCTTAAAATTAATTCTGATCACTTCGATACAATTTCTGAAGATAAAACTATAAATATTCAAGGAATAGACCAAGGGGTAATAAAATCCCAAGGCACTACTCTAATAGATCTTCAATTCAAACAATATACAATTCCACACGAATTTAACATAGTAAATGCAAACTTCGCAATACCTTGTGATGGAATTATTGGCATTGATTTTATAAAAAAATTTAATTGCCTACTAGATTTCAAACCAACTGAAGACTGGTTTATAATTCGACCTCAAAATCGTACTTATCCAATTTATGTTCCAATAACATACAATTCTGGTAATAACTCACTAATTCTACCAGCAAGATCTGAAGTGATAAGAAATATAAAAATAGATTCGAAAGATAATTTCATTTATATACCTAATTAAGAAATACAACGAGAAAGAAGGGCTATCTTCGGCATGCCGAAGATCTAATACCCTTGCAGACCCAACCTTTTAATGCCGAGAAAATGGTTAAGGCCGAGTTTGGTCAAGGTATATTGATAAACAAAAAAAAAAAATTTTAATCAAAAACCGATGTAAATAAGATTTTGCAAAAATGAAGGGAGCATAGTGAAATCTTTAAATGCCGTGTTTAATCGCAAAATCATGAAAAACTAAATATGCTCCATACAACAACTTAAAAATATGATATAGTGGTTCGATCTTAATAGGATTTAGCATATATATGAGGAGCATAGTAAAACTAGTAAATGCCGAGTTTGGTCAAGATATCTTGATAAACAAAAAGGTTTTTAATCAAAAACCTAGTTTTCCACCGATCGTTCCTATGGCAGCTATATGATATAGTGGTCCGATCTTAATAGGATTTTGTATATATTTGAGGAGCATAATAAAACTAATAAATGCCGAGTTTGGTCAAGATATCTTGAAAAAAAAAATGTTTTTTCATACAAGAACTCCATTTTCGACCGATCGTTCCTATGGCAGCTATATGATATAGTGGTCCAATCTTAATACGATTTTGCATATATAGGAGGAGCATAGTAAAACTAATAAATGCCGAGTTTGGTTAAGATATCTTGAAAACAAAATGTTTTTTTATACAAAAACTTAATTTTCGACCGATCGTTCCTATGGCAGCTATATGCTATAGTGGACCGATCCAGCTGGTTTTGACATATGTGCTGCGTGCAACAGAAAAAGGGATTTCTGCAAAGTTTCATTAAGATAGCTTTAAAACTGAGAGACTAGTTCGCATAGAAACAGACAGACGGACAGACGGACATGGCTATATCGACTCGGCTGTTGATGCTGATCAAGAATATATACTTTATGGGGTCGAGATGTCTCCTTCTATGCGTTACACATTTCACGACAAAATTATAATACCCTCTGCAAGGGTATAAAAAGGAATTTATATTGCTAACACAATAACAAAATCCCAATGTACATTTTTCCGATTATTAAATACAACCAATTCCGATTTAGTAAATATTAATAATATCAAATACGAATCACTTTCGAACTATGAAGTAGTTCAAAGCAACCAATATAATAAAATGAAAAAGTTTTATCGCATTTAAGGAAAAATTTTCCAAAACTATTCAATAATCAATTAACAGAATTGTGCACCAAATATTGTGATGTATTCGGACAGACCGAATCAATCACAACAAACAACTTTTATAAGCATACATTGAGATTAAAAGATAATGAACCTGTTAACATAAAAAACTACAGAAATCCTCTATAGTCATGTAGATGAAATCAAAAACAATTTGGAAACTTATTAACGACAATATATTCGAACCTTCTGTGTCTGAATATAATAGCCCACTTTTATTAGTACCAAGAAATCCCTCCCGGGATCAGAAGAAAAGAAATGGCGATTAGTAATGGACTATCGTCAAATCAATAAAAGCTCTAATCTGACAAATTTCCTCTCCCAGAATTGAGTACATTCTAGATCAATTGGGTCGAGCAAAATATTTCTCATGTCTTGATTTAATGTCAGGATTCCATCAAATTGAACTAGAAGAAAGTTCTAGAAATATAACGTCCTATCGTTTCACACGATTACCATTTGGACTAAAAATAGCACCAAACTCATTTCAGAGAATGATGACTATTGCGTTTTCAGGTCTACAACCTTCACAAGCATTCCTTTATATGGACGATTTAATTGTTGTTGGATGTTCAGAAAAACAAATGAAAATATGATTTAAAGTTACATCCAGAAAAATGCTCATTTTTCATGCACGAAGTGACATTTCTTGGTCACAAGTGTACAGACAAGGAATATTACCAGATGACAAGAAATATGATGTCATCAAGAATTATCCAGTCCCAAATGATGCGGACATTGTATTCTGCAATTACCATAGACGCTTTATAAAGAACTTCGCCGATTATTCTCGGCATATAACAAAATTAAGTAAAAGAATGTTCCTTTTCAATGGACAGATGAATGCCAGAAAGCATTCCAATATCTAAAAGATAATCTAATAGAACCAACTCTATTACAATATTCAGATTTTAGCAAAGAATTTTGCATAATCACAGATGCAAGCAAACAAGCATGTGGAGCGGTTTTAACTCAAAACCAAAATGGACTCCAACTTCCCATTGCATATGCATCAAGAAAACACTTTACAGTAAAAACAGACCCCAGACCACTAACGTACCTTTTTTTCAATGGTTAACCCAAGTTCAAAAACTAACACGCATGAGACTAGAATTAGAGGAATACGACTTCACCGTGGAATACTTAAAGGAAAAGACAATTTCGTGGCAGATGCCCTATCGAGGATAACAATATCCGAATTAAAAGACATACAAAATAAAGTCCTGAAAGTCACTACCAGGCAACAAAGTAGACAAAATAATCTCTGGCCAGAGAACAAAAATGAAAATATGCTTAGGCAAGTTCCTAATAAAGCTTCTAAGCCCAACGTACATGAAGTCATTTGCAATGATGAAGTACGGAAAGTAGTGACCTTGCACATAACAAATAATTTATGTTTACTTAAACATGGAAAAAAAGTTATAGCAAGAATTGATGTTAGCGATCTGTACACCAATGGAAATCTTCTCTTAGGTCGATTTTTTCAATGGCTTGAAAAACAAGCCGGTATACTAAAGATCAGCCAACCCAAATTGGCACCGTGTGAAAAGATTTTTGAAACTATTTCAATAGAATCTTTTAAAGAAATGGGCAATAAAATATTGAATTCATTAAAAGTAGCGCTACTACAACCGGTGACCATTATCGAAAAAGATAAAGATAAAGAACCAATTATGTCTACATATCATAATGATCCTATACAAGGTGGTCATACTGGCATTACAAGAACGCTAGCAAAAATCAAAAGACACTACTATTGGAAAAACATGACTCGTCATATCAAAGCGTACGTACTTAGGTGTCAAAAATGCCAACTATCTAAAATGACAGCACATGTTCAGACCCCAATGACATTAACAGAAACACCTATACAAGCTTTCGATAGATAGTAGATACTATAGGTCCACTACCACACTCAGAGAATGGAAATGAATACGCAGTTACGTTAATATGCGATTTAACTAAGTATTTAGTAACCATTCCAATTCCAAATAAAAGTGCAACAACTGTTGCCAAAGCCATATTTGAAAACTTTATTCTAAAGTACGGTCCAATGAAGACGTTCATTACGGACATGGGAACAGAATATAAGAATTCAGTAATAAATGATTTGTGCAAATATTTAAAGATAGACAACATAACGTCTACTGCACATCATCACCAAACCTTAGGTACAGTAGAATGAAGTCATCGAACATTCAATGAATACGTTCGTTCTCACATCTCTGCAGATAAGACCGATTGGGATGTTTGGATACAATATTTCACTTATTGTTTCAATACAACAGCCTCGGTAGCACATAATTATTGTCCATACGAACTAGTTTTTGGCAGACTACCAAAACAGTTCATTGATTTTAATAATATAGATAAGATAGATCCCCTATATAATATAGATGATTATGCTAAGGAGTAAAGTTTAGATTAGAAAACGCGTATAAGAGAGCTCGTATTATGTTAGAAAAACATAAGGTTACAAATAAGAAATACAAAAAAAAAAATGAAAAGCAACCACATACCAAATTTTGATGAAACCACAATCTTACAACAAGAACAATACAACAAGCGACACACATTGGAAATGCTACACATAATTAACACACCAACCAACAAACGACTAAACTACAAGACAGACACAGAAAATTGCGCTCACTTGTACAGACACCTCTTAAACAGCCAAACAGCCTCAGTAACAATCTCCACGTCAAAAAGCGCAGACGTGTAAAATAATGTATGTAAAATGATCGAAATAATGTTTAATTTATTGTATTATAATTGTTAATTGTTTTTTGTATCTTGGTGTTAGTGCCCTGAAGACGGTTTGCCGATGTGCAACCGAAATATATCGGAAGCAAATAGTAAATAAACTTGTTTTCATTGTTTGTTTTTTACAAACACGGACCTCGAGCCAGCCAACAAAAATTTTTAAAAATGGAAAGGTCGCCAGAGCCATCAACAAAGATAAGAACATTAATAATTTTAAAATAGAAATAAGAGACCAAGTTTTGTTAATAAACGAAACTGGTCATAAACTAGAATCAGTATATACAGGTGCAGATATTTAAATTATAAAGAAAATTCTGATGTCTTTCATCCAAATCAATAGAATTATAGACATTAGAGGCATAGGAGAAGGAGTAATAAACTCCAAAGGACTAGTCTCAATCGAACTACAAACAGACAAATACATTATTTCATACAAATTTCATCTACTTCATTCAAATTTCGCAATCCCTTGCGATGGAATAATAGGATTAGAGTTCATAAAAACATTTAATTGCCAATTAGATTACAATAGTTCCGAGGATTGGTTTATAATTAGACCACAAAACCTAACGTATCCTATCTATGTTCCAATAACATTTAGTTCTGGTACTAATTCCACACTTCTACCAGCAAGATCACAAGTGATACGCAAAATAGAGTTGTCTTTGGCAGAAGTAAACATTTTAATTCCAAATCAGGAAATTAAACCGGGTGTTTATGTTGCAAATACGATTGCTACAGCCAAAAATACTTTTGTCCGATTCTTAAATACCACAGATAAATGCCAAATAGTAGGCATTAATAACATAAAATTGGAATCACTTTCGAACTACGATGTAGTTCAAAATCTAAAAGACAATAGAACAGAGTCTGTAATTAATAAATTAAAGAAAAATTTTCCAACCTTGTTTAAGAAACAACTTGAAGAAATATGCACCCAGTATAGTGATGTGTTCGGACTTGAATCCGAACCAATTACAACAAACAATTTCTATAAGCAAAGATTGAGACTTAAGGATGATGAACCAAAAAATTATCGATGTCCGCATAGCCAAATAGAAGAAATCCAGCATCAAGTTGGAAAGTTAATTGAACAAAATATTGTTGAACCGTCTGTTTCACCTTATAATAGCCCACTCTTATTAGTCCCAAAGAACTCTCTTCCGGGCTCTAAAGAGAAAAAAATGGCGATTAGTAATTGACTATCGCCAAATAAATAAAAAATTGCTGTCAGATAAATTTCCACTCCCCAGAATTGACGATATTCTTGATCAATTGGGTAGAGCTAAATATTTTTCATGCCTTGACTTAATGTCAGGTTTCCACCAAATTAAGCTTGACGAAAGTTCAAGAAATATAACGTCTTTTCAACAAGCAATGGTTCATATCGCTTCACGCGATTACCATTTGGTTTAAAAATAGCGCCTAATTCATTTTAGAGAATGATGATGATTTAATCGTTATTGGTTGTTCTAAACGACATATGATTAAAAACTTAACAGATGTTTTCAAACTTTGTAGACAACACAATCTGAAATTACATCCAGAAAAATGTTAATTTTTCATGCACGAGGTGACGTTTTTAGGTCACAGATGCACAGATAAAGGAATCTTACCAGACGATAAAAAATTTGATGTTATCAATAACTATCCAGTCCCTACGGACGCAGACAGCGCTAGAAGATTCGTTGCATTTTGCAATTATTATAGACGATTTATAAAAAACTTTGCCGAATATTCACGGCACATAACAAGATTATGTAAAAAGAATGTCCCATTTGAATGGACAACAGAATGTGAAAAGGCATTCCAGTACCTAAAAAATCAACTAGTTCAACCAAATTTATTACAGTACCCAGATTTTAGCAAAGAATTTTGCATAATCACAGATGCAAGCAAGCAAGCATGTGGAGCAGTTTTAACTCAAAACTAAAATGGACTCCAACTCCCAGTTGCATATGCATCAAGAGCATTCACTAAAGGTGAAAGCAATAAGAGTACTACAGAACAAGAACTAGCAACAATACATTGGGCAATAACACATTTTCGACCATATATATATGGCAAACATTTTACAATAAGAACTGATCTCAGACCTTTAACATATTTATTTTCTATGATAAACCCAAGTTCAAAATTAACACGCATGCGACTCGAATTAGAAGAATATGATTTTACTGTCTGAGAGGGAAAGATAATTTCGTGGCAGACGCCTGTCAAGGATAACAATATCCGACTTAATTGACATGAATAGAAAAGTCCTGAAAGTAACTACCAGGTAACAAAGTAGACAAAATAATCTCTGGCCAGAGAACAAAAATGAAAATATGCTTAGGCAAGTTCCTAATAAAGCTTCTAAGCCCAACGTACATGAAGTCATTTGCAATGATGAAAATCACTGATTTAATGGAATCAGTAGAAGAAGAACATGAAAAAAGCATGAACAAATCGAAATAGTCGACATGGCTCAAACACCAGTAGATTTTCTTAAGTTAGCCTCATCGCTCTTAGCAGAGTTTGATGGCAAGGCAGAATATTTAAAAAGCTTAATAGATGCTCTGAATCTGGTAGATTCTCTAAAAGAAATACACGGTGCACTTGCTATAAGTCTTATTAAGACAAAACTAAAAGGCCATGCCAGGAACCTGATAAGTGATGAGAACACTATTGCAGCTCTCATATCGAAACTATCGGACAAAGTAAAAGGAGAGTCAGTAGAAGTTATTTCTGCTTAACTTCTAAACTTACAACAAAAGAGCAAAACGGCCAATCAATATACCCAAGAGGTAGAAAAATTGACTAAGTCTCTAGAAGGAGCTTATATCAGTGATGGTTTGTCACCTGACTTAGCTAATAAGTACAGCACAACACTTGCTGTCAAAGCTATGACTCAGAACTGCTCCATTGATAAGGAAAAACTTATCATGCAGTCAGGTTCATTCAGTAACATGAATCATTTCAAAGTTTGTTAACAGTTGCACAGAAGCAACTGGTCAAAAAAACACTGTTCTACACTACCGACAACGACAAAATTACTATAATAATAGAGGTGGTCGTGGTCGTGGTAATAATCGCGGAAGAGGTTATTACCAAAGTAACAATAACAGAGGCCAACATAATAATAATACCGGAGGAGGTTATAGATCTCAAGGTCAAAATAGAGGCAACTTTAGAGGCCGAAGCAACCAAAATCAAAATAAAAAAAAATTCGGAAAACTCTCAAAACCCTTTAAGTACCACTCAATAATCAATTAAACATATTCAATAAATTTTAATCTCAATATCTTTGTAAAATATCTTAACAATGTTACAAAAACCATTTTAACATTTTTAATCGACACTGGTGCAGACATTTCAATTCGTAAAATTAATTCTGATCACTTCGATACAATTTCTGAAGATGAAACTATAAATATTCAAGGAATAGACCAAGGGGTAATAAAGTCCCAAGGCACTACTCTAATAGATCTTCAATACAAACAATATACAATTCCACACGAATTTAACATAGTAAATGCAAACTTCGCAATACCTTGTGATGGAATTATTGGCATTGATTTTATAAAAAAATTTAATTGCCTACTAGATTTCAAACCAACTGAAGACTGGTTTATAATTCGACCTCAAAATCGTACTTATCCAATTTATGTTCCAATAACATACAATTCTGGTATTAACTCACTAATTCTACCAGCAAGATCTGAAGTAATAAGAAATATAAAAATCGATTCAAAAGATAATTTCATTTATATACCTAATTAAGAAATACAACGAGAAAGAAGGGCTAACTTCGGCATGCCGAAGATCTAATACCCTTGCAGACCCAACCTTTTAATGCCGAGAAAATGGTTAAGTCCGAGTTTGGTCAAGGTATATTGATAAACAAAAAAAAAAGGATTTTAATCAAAAACCGATGTAAATAAGATTTTGCAAAAATGAAGGGAGCATAGTGAAATCTTTAAATGCCGTGTTTAATCGCAAAATCATGAAAAACTAAATATGCTCCATACAACAACTTAATAATATGATATAGTGGTCCGATCTTAATAGGATTTTGAATATATATGAGGAGCATAGTAAAACTAATAAATGCCGAGTTTGGTCAAGATATCTTGAAAAACAAAATGTTTTTCATACAAGATCCAACTTTTCGACAGATCGTTCCTATGGCAGCTATATGATATAGTAGTCCGATCTTAATACGATTTTGCATATATATGAGGAGCTTAGTAAAACTAATAAATGCCGAGCTTGGTCAAGATATCTTGATAAACAAAAAGGTTTTTAATCAAAAACCTAGTTTTCCACCGATCGTTCCTATGGCAGCTATAAGATATAGTGGTCCGATCTTAATAGGATTTTGTATATATTTGAGGAGCATAGTAAAACTAATAAATGTCGAGTTTGCTCAAGATATCTTGAAAAAAAAAATGTTTTTTCATACAAGAACTCCATTTTCGACCGACCGTTCCTATGGCAGCTATATGATATAGTGGTCCGATCTTAATACGATTTTGCATATATACGAGGAGCATAGTAAAACTAATAAATGCCGAGAGTGGTTAAGATATCTTGAAAACAAAATGTTTTTTTAAACAAAAACTTAATTTTCGACCGATCGTTCCTATGGCAGCTATATGCTATAGTGGACCGATCCAGCTGGTTTTGACATATGTAAAAAGTTTCATTAAGATAGCTTTAAAACTGAGAGACTAGTTCGCATAGAAACAGACAGACGGACAGACGGACATGGCTATATCGACTCGGCTGTTGATGCTGATCAAGAATATATATACTTTATGGGGTCGGAGATGTCTCCTTCTATGCGTTACACATTTCACGACAAAATTATAATACCCTCTGCAAGGGTATAAAAAGGAATTTATATTGCTAACACAATAACAAAATCCCAATGTACATTTTTCCGATTATTAAATACAACCAATTCCGATTTATTAGTAAATATTAATAATATCAAATACGAATCACTTTCGAACTATGAAGTAGTTCAAAGCAACCAATATAATGGAAATGAATAAGTTTTATCGCATTTAAGGAAAAATTTTCCAAAACTATTCAACAATCAATTAACAGAATTGTGCACCAAATATTGTGATGTATTCGGACAGACCGAATCAATCACAACAAACAACTTTTATAAGCATACATTGAGATTAAAAGATAATGAACCTGTTAACCTGTAAAACTACAGAAATCCTCATAGTCATGTAGATGAAATCCAAAAACAATTTGGGAAACTTATTAACGACAATATATTCGAACCTTCTGTGTTTTTATTAGTACCCAAGAAATCCCTCCCGGGATCAGAAGAAAATAAATGGCGATTAGTAATCGACTATCGTCAAATCAATAAAAAGCTCTAATCTGACAAATTTCCTCTCCCCAGAATTGAGTACATTCTAGATCAATTGGGTCGAGCAAAATATTTCTCATGTCTTGATTTAATGTCAGGGGTTCCATCAAATTGAACTAGAAGAAAGTTCTAGAAATATAACGTCCTATCGTTTCACACGATTACCATTTGGACTAAAAATAGCACCAAACTCATTTCAGAGAATGATGACTATTGCGTTTTCAGGTCTACAACCTTCACAAGCATTCCTTTATATGGACGATTTAATTGTTGTTGGATGTTCAGAAAAACAAATGAAAATATGATTTAAAAGTTACATCCAGAAAAATGCTCATTTTTCATGCACGAAGTGACATTTCTTGGTCACAAGTGTACAGACAAGGAATATTACCAGATGACAAGAAATATGATGTCATCAAGAATTATCCAGTCCCAAATGATGCGGACATTGTATTCTGCAATTACCATAGACGCTTTATAAAGAACTTCGCCGATTATTCTCGGCATATAACAAAATTAAGTAAAAAGAATGTTCCTTTTCAATGGACAGATGAATGCCAGAAAGCATTCCAATATCTAAAAGATAAGCTAATAGAACCAACTCTATTACAATATTCAGATTTTAGCAAAGAATTTTGCATAATCACAGATGCAAGCAAACAAGCATGTGGAGCGGTTTTAACTCAAAACCAAAATGGACTCCAACTTCCCATTGCATATGCACTTTACAGTAAAAACAGACCCCAGACCACTAACGTACCTTTTTTCAATGGTTAACCCAAGTTCAAAACTAACACGCATGAGACTAGAATTAGAGGAATACGACTTCACCGTGGAATACTTAAAGGGAAAAGACAATTTCGTGGCAGATGCCCTATCAGGATAACAATATCCGAATTAAAAGACATACAAAATAAAGTCCTGAAAGTCACTACCAGGCAACAAAGTAGACAAAATAATCTCTGGCCAGAGAACAAAAATGAAAATATGCTTAGGCAAGTTCCTAATAAAGCTTCTAAGCCCAACGTACATGAAGTCATTTGCAATGATGAAGTACGGAAAGTAGTGACCTTGCACATAACAAATAATTTATGTTTACTTAAACATGGAAAAAAAGTTATAGCAAGAATTGATGTTAGCGATCTGTACACCAATGGAAATCTTGTCTTAGATCGATTTTTTCAAAGGCTTGAAAAACAAGCCGGTATACTAAAGATCAGCCAACCCAAATTGGCACCGTGTGAAAAGATTTTTGAAACTATTTCAAAAGAATCTTTTAAAGAAATGGGCAATAAAATATTGAATTCATTAAAAGTAGCGCTACTACAACCGGTGACCATTATCGAAAAAGATAAAGATAAAGAACCAATTATGTCTACATATCATAATGATCCTATACAAGGTGGTCATACTGGCATTACAAGAACGCTAGCAAAAATCAAAAGACACTACTATTGGAAAAACATGACTCGTCATATCAAAGAGTACGTACTTAGATGTCAAAAATGCCAACTATCTAAAATGACAGCACATGTTCAGACCCCAATGACATTAACAGAAACACCTATACAAGCTTTCGATAGATAGTAGATACTATAGGTCCACTACCACACTCAGAGAATGGAAATGAATACGCAGTTACGTTAATATGCGATTTAACTAAGTATTTAGTAACCATTCCAATTCCAAATAAAAGTGCAACAACTGTTGCCAAAGCTATATTTGAAAACTTTATTCTAAAGTACGGTCCAATGAAGACGTTCATTACGGACATGGGAACAGAATATAAGTATTCAGTAATAAATGATTTGTGCAAATATTTAAAGATAGACAACATAACGTCTACTGCACATCATCACCAAACCTTAGGTACAGTAGAATGAAGTCATCGAACATTCAATGAATACGTTCGTTCTTACATCTCTGCAGATAAGACCGATTGGGATGTTTGGATACAATATTTCACTTATTGTTTCAATATAACAGCCTCGGTAGCACATAATTATTGTCCATACGAACTAGTTTTTGGCAGACTACCAAAACAGTTCATTGATTTAATAATATAGATAAGATAGATCCCCTATATAATATAGATGATTATGCTAAGGAGTAAAGTTTAGATTAGAAAACGCGTATAAGAGAGCTCGTATTATGTTAGAAAAAAATAAGGTTACAAATAAGAAATACAAAGATAAGAACATTAAAAATTTTAAAATAGAAATAAGAGACCAAGTTTTGTTAAAAAACGAAACTGGTCATAAACTAGAATCAGTATATACAGGTGCAGATATTTAAATTATAAAAGAAAATTCTGATGTCTTTCATGACATCCAAACCAATAGAATTATAGACATTAGACCGCTAACGTCATTAATAAAGTAGAATACAGTAATGTAGATTTAGGTCTGACCAACACATTGTTAATAATTATCATTGTTATTCTCAGCGCAAACTTAATTTTTAAACTGTACAAGTTACAGAATAAATGTTTTCGAAAAAATATATGAGCAAAGCTAACGATCTAGATAAAATCTAGAAAACAAAAAAATTTTAACATAAGCCGTTACATCGATTATTGTTAATAATGTCTTGAACAATATATAAATAAATTATAAAAAAAAAAAAAAAACAATAATGTCAACAAAAAGTTTAATATAGAATATATATATTTATTGGAATGGAATGAAATTGTTTCCATTATTAAACAAAAACGTTCTGAGTTTGATAGATCATTTAAGTGCCTCAATAAAAGTGCACTAATATCAAAGCAAACAAAAAATAAAACATGTTCAAGTTCTAGTAGAATCATACAACAAAGTCCGTGACATTGTAAACAACAATGAACGTAGGTTAAGCGATTTACATTTAACACAATCAATTGACGTGGTAAAAAGGCTGCGTGAAAATATTAGACACATTTCGGAAAGACATAATTTTCAAATATTTGTTCCGAATGCGCTAAATACACCAGCAACATTCGAAATCACTGATTTAATGGAATCAGTAGAAGAAGAACTTGAACAAAAGCAAGAACAAATCGAAATAGTCGACATGGCTCAAACACCAGTAGATTTTCTTAAGTTAGCCTCAGGCAGAAAATTTAAAAAGCTTAATAGATGCTCTGAATCTGGTAGATTCTCTAAAAGAAACACACGAAGCACTTGCTGTAAGTCTTATTAAGACAAAACTAAAAGGCCATGCCAGGAACCTGATAAGTGATGAGAACACTATTGCAGCTCTCATATCGAAACTAACGGACAAAGTAAAAGGAGAGTCAGTAGAAGTTATTTCTGCTAAACTTCTAAACTTACAACAAAAGAGCAAAACGGCCAATCAATATACCCAAGAGGTAGAAAAATTGACTAAGTCTCTAGAAGGAGCTTATATCAGTGATGGTTTGTCACCTGACTTAGCTAATAAGTAAATCACAACACTTGCTGTCAAAGCTATGACTCAGAACTGCTCCATTGATAAAGTAAAACTTATCATGCAGGCAGGTACATTCAGTAACATGAATCATTTCAAAGTTTGTTAACAGTTACACAGAAGCAACTGGTCAAACAAACACTGTTCTACACTACCGACAACGACAAAATTACTATAATAATAGAGGTGGTCGTGGTCGTGGTAATAATCGCGGAAGAGGTTATTACCAAAGTAACAATAACAGAGGCCAACATAATAATAATAACCGAGGAGGTTATAGATCTCAAGGTCAAAATAGAGGCAACTTTAGAGGCCGAAGCAACCAAAATCAAAATAATAAAAATAATGTGAGAGTAGCATAAAACAGTTCGGAAAACTCTCAAAACCCTTTAAGTACCACACAATAAGCAATAAAACATATTCGATAAATTTTAATCTCAATATCTTTGTAAAATATCTTAACAATGTTACAAAAACAATTTTAACATTTTTATTCGCCACTGGTCCAGACATTTCAATTCTTAAAATTAATTCTGATCACTTCGATACAATTTCTGAAGATAAAACTATAAATATTCAAGGAATAGGCCAAGGGGTAATAAAGTCCCAAGGCACTACTCTAATAGATCTTCAATTCAAACAATATACAATTCCACACGAATTTAACATAGTAAATGCAAACTTCGCAATACCTTGTGATGGAATTATTGGCATTGATTTTATAAAAAAATTGAATTGCCTACTAGATTTCAAACCAACTGAAGACTGGTTTATAATTCGACCTCAAAATCGTACTTATCCAATTTATGTTCCAATAACATACAATTCTGGTAATAACTCACTAATTCTACCAGCAAGATCTGAAGTGATAAGAAATATAAAAATCGATTCGAAAGATAATTTCATTTATATACCTAATTAAGAAATACAACGAGAAAGAAGGGCTATTTTCGGCATGCCGAAGATCTAATACCCTTGCAGACCCAACCTTTTAATGCCGAGAAAATGGTTAAGGCCGAGTTTGGTCAAGGTATATTGATAAACAAAAAAAATGATTTTAATCAAAAACCGATGTAAATAAGATTTTGCAAAAATGAAGGGAGCCTAGTGAAATCTTAAAATGCCGTGTTTAATCGCAAAATCATGAAAAACAAAAAATGCTCCATACAAAAACTTAATAATATGACATAGTGGTCCGATATTAATAGGATTTTGAATATATATGAGGAGCATAGTAAAACTAATAAATGCCGAGTTTGGTCAAGATATCTTGAAAAACAAAATGTTTTTCATACAAGATCCTACTTTTCGACAGATCGTTCCTATGGCAGCTATATGATATAGTGGTCCGATCTTAATACGATTTTGCATATATATGAGGAGCATAGTAAAACTAATAAATGCCGAGTTTGGTTAAGATATCTTGATAAACAAAATGTTTTTTCATACAAGAACTCCATTTTCGACCGATCGTTCCTATGGCAGCTATATGATATAGTGGTCTGATCTTAATAGGATTTTGGATATATATGAGGAGCTTAGTAAAACTAATAAATGCCGAGTTTGGTCAAGATATCTTGATAAACAAAATTTTTTCATACAAGAACTAAATTTTCGACCGATCGTTCCAATTGCTGCTATATGATATAGCGGTCCGATCTTAATAGGATTTTCCATATTTATGAGGAGCATAGTAAAACTTATATGTGGCGAGTTTGGTCAAGATATCTTGATAAAGAAAAATATTTTTCTTACAATATTAAAATGGCAGAGCTTGCGAGGCTGGCCTGCAACAGCTTAATTTAATCCCGATACTTGTGCCTGTACGGATTTGTACGGGAGCTTTATCAGGTGGAAATAAATGTATAATTTACACCCAAATGGCGAACATATATAACAGCCGTGCTTAGGAGAACACCGTGGGTGTTAATTGCAACGTAATTGTGAACATACGTTTGTTGGGATGGAGTGGACTGTATTTTTAACAAGTCTAATAAAATATTTTCTATGATACGTTTTTTGATTCAAAATATCTTTAAAAAATATATTTTTAAAAAAGTCTCTTAAAAGATATCATAAAAGACTCGCATGAAATATGATTTGCGAAACGTTTTTTGTTCCATGCCTATTTTGTTCCCATAAAAATGTTTGTTGCTGTTTTTTTTGAATATTCATTTTAATTCAAATTGTATTTTAACGAGAAAGAAAGGGCTATCTTCGGCATGCCGAAGATCTAATACCCTGCAGACCCAACCTTTTAATGCCGAGAAAATGGTTAAGGCCGAGTTTGGTCAAGGTATATTGATAAACAAAAAAATGGCTTTTAATCAAAAAACCGATGTAAATAAGATTTAGCAAAAATGAAGGGAGCATAGTGAAATCTATAAATGCCGTGTTTAATAGCAAAATCATGAAAAACAAAAAATTCTCCATACAAAAACTTAATAAATGATATAGTGGTCCGATCTTAATAGGATTTTGCATATATATGAGGAGCATAGTAAAACTAATAAATGCCGAGTTTGGTTAAGATATCTTGAAAAACAAAATGTTTTTTCATACAAAAACTTAATTTTCGATCGATCGTTCCTATGGCAGCTATATGATATAGTGGTCCGATCTTAATAGGATTTTGTATATATATGAGGAGCTTAGTAAAATTAATAAATGCCGAGTTTGGTCAAGATATCTTGACAAACAAAATGTTTTTTCATACAAAAGCTTAGTTTTCGACCGATCGTTTCTATGGCGGCTATATGATATAGTGATCCGATCTTAATAGAATATTGCATATATATGAGAAGCATAGTAAAACTAATAAATATCGAGTTTGGTCAAGATATCTTGATAAACAAAATGTTTTTTCATACAAAAACTTAATTTTCGGCCGATCGTTCCTATGGCAGCTATATGATATAGTGGACCACTATGCCATGCTCCTCATATATATGCAAAATCCTATTAAGATCAGGCGACTATATCTTATAGCTGCCATAGGAACGATCGGTCGAAAATTTAGTTCTTGTATGAAAAAACATTTTGTTTTTCAAGATATCTTGACCAAACTCGGCATTTATTATTTTTACTATGCTCCTCATATATATGTAAAATCCTATTAAGATCGGACCACTATATCATATAGCTGCCATAGCAAAGATCTGTCGAAAAGTAGGATCTTGTATGAAAAACATTTTGTTGATCAAGATATCTTGACCAAACTCGTCATTTATTAGTTTTACTATGCTCCTCATATATATGCAAAATCCTATTAAGATCGGACCACTATATCATATAGCTGCCATAGGAACGATCGGTCGAAAATTAATTTTGTATGGAGCATTTTTTGTTTATCATGATTTTTCGATTCAACACGGCATTTAAAGATTTCACTATGCTCCCTTCATTTTTGCGAAATCTTATTTACATCGGTTTTTGATTAAAAGCCTTTTTTTTTTGTTTATCAATATACCTTGACCAAACTCGGCCTTAATTATTTTCTCGCATTAAAAGGTTGGGTCTGCAAGGGTATTAGATCTTCGGCATACCGAAGATAGCCCTTCTTTCTCGTTTCATCTATATTCAGAATTACCTAATAAACCAGCAAATATTAAAGTAAATAATATTCGACGAGGCCAATGCAATCATTCCGGTAATGTAATGGAAAAATTTTTAATTTATCCATAGAAGGAGAAACTCGGCATTTATTAGTTTTACTAAGCTCCTCATATATGCAAAATCCTATTAAGATCGGAACCCTATATCAAATAGCTGCCATAGGAACGATCGGTCGAAAATTAAGTTTTTGTATGAAAAAAATTTTTTTATAAAGATATCTTGACCAAACTCGTCATTTATTAGTTATTAAGATCGGACCACTATATCATATAGCTGCCATAGGAACAATCGGTCGAAAATTTAGTTCTTGTAAGAAAAAAATTTTGTTTATCAAGATATCTTGACCAACCTCGGCATTTAATAGTTTTACTAAGCTCCTCATATATATGCAAAATCCTATTAAGATCGGACCCCTATATCATATAGCTGCCATAGGAACGATCGGTCGAAAATTAAGTTTTTGAATGAAAAAACAATTTCTTTATCAAGATATCTTGATCAAACTCGGCATTTATTAGTTTTACTATGCTCCCCATATATATGCAAAATCCTATTAAGATCGGACTACTAACATATATCTGCCAGAGGAACGATCGGTCGAAAATTAAATTGTATGAAAAAACATTTTGTTTTTCAAGATATCTTGACCAAACTCGGCATTTATTAGTTTTACTATGCTTCTCATATATATGCAAAATCCTATTAAAATCGGACCACGTTATCATATAGCTGCCATAGGAACGATCAGTCGAAAATTTAGTTCTTGTATGAAAAAAATGTTGTTTATCAAGATATCTTGACCAAACTCGGCATTTATTAGTTTTACTAAGCTCCTCATATATATGCAAAATCCTATTAAGATCGGACTACTAACATATATCTGCCAGAGGAGCGATCGGTCGAAAATTAAGTTTTTGTATGAAAAAACATTTTCTTTATCAAGATATCTTGACCAAACTCGGCATTTAATAGTTTTAATATGCTCCCCATATATATGCAAAATCCTATTAAGATCGGACCACTATATCATATAGCTGCCATGGGACCAAACTCGGCATTTATTAGTTTTACTATGCTCCTCATATTTATGCAAAATCCTATTAAGATCGGACCCCTATATCATATAGCTGCCATAGGAACGATCGGTCGAAAATTAAGTTTTTGAATGAAAAAACAATTTCTTTATCAAAATATCTTGATCAAACTCGGCATTTATTAGTTTTACTATGCTCCCCATATATAAGCAAAATCCTATTAAGATCGGACCACTATATCATATAGCTGCCATAGGAACGATCGGTCGAAAATTTAGTTCTTGTATGGAAAAAATTTTGCTTATCAAGATATCTTGACCAACCTCGGCATTTATTAGTTTTACTATGCTCCTCATATATATGCAAAATCCTATTAAGATCGGACCACTATATCATATAGCTGCCATAGGAACAATCGGTCGAAAATTTAGTTCTTGTATGAAAAAAATTTTGTTTATCAAGATATCTTGACGAAACTCGGCATTTAATAGTTTTACTATGCTCCTCATATATATGCAAAATCATATTAAGATCGGACCACTATATCATATAGCTGCCATACGAACGATCGGTCGCAAATTTAGTTCTTGTATAAAAAAACATTTTGTTTTTCAAGATATCTTGACAAAACTCGGCATTTATTAGTTTTACTAAGCTCCTCATATATATGCAAAATCCTATTAAGATCGGACCACTATATCATATAGCTGCCATGGGACCAAACTCGGCATTTATTAGTTTTACTATGCTCCTCATATTTATGCAAAATCCTATTAAGATCGGACCCCTATATCATATAGCTGCCATAGGAACAATCGGTCGAAAATTTAGTTCTTGTATGAAAAAATATTTGTTTATCAAGATATCTTGACCAAACTCGGCATTTAATAGTTTTACTAAGCTCCTCATATATATGCAAAATCCTATTAAGATCGGACCCCTATATCATATAGCTGCCATAGGAACGATCGGTGGAAAATTAAGTTTTTGAATGAAAAAACAATTTCTTTATCAAGATATCTTGATCAAACTCGGCATTTATTAGTTTTACTATGCTCCCCATATATATGCAAAATCCTATTAAGATCGGACCACTATATCATATAGCTGCCATGGGACCAAACTCGGCATTTATTAGTTTTACTATGCTCCTCATATTTATGCAAAATCCTATTAAGATCGGACCCCTATATCATATAGCTGCCATAGGAACGATCGGTCGAAAATTAAGTTTTTGAATGAAAAAACAATTTCTTTATCAAGATATCTTGATCAAACTCGGCATTTATTAGTTTTACTATGCTCCCCATATATATGCAAAATCCTATTAAGATCGGACCAGTATATCATATAGCTGCCATAGGAACGATCGGTCGAAAATTAAATTGTATGAAAAAACATTTTGTTTTTCAAGATATCTTGACCAAACTCGGCATTTATTAGTTTTACCATGCTCCTCATATATATGCAAAATCCTATTAAAATCGGACCACGTTATCATATAGCTGCCATAGGAACGATCAGTCGAAAATTTAGTTCTTGTATGAAAAAAATGTTGTTTATCAAGATATCTTGACCAAACTCGGCATTTATTAGTTTTACTAAGCTCCTCATATATATGCAAATTCCTATTAAGATCGGACTACTAACATATATCTGCCAGAGGAGCGATCGGTTGAAAATTAAGTTTTTGTATGGAAAAACATTTTCTTTATCAAGATATGTTGACCAAACTCGGCATTTATTAGTTTTAATATGCTCCCCATATATATGCAAAATCCTATTAAGATCGGACCACTATATCATATAGCTGCCATAGGAACGATCGGTCGAAAATTAAGTTGTATGAAAAAACATTTTGTTGTTTAAGATATCTTGACCAAACTCGGCATTTATTAGTTTTACTATGCTCCCCATATATATGCAAAATCCTATTAAGATCGGACCACTATATCATATAGCTGCCATGGGACCAAACTCGGCATTTATTAGTTTTACTATGCTCCTCATATATATGCAAAATCCTATTAAGATCGGACCACTATATCATATAGCTGCCATAGGAACAATCGGTCGAAAATTTAGTTCTTGTATGAAAAAAATTTTGTTTATCAAGATATCTTGACCAAACTCGGCATTTAATAGTTTTACTATGCTCCTCATATATATGCAAAATCATATTAAGATCGGACCACTATATCATATAGCTGCCATACGAACGATCGGTCGCAAATTTAGTTCTTGTATAAAAAAACATTTTGTTTTTCAAGATATCTTGACAAAACTCGGCATTTATTAGTTTTACTAAGCTCCTCATATATATGCAAAATCCTATTAAGATCGGACCACTATATCATATAGCTGCCATGGGACCAAACTCGGCATTTATTAGTTTTACTATGCTCCTCATATATATGCAAAATCCTATTAAGATCGGACCACTATATCATATAGCTGCCATAGGAACAATCGGTCGAAAATTTAGTTCTTGTATGAAAAAAATTTTGTTTATCAAGATATCTTGACCAAACTCAGCATTTAATAGTTTTACTAAGCTCCTCATATATATGCAAAATCCTATTAAGATCGGACCCCTATATCATATAGCTGCCATAGGAACGATCGGTCGAAAATTAAGTTTTTGAATGAAAAAACAATTTCTTTATCAAGATATCTTGATCAAACTCGGCATTTATTAGTTTTACTATGCTCCCCATATATATGCAAAATCCTATTAAGATCGGACTACTAACATATATCTGCCAGAGGAGCGATCGGTCGAAAATTAAGTTTTTGTATGAAAAAACATTTTCTTTATCAAGATATATTGACCAAACTCGGCATTTATTAGTTTTAATATGCTCCCCATATATATGCAAAATCCTATTAAGATCGGATTACTATATCATATAGCTGCCATAGGAACGATCGGTCGAAAATTAAGTTGTATGAAAAAACATTTTGTTGTTCAAGATATCTTGACCAAACTCGGCATTTATTAGTTTTACTATGCGCCTCATATATATGCAAATCCCTATTAAGATCGGACCACTATATCATATAGCTGCCATAGGAACAATCGGTCGAAAATTTAGTTCTTGTATGAAAAAAATTTTGTTTATCAAGATATCTTGACCAAACTCGGCATTTAATAGTTTTACTAAGCTCCTCATATATATGCAAAATCCTATTAAGATCGGACCCCTATATCATATAGCTGCCATAGGAACGATCGGTCGAAAATTAAGTTTTGAATGAAAAAACAATTTCTTTATCAAGATATCTTGATCAAACTCGGCATTTATTAGTTTTACTATGCTCCCCATATATATGCAAAATCCTATTAAGATCGGACCACTATATCATATAGCTGCCATAGGAACGATCGGTCGAAAATTAAGTTGTATGAAAAAACATTTTGTTGTTCAAGATATCTTGAACAAACTCGGCATTTATTAGTTTTACTATGCTCCTCATATATAGGCAAAATACTATTAAGATCGGACCCCTATATCATATAGCTGCCATGGGACCAAACTCGGCATTTATTAGTTTTACTATGCTCCTCATATATATGCAAAATCCTATTAAGATCGGACCACTATATCATATAGCTGCCATAGGAACATCCGGTCGAAAATTTAGTTCTTGTTTGAAAAAAATTTTGTTTATCAAGATATCTTGACCAAACTCGGCATTTAATAGTTTTACTAAGCTTCTCATATATATGCAAAATCCTATTAAGATCGGACTACTAACATATATCTGCCAGAGGAGCGATCGGTCGAAAATTAAGTTTTTGTATGAAAAAACATTTTCTTTATCAAGATATATTGACCAAACTCGGCATTTATTAGTTTTAATATGCTCCCCATATATATGCAAAATCCTATTAAGATCGGATTACTATATCATATAGCTGCCATAGGAACGATCGGTCGAAAATTAAGTTGTATGAAAAAACATTTTGTTGTTCAAGATATCTTGACCAAACTCGGCATTTATTAGTTTTACTATGCGCCTCATATATATGCAAATCCCTATTAAGATCGGACCACTATATCATATAGCTGCCATAGGAACAATCAGTCGAAAATTTAGTTCTTGTATGAAAAAAATTTTGTTTATCAAGATATCTTGACCAAACTCGGCATTTAATAGTTTTACTGCGCTCCTCATATATATGCAAAATCCTATTAAGATCGGACCCCTATATCATATAGCTGCCATAGGAACGATCGGTCGAAAATTAAGTTTTTGAATGAAAAAACAATTTCTTTATCAAGATATCTTGATCAAACTCGGCATTTATTAGTTTTACTATGCTCCCCATAAATATGCAAAATCCTATTAAGATCGGACCACTATATCATATAGCTGCCATAGGAACGTTCGGTCGAAAATTTAGTTCTTGTATGGAAAAACATTTTGTTTTTCAAGATATCTTGACCAAACTCGGTATTTATTAGTATTACTATACTCCTCATATATAGGCAAAATCCTATTAAGATCGGACCAGTATATCATATAGCTGCCATAGGAACGATCTGTCGAAAAGTAGGATCTTGTATGAAAAACATTTTATTTTTCAAGATATCTATGCTCCTCATATATATGCAAAATCCTATTAAGATCGGACCACTATATCATATAGCTGCCATAGGAACGATCGGTCGAAAATTAATTTTGTATGGAGCATTTTTTGTTTTTCATGATTTTTCGATTAAACACGGCATTTAAAGATTTCACTATGCTCTCTTCATTTTTGCAAAATCTTATTTACATCGGTTTTTGATTAAAAGCCTTTCTTTGTTGTTTATCAATATACCTTGACCAAACTCGGACTTAACCATTTTCTCGGCATTAAAAGGTTGGGTCTGCAAGGGCATTAGATCTTCGGCATGCCGAAGATAGCCCTTCTTTCTCGTTTCATCTATATTCAGAATTACCTAATAAACCAGCAAATATTAAAGTAAATAATACTCCACAAGGCCAATGCAATCATTCCGGTAATGTAATGGAAAAATTTTATATTTATCCATATTTAATAGAATTTTATACCCTTGCAGAGGGTATTATAATTTTGTCGTGAAATGTGTAACGCATAGAAGGAGACATCTCCGACCCCATAAAGTATATACATATATACTTGATCAGCATCGACAGCCGAGTCGATATAGCCATGTCCGTCTGTCCGTCTGTCTGTTTCTATGCGAACTAGTCTCTCAGTTTTAAAGCTATCTTAATGAAACTTTGCAAAAGTCCCTTTTTCTGTTGCACGCAGCACATATGTCAAAACCAGCTAAATCGGACCACTATATCATATAGCTACCATAGGAACGATCGGTCGAAAATTAAGTTTTTGTATGAAAAAACATTTTGTTTTTCAAGATATCTTGACCAAACTCGGCATTTATTAGTTTTACTATGCTCCTCATATATATGCAAAATCATATTAAGATCGGACCACTATATCATATAGCTGCCATACGAACGATCGGTCGCAAATTTAGTTCTTGTATAAAAAAACATTTTGTTTTTCAAGATATCTTGACAAAACTCGGCATTTATTAGTTTTACTAAGCTCCTCATATATATGCAAAATCCTATTAAGATCGGACCACTATATCATATAGCTGCCATGGGACCAAACTCGGCATTTATTAGTTTTACTATGCTCCTCATATATATGCAAAATCCTATTAAGATCGGACCACTATATCATATAGCTGCCATAGGAACATCCGGTCGAAAATTTAGTTCTTGTTTGAAAAAATATTTGTTTATCAAGATATCTTGACCAAACTCGGCATTTAATAGTTTTACTAAGCTCCTCATATATATGCAAAATCCTATTAAGATCGGACCCCTATATCATATATAGCTGCCAAAGGAACGATCGGTCGAAAATTAAGTTTTTGAATGAAAAACAATTTCTTTATCAAGATATCTTGATCAAACTCGGCATTTATTAGTTTTACTATGCTCCTCATATATATGCAAAATCCTATTAAGATCGGACCAGTATATCATATAGCTGCCATAGGAACGATCGGTCGAAAATTAAATTGTATGAAAAAACATTTTGTTTTTCAAGATATCTTGACCAAGCTCGGCATTTATTAGTTTTAATATGCTCCCCATATATATGCAAAATCCTATTAAGATCGGACCACTATATCATATAGCTGCCATAGGAACGACCGGTCGAAAATTAAGTTGTATGAAAAAACATTTTGTTTTTCAAGATATCTTGACCAAACTCGGCATTTATTTGTTTCACTATGCTCCACATATAGATGCAAAATCCTATTAAGATCGGACCACTATATCATATAGCTGCCATAGGAACGATCGGTCGCAAATTTAGTTCTTGAATAAAAAAACATTTTGTTTTTCAAGATATCTTGACAAAACTCGGCATTTATTAGTTTTACTAAGCTCCACATATCTATGCAAAATCCTATTAAGATCGGACCACTATATCATATAGCTGCCATGGAACCAAGCTCGGCATTTATTAGTTTTACTATGCTCCTCATATATATGCAAAATCCTATTAAAATCGGACCACTATATCATATAGCTGCCATAGGAACGATCAGCCAAAATTTTAGTTCTTGTATGAAAAATATGTTGTTTATCAAGATATCTTGACCAAACTCGGCATTTATTAGTTTTACTAAGCTCCTCATATATATGCAAAATCATATTAAGATCGGACCGCTATGCCATGCTCCTCATATATATGCAAAATCCAATTAAGATCGGACGACTATATCTTATAGCTGCCATAGGAACGATCATATAGCTGCCATACGAATGATCGGTCGAAAATTTAGTTCTTGTATGAAAAAAATTTTGTTTATCAAGATATCTTGACCAAACTCGGCATTTAATAGTTTTACTAAGCTCCTCATATATATGCAAAATCCTATTAAGATCGGACCCCTATATCATATAGCTGCCATAGGAACGATCGGTCGAAAATTAAGTTTTTGAATGAAAAAACAATTTCTTTATCAAGATATCTTGATCAAACTCGGCATTTATTAGTTTTACTATGCTCCTCATATATATGCAAAATCCTATTAAGATCGGACCACTATATCATATAGCTGCCATAGGAACGATCTTTCGAAAATTTAGTTCTTGTATGAAAAAAATTTTGTTTATCAAGATATCTTGACCAAACACGGCATTTAATAGTTTTACTAAGCTCCTCATATATATGCAAAATCCTTAAGATCGGACCCCATATCATATAGCTGCCATAGGAACGATCGGTCGAAAATTAAGTTTTTGAATGAAAAAACTATTTCTTTATCAAGATATCTTGATCAAACTCGGCATTTATTAGTTTTACTATGCTCCCCATATATATGCAAAATCCTATTAAGATCGGACCAGTATATCATATAGCTGCCATAGGAACGATCGGTCGAAAATTAAATTGTATGAAAAAACATTTTGTTTTTCAAGATATCTTGACCAAGCTCGGCATTTATTAGTTTTACTATGCTCCCCATATATATGCAAAGTCCTATTAAGATCGGACCACTATATCATATAGCTGCCATAGGAACGATCGGTCGAAAAATTAATTTTGTATGAAGCATTTTTTGTTTTTCATGATTTTTCGATTAAACACGGCATTTAAAGATTTCACTATGCTCTCTTCATTTTTGCAAAATCTTATTTACATCGGTTTTTGATTAAAAGCCTTTCTTTGTTGTTTATCAATATACCTTGACCAAACTCGGACTTAACCATTTTCTCGGCATTAAAAGGTTGGGTCTGCAAGGGTATTAGATCTTCGGCATGCCGAAGATAGCCCTTCTTTCTCGTTTCATCTATATTCAGAATTACCTAATAAACCAGCAAATATTAAAGTAAATAATACTCCACAAGGCCAATGCAATCATTCCGGTAATGTAATGGAAAAATTTTATATTTATCCATATTTAATAGAATTTTATACCCTTGCAGAGGGTATTATAATTTTGTCGTGAAATGTGTAACGCATAGAAGGAGACATCTCCGACCCCATAAAGTATATACATATATACTTGATCAGCATCGACAGCCGAGTCGATATAGCCATGTCCGTCTGTCCGTCTGTCTGTTTCTATGCGAACTAGTCTCTCAGTTTTAAAGCTATCTTAATGAAACTTTGCAAAAGTCCCTTTTTCTGTTGCACGCAGCACATATGTCAAAACCAACTGAATCGGACCACTATATCATATAGCTACCATAGGAACGATCGGTCGAAAATTAAGTTTTTGTATGAAAAAACATTTTGTTTATCAAGATATCTTGACCAAACTCGGCATTTAATAGTTTTACTAAGCTCCTCATATATATGCAAAATCCTATTAAGATCGGACCCCTATATCATATAGCTGCCATAGGAACGATCGGTCGAAAATTAAGTTTTTGAATGAAAAAACAATTTCTTTATCAAGATATCTTGATCAAACTCGGCATTTATTAGTTTTACTATGCTCCCCATATATATGCAAAATCCTATTAAGATCGGACCAGTATATCATATAGCTGCCATAGGAACGATCGGTCGAAAATTAAATTGTATGAAAAAACATTTTGTTTTTCAAGATATCTTGACCAAGCTCGGCATTTATTAGTTTTACTATGCTCCCCATATATATGCAAAGTCCTATTAAGATCGGACCACTATATCATATAGCTGCCATAGGAACGATCGGTCGAAAATTAAGTTGTATGAAAAAACATTTTGTTTTTCAAGATATCTTGACCAAACTCGGCATTTATTAGTTTCACTATGCTCCACATATATATGCAAAATCCTATTAAGATCGGACCACTATATCATATAGCTGCCATAGGAACGATCGGTCGCAAATTTAGTTCTTGAATAAAAAAACATTTTGTTTTTCAAGATATCTTGACAAAACTCGGCATTTATTAGTTTTACTAAGCTCCACATATCTATGCAAAATCCTATTAAGATCGGACCACTATATCATATAGCTGCCATGGGACCAAGCTCGGCATTTATTAGTTTTACTATGCTCCTCATATATATGCAAAATCCTATTAAAATCGGACCACTATATCATATAGCTGCCATAGGAACGATCAGTCGAAAATTTAGTTCTTGTATGAAAAAAATGTTGTTTATCAAGATATCTTGACCAAACTCGGCATTTATTAGTTTTACTAAGCTCCTCATATATATGCAAAATCCTATTATGATCGGACCACTATATCATATAGCTGCCATAGGACCAAACTCGGCATTTATTAGTTTTACTATGCTCCTCATATAAATGCAAAATCCTATTAAGATCGGACCACTATATCCTATAGCTGCCATAGGAACAATCGGTCGAAAATTTAGTTCTTGTATGAAAAAAATTTTGTTTATCAAGATATCTTGACCAAACACGGCATTTAATAGTTTTACTAAGCTCCTCATATATATGCAAAATCCTATTAAGATCGGACCCCTATATCATATAGCTGCCATAGGAACGATCGGTCGAAAATTAAGTTTTTGAATGAAAAAACTATTTCTTTATCAAGATATCTTGATCAAACTCGGCATTTATTAGTTTTACTATGCTCCCCATAATTGCAAAATCCTATTAAGATCGGACCACTATATCATATAGCTGCCATAGGAACGATCGGTCGAAAATTAAATTGTATGAAAAAACATTTTGTTTTTCAAGATATGTTGACCAAACTCGGCATTTACTAGTTTTACCATGCTCCTCATATAAATGCAAAATCATATTAAAAGCGGACCACGTTATCATATAGCTGCCATAGGAACGATCAGTCGAAAATTTGGTTCTTGTATGAAAAAAATGTTGTTTATCAAGATATCTTGAACAAACTCGGCATTTATTAATTTTACTAAGCTCCTCATATATATGCAAAATCCTATTAAGATCGGACTACTAACATATATCTGCCAGAGAAAACGATCGGTCGAAAATTAAGTTTTTGTATGAAAAACATTTTCTTTATCAAGATATCTTGACCAAACTCGGCATTTATTAGTTTTAACATGCTCCCATATATATGCAAAATCCTATTAAGATCGGACCACTATATCATATAGCTGCCATAGGAACGATCGGTCGAAAATTAAGTTGTATGAAAAAACATTTTGTTGTTCAAGATATCTTGACCAAAACTCGGCATTTATTAGTTTTACTATGCTCCCCATATATATGCAAAATCCTATTAAGATCGGACCACTATATCATATAGCTGCCATAGGAACGATCGGTCGAAAATTAAATTGTATGAAAAAACATTTTGTTTTTCAAGATATGTTGACCAAACTCGGCATTTACTAGTTTTACCATGCTCCTCATATAAATGCAAAATCATATTAAAAGCGGACCACGTTATCATATAGCTGCCATAGGAACGATCAGTCGAAAATTTGGTTCTTGTATGAAAAAAATGTTGTTTATCAAGATATCTTGAACAAACTCGGCATTTATTAATTTTACTAAGCTCCTCATATATATGCAAAATCCTATTAAGATCGGACTACTAACATATATCTGCCAGAGGAGCGATCGGTCGAAAATTAAGTTTTTGTATGAAAAAACATTTTCTTTATCAAGATATCTTGACCAAACTCGGCATTTATTAGTTTTAACATGCTCCCCATATATATGCAAAATCCTATTAAGATCGGACCACTATATCATATAGCTGCCATAGGAACGATCGGTCGAAAATTAAGTTGTATGAAAAAACATTTTGTTGTTCAAGATATCTTGACCAAACTCGGCATTTATTAGTTTTACTATGCTCCCCATATATATGCAAAATCCTATTAAGATCGGACCACTATATCATATAGCTGCCATAGGAACGATCGGTCGAAAATTAAGTTGTATGAAAAAACATTTTGTTTTTCAAGATATCTTGACCAAACTCGGCATTTATTAGTTTTACTATGCTCCACATATATATGCAAAATTCTATTAAGATCGGACCACTATATCATATAGCTGCCATAGGAACGATCAGTCGAAAATTTAGTTCTTGTATGAAAAAAATGTTGTTTATCAAGATATCTTGACCAAACTCGGCATTTATTAGTTTTACTAAGCTCCTCATATATATGCAAAATCATATTAAGATCGGACCACTATGCCATGCTCCCCATATATATGCAAAATCCTATTAAGATCGGACGACTATATCATATAGCTGCCATAGGAACGATCGGTCGAAAATTTAGTTCTTGTATGAAAAATCATTTTGTTTTTCAAGATATCTTGACCAAACTCGGCATTTATTAGTTTTACTATGCTCCTCATATATATGCAAAATCCTATTAAGATCGGACCACTATATCATATAACTGCCATAGGAACGATCTTTCGAAAAGTAGGATCTTGTATTTAAAACATTTTGTTTATCAAGATATCTTGACCAAACTCGGCATTAATTAGTTTTACTATGCTCCTCATATATATGCAAAATCCTATTAAGATCGGACCACTATATCATATAGCTGCCATAGGAACGATCGGTCGAAAATTTAGTTCTTGTATAAAAGAACATTTTGTTTTTCAAGATATCTTGACAAAACTCGGCATTTATTAGTTTTACTAAGCTCCTCATATATACGCAAAATCCTATTAAGATCGGACCCCTATATCATATAGCTGCCATAGCAACGATCGGTCGAAAATTAAGTTTTTGTATGAAAAAACATTTTTTTTATCAAGATACCTTGACCAAACTCGTCATTTATTAGTTTTACTATGCGCCTCATATATATGCGAATCCCTATTAAGATCGGAAAACTATATCATATAGCTGCCATAGGAACAATCAGTCGAAAATTTAGTTCTTGTATGAAAAAAATTTTGTTTATCAAGATATCTTGACCAAACTCGGCATTTAATAGTTTTACTATGCTCCTCATATATATGCAAAATCCTATTAAGATCGGACCCCTATATCATATAGCTGCCATAGGAACGATCGGTCGAAAATTAAGTTTTTGAATGTAAAAACAATTTCTTTATCAAGATATCTTGATCAAACTCGGCATTTATTAGTTTTACTATGCTCCCCATATATATGCAAAATCCTATTAAGATCGGACCACTAAATCATATAGCTGCCATAGGAACGATCGGTCGAAAATTTAGTTCTTGTATAGAAAAAATTTTGCTTATCAAGATATCTTGACCAACCTCGGTATTTATTAGTATTACTATACTCCTCATATATAGGCAAAATCCTATTAAGATCGGACCAGTATATCATATAGCTGCCATAGGAACGATCTGTCGAAAAGTAGGATCTTGTATGAAAAACATTTTATTTTTCAAGATATCTAGACCAAACTCGTCATTTATTAGTTTTACTATGCTCCTCATATATATGCAAAATCCTATTAAGATCGGACCACTATATCATATAGCTGCCATAAGAAAGATCTGTCGATAAGTAGGATCTTGTATGAAAAACATTTTATTTTTCAAGATATCTATGCTCCTCAAGATATCTTGACAAACAAAAGGTTTTTTCATACAAAAACTTAATTTTCGACCGATCGTTCCTATGGCAGCTATATGATATAGTGGTCCGATCCAGCTGGTTTTGACATATGTGCTGCGTGCAACAGAAATAGGGACTTCTGCAAATTTTCATTAAGATAGCTTTAAAACTGAGGGACTAGTTCGCATAGAAACAGACAGACGGACAGACGGACAGACGGACATGGCGATATCGACTCGGCTGTTGATGCTGATCAAGAATATATATACTTTATGGGGTCGGAGATGTCTCCTTCTATGCGTTACACATTTCACGACAAAATTATAATAATGAATATTAAAAAAAAAACAGCAACAAACATTTTTATGGGAACAAAATAGGCATGGAACAAAAAACGTTTCGCAAATCATATTTCATGCGAGCCTTTTTCGATATCTTTTAAGAAATTTGTATACCCTTGCAGAGGGTATTATAATTTTGTCGTGAAATGTGTAACGCATAGAAGGAGACATCTCCGACCCCATAAAGTATATATATTCTTGATCAGCATCAACAGCCGAGTCGATATAGCCATGTCCGTCTGTCCGTCTGTCAGTCTGTCCGTCTGTCTGTTTCTAAGCGAACTAGTACCTCAGTTTTAAAGCTATCTTAATGAAACTTTGCAGAAGTCCCTATTTCTGTTGCACGCAGCACATATGTCAAAACCAGCTGGATCGGACCACTATATCATATAGCTGCCATAGGAACGATCGGTCGAAAATTAAGTTTTTGTATGAAAAAACCTTTTGTTTATCAAGATATCTTGACCAAACTCGACATTTATTAGTTTTACTATGCTCCTCATATATATGCCAAATTCTATTAAGATCGGACCACTATATCATATAGCCGCCATAGGAACGATCGGTCGAAAATTAAGTTTTTGTATGAAAAAACATTTTGTTTGTCAAGATATCTTGACCAAACTCGGCATTTATTAGTTTTACTAAGCTCCTCATATATATGCAAAATCCTATTAAGATCGGACGACTATATCATATAGCTGCCATAGGAACGATCGGTCGAAAATTAAGTTTTTGTATGAAAAAACCTTTTGTTTATCAAGATATCTTGACCAAACTCGACATTTATTAGTTTTACTATGCTCCTCATATATAGGCGAAATCCTATTAAGATCGGACCACTATATCATATAGCTGCCATAGGAACGATTTGTCGAAAAGTAGGATCTTGTATGAAAAAATTTTGTTTTTCAAGAAATCTTGACCAAACTCGGCATTTATTAGTTTAACTATGCTCCTCATATATATGCAAAATCCTATTAAGATCGGACCACTATATCATATAGCTGCCATAGGAACGATCGGTCGAAAATTAATTTAGTATGGAGAATTTTTGTTTTTCATGATTTTTCGATTAAACACGGCATTTGAAGATTTCACTATGCTCCCTTCATTTTTGCAAAATCTTATTTACATCGGTTTTTGATTAATATATTTTTGTGTTTATCAATATACCTTGACCAAACTCGGCCTTAACCATTTTCTCGGCATAAAAAGGTTGGGTCTGCAAAGGGTATTAGATCTTCGGCATGCCGAAGATAGCCCTTCTTTCTCGTTTTATATTGCTGCCGTCTTAAAAAATATATTTTTTAAAGATATTTTGAATCAAAAATGTATCAAAGAAAATATTTTATTAGACTTGTTAAAAATATCAGAAAAGGCTCGCAAAAAATATCACAAAACGCTCGCTAATCGTATTTCTTGCGACAGTCGTAAATGAAAAACTTTGACTGCCACAAACTGAACGACATATGATTCATATTGCTATATATTTTTGTCGGGTTAAGTCTCGCATTTGACCAGTTTGCGATATCATTTGCGAAAGTTTGGTCCGCTGGGTACACACACACACACACACACCCACACACACATAAAAGCCAATAGCTGAGAAGCATTTCTGTTTACACGTTTGTATGCAATTGCACACAATCTAATATAATTATTGTTGTTCCGAGACGCAGCAATAAAAGCACAATAATTATAATCAAAATAACAATAGTCCGATTTATTTATTATAAGTGTACAAAAACACTACACATTAACGTCAAAGCTCCACATTTGTCAGCGGTGTTTTGTTGTTCCCACAAAAAATAAAAGTAAACTATCCGTTACCGCATTCAAAGAATTAGCAATATAATAAGAAAATTATCGAAAACTACCATCGAAATTCTTTATAATTAATCCTATGTTTTATAAATAATTATATTATTGTAAATTTATCAAACTAAATAAATTAATTAATTAAATTTACTTGTATCGGCATTCCAGTGTTTCTTTGTTTCAAGCATCGCAATCTTTTCAACCCAATCGCTTCCGCCTAGTATGCCAACTGGCAAGGGGGCAGAAACAAAGCACCAATTAGCAGTTCCGTCCTCAAGCACCTCCAGAGCTTCTCCGTCTGCAACAGCAGCCCTTAGAGTCAAAAGGGAAACATCGTCCCGGACTAAAGGCGAATCATCCGTTACCAAGCCAAGGGGAATTGTTAAGGGCACCTCTTAGTTCGAGGCCAAGTCCACTGAAAAAATCAGTCTCCCGCCGTCCAAAGCTAAAGGCGAAGCATCCCTGACCACTGCAGTCGGACGCACTAAGGCAACCACTAGCACAACAACTAGTCCGATTTCCACGCGAGCCAACACCAAAACGGCCCAAAATATGACAGACGCGGCCTTCATCAAGTTTATTGCTAAGTCAGTTTGAGGCAAAAATAAACCGTCTCTCTATACGTGCCAGGTCCGTCAGGAAAAGTGTGCTAGCCTTGTGGGACAATGTTGAAAAAGAGAAAGAGGTCGGCTCAACAGTAATCTCGGAAGCCGGCTCAATGCAAATCATTTCTGTCATGCAGTCCAAGTACGACTATTGTTACTCAGTATATGAGAGATGCGCCGCTAAACTTAGCGAGCAAATCGACATTGCTAACACCCAAAATAGACCATCCGCTCAGTCCGCCATTCCGACATATGTTCCCACCGGCTGTCGCTACCTCCTTGCGACACATTTCGAGACCTCTTTACCGCAATTTACATAAATAATCCTAGGTTATCCGAGGTCGAGAAATTATTCCATCTCAATGCGAAAAACAGCGGTGAGACTCCGGCGATGTATCGAAGTCACCTTTGACTAACGATGCCCTCCGATCAGCCTGCGCCAATATGACTGAGCGTTTTGAGAACCGAAAATTGTTAGTCAACAGCCAGCTCAAGTTTCTTTTCAATCTGCAGCCAATCTCCCAAGAGTCTGGAACGGCAATAAAGGAACTTCAGAAACCATTCAAGGTTGCTTAACAGCTCTGGAGTTATCCGAAATTAATATAGAAAACTGGGACTGTATCCTCGTGTTCCTCAAAATTACCCAAACTAAAACTCTCCTTATGGGAACAGTCCATCTCGAAAAATGAACGCTTTTAGAACGCTATCGCACTCCAGAATTGTTCGCACAGAACCTCCTACCACTAGAAGGCTTAACTCATTTGAGAATAAGGTCGGTAACAAGCTGCAAGCCTGCAAATTGTGTTCCACGATTTCTCTAAATGCCCGTCAGCGAACGGGCAACTTACATCAAACAGCAAATACTATGTTTAAACTGTTTCCCATCACAATTGTTTTACGTGCATGGGCCGTCACAATACGCTCTTGCATCGTAGTGACACTCCACAATTGGCCCCTGCAGTAGTCTCCATGCCACAAGCAACAGCTTCCTCCAATCAATCCATACAGTCCACTCCATCCCAAAAAACGTATGTTCACAATTACGTTGCAATTAACACCCACGGTGTTCTCCTAAGCACGGCTGTTATATATGTTCGCCATTTGGGTGTAAATTATACATTTATTTCCACCTGATAAAGCTCCCGTACAAATCCGTACAGGCACAAGTATCGGGATTAAATTAAGGCCAGCCTCGCAAGCTCTGCCATTTTAATATTGTAAAAAAAATATTTTTCTTTATCAAGATATCTTGACCAAACTCGCCACTTATTAGTTTTACTATGCTCCTCATATATATGGAAAATTCTATTAAGATCGGACCGCTATATCATATAGCAGCAATTGGAACAATAGGTCGAAATTTAAGTTGTATGAAAAACATTTTTGTTTATCAAGATATCTTGACCAAACTCAGCATTTATTAGTTTTACTCTGCTCCCCATATAAGTGCAAAATCCTATTAAGATCGGACCACTATATCATATAGCTGCCATAGGAACGATCGGTCGAAAATTAAGTTGTATGAAAAAACATTTTGTTTTTCAAGATATCTTGACCAAACTCGGCATTTATAGTTTTACTATGCTCCCCATATATATGCAAAATCCTATTAAGATCGGACCACTATATCATATAGCTGCCTTAGGAACGATCGGTCGAAAATTTAGTTCTTGTATGCAAAAATTTTGTTTATCAAAATATCTCGACCAAACTCGGCATTTATTAGTTTTACTATGCTCCTCATATATATACAAAATCCTATTAAGATCGGACTACTATATCGTATATCTGCCAGAGGAGCGATCAGTCGAAAACTAGGTTTTTGATTAAAAACCTTTTTGTTTATCAAGATATCTTGACCAAACTCGGCATTAACTATTTTCCCTGCGCTTCTTAGATACGGGCAAAGCACTATGAGCATTATGAAAAGGTTGGGTCTGCAAGGGTATTCGATCTTCGGCTTGCCGAAGATAGCCTTTCTTTCTCGTTTCTAATATTTTTGCAGATCTATTAAACTTGATGCATGAGATGATGCGGAAAATTGACCGTCAAGGTTCATTAAGAAATTAAATTTCCATCATTAAGGGACGAGTTTGCAGAGAGGCGCACAATGCGATATTGACGCTGCCAGGTGAGCCAAAGGAAACTCTTGGGGACTTTGAGGCATTTGAAGAATGTCTTTGGTCCTGCCGCCAGATAATAACTGATGACGTTGCAAGACAATGCTCCTGGCACACAGAGAAAAATGTGTGTTAGAGGCCTTCGAACCACATTGGCAATACGAAGTAAGCATTGCTTTTATAACCTCTGTATATGCAAATTAATATTATTATTATGTTAATGTCTACAGATGCATTTAAACAGATGTTTGCGCTGAAAGACGGCGATTTTGATCGCGTGACACAAAAATATTTCCAATACGCACAGGCTGACGCCAAAAAATTCAAATACATTAAGTTTTGTTTTAAATAGTTGTAAATAATATTATTTTTATACCCTTGCAGAGGGTATTATAATTTTGTCGTGAAATGTGTAACGCATAGAAGGAGACATCTCCGACCCCATAAAGTATATATATTCTTGATCAGCATCAACAGCCGAGTCGATATAGCCATGTCCGTCTGTCCGTCTGTCTGTTTCTATGCGAACTAGTGCCTCAGTTTTAAAGCTATCTTAATGAAACTTTGCAGAAGTCCCTATTTCTGTTGCACGCAGCACATATGTCAAAACCAGCTGGATCGGACCACTATATCATATAGCTGCCATAGGCACGATCGGTCGAAAATTAATTTTTTGTATGAAAAAACCTTTTGTTTATCAAGATATCTTGACCAAACTCGACATTTATTAGTTTTACTATGCTCCTCATATATACGCAAAATTCTATTAAGATCGGACCACTATATCATATAGCCGCCATAGGAACGATCGGTCGAAAATTAAGTTTTTATATGAAACAACATTTTGTTTGTCAAGATATCTTGACCAAACTCGGCATTTATTAGTTTTACTAAGCTCCTCATATATATGCAAAATCCTATTAAGATCGGACCACTTTATCATATTATTAAGTTTTTGTATGGAGAATTTTTTGTTTTTCATGATTTTGCTATTAAACACGGCATTTAAAGATTTCACTATGCTACCTTCATTTTTGCTAAATCTTATTTACATCGGTTTTTGATTAAAAGCCTTTTTTTTTGTTTATCAATATACCTTGACCAAACTCGGCCTTAACCATTTTCTCGGCATTAAAAGGTTGGGTCTGCAAGGGTATTAGATCTTCGGCATGCCGAAGATAGCCCTTCTTTCTCGTTTATTATGTATTAACTTTTTTTATAATTATAAGATTGCTTTAAAAATGCGTTTTAATTTTAAGTTAAATTAAATGTTATTTATTTTTAAAATACAATTTGAATTAAAATGAATATTCAAAAAAAAAAAACAGCAACAAACATTTTTATGGGAACAAAATAGGCATGGAACAAAAAACGTTTCGCAAATCATATTTCATGCGAGCCTTTTGCGATATCTTTTAAGAGACTTTTTTAAAAAATATATTTTTTAAAGATATTTTGAATCAAAAACGTATCATAGAAAATATTTTATTAGACTTGTTAAAAATACAGTCCACTCCATCCCAACAAACGTATGTTCACAATTACGTTGCAATTAACACCCACGGTGTTCTCCTAAGCACGGCTGTTATATATGTTCGCCATTTGGGTGTAAATTATACATTTATTTCCACCTGATAAAGCTACCGTACAAATCCGTACAGGCACAAGTATCGGGATTAAATTAAGCTGTTGCAGGCCAGCCTCGCAAGCTCTGCCATTTTAATATTGTAAGAAAAATATTTTTCTTTATCAAGATATCTTGACCAAACTCGCCACTTATAAGTTTTACTATGCTCCTCATATATATGGAAAATCCTATTAAGATCGGACCCCTATATCATATAGCAGCAATTGGAACGATCGGTCGAAAATTTAGTTCTTGTATGAAAAAATGTTGTTTATCAAGATATCTTGACCAAACTCGGCATTTATTAGTTTTACTAAGCTCCTTATATATATCCAAATCCTATTAAGATCAGACCACTATATCATATAGCTGCCATAGGAACGATCGGTCGAAAATGGAGTTTTTGTATGAAAAAACATTTTGTTTATCAAGATATCTTAACCAAACTCGGCATTTATTAGTTTTACTATGCGCCTCATATATGCAAAATCGTATTAAGATCGGACCACTATATCATATAGCTGAAATAGGAACGATCTGTCGAAAAGTAGGATCTTGTATGAAAAACATTTTGTTTTTCAAGATATCTTGACCAAACTCGGCATTTATTAGTTTTACTATGCTCCTCATATATATGCAAAATCCTATTAATATCGGACCACTATGTCATATTATTAAATTTTTGTATGGAGCATTTTTTGTTTTTCATGATTTTGCGATTAAACACGGCATTTAAAGATTTCACTATGCTCCCTTCATTTTTGCAAAATCTTATTTACATCGGTTTTTGATTAAAATCCTTTTTTTTTGTTTATCAATATACCTTGACCAAACTCGGCCTTAATTATTTTCTCGCATTAAAAGGTTGGATCTGCAAGGGTATTAGATCTTCGGAATGCCGAAGATAGCCCTTCTTTCTCGTTGTATTTCTTAATTAGGTATATAAATGAAATTATCTTTCGAATCGATTTTTATATTTCTTATCACCTCAGATCTTGATGGTAGAATTAGTGAGTTATTACCAGAATTGTATGTTATTGGAACATAAATTGGATAAGTACGATTTTGAGGTGGAATTATAAACCAGTCTTCAGTTGGTTTGAAATCTAGTAGGCAATTAAATTTTTTTATAAAATCAATTCCAATGATTCCATCACAAGGCATTGCGAAGTTTGCATTTACTATGTTAAATTCGTGTGGTCCGATCTTAATAGGACTTTACTTTAATATGAGGAGAATACTAAAACTACAATGCCGAGTTTGGTCAAGATATCTTGATAAACAAAAATGTTTTTAATACAACAACTTCATATTCGATAAAAATTGGAGGTATAGTGGTCCGATCTGAGGATTTTGCGTTTATATGAGGAGCATAGTAAAACTAATAAATGCCGAGTTTGGTCAAGATATCTTGATAAACAAAAATATTTTTCATACAACAGCTTAATTTTCGACCGAGTGTTCCTATAGCAGCTATATGTTTTAGTGGTCCGATCTTAATAGGATTTTGCATTTGTATGAGGAGCATAGTTAAACTAATAAATGCGGAGTGTGGTCAAGATATCTTGATATAGAAAAATATTTTTCATACAACAGCTTAATTTTCGTCCGATCGTTCCTATGGCAGCTATATGATATAGTGGTCCGATCTGAATAGGGTTTTGCATTTATATGAGGAGCATTGTGAAACAAATAAATGCCCAGGTTAGTCCAGATATCTTGATAAACCAAAAATGTTTCCATACAACAACTTATTTTTCGAACGATCGATCCTATGGCAGCTATATGATATAGTGGTCCGATCTTAATAGGATTTTACATTGATATGAGAAGCATAGTAAAACTACAAAATGCCGAGTTTGGTCAAGATATCTTGATAAACAAAAATGTTTTTAATACAACAACTTCATATTCGATAAAAATTGGAGATATAGTGGTCCGATCTGAGAAGGATTTTGCATTTATATGAGGAGCATAGTAAAACTAATTAATGCCTAGGTTGGTCAAGATATCTTGATAAAGAACAATTTTTTTCATACAACAGCTTAATTTTCGACCGATCGTGCCTATAGCAGCTATATGATATAGTGGTCCGATCTGAATAGGATTTTGCATTTATATTTGGTGTCTTGGGCATTTGTGGCAGATTATTAAGAAATGAAACTGGCCATAAAATGGATCCAGAAAACTTAGGACCCTATACAGTATTATCAGTAGAAGATAATAACAACATTTTAATTAAAGACAATAGTAACAAACAACAAAAAGTTCATAAGGATAGGTTAAAAATATATATATGAGGAGTATATATAAAATGCATGTATATTAGCAGCACAATAAAACTAATAAATGCCGAGTTTGCTCAAGATATCTTAATAAACAAAAATGTTTTTCATACAACAACTTAATTTTCGACCGATCGTTCCTATTGCAGCTATTGGATTGGTCAAGACTTCTTGATAAACAATGTTTATCATACAACTTAATCTTCGACCGATCTTTCCTATGGTAGCTATATGATATTGCGGTCCGATCTTAATAGGATTTTCCATATATATGAGGGGCATAGTAAAACTATTAAATGCCGAGGGTGGTCATGATATCTTGATAAACAAAATTTATTTTTATACAATTTCATTTTCGACCGAACGTTCCTATGGCAGCCATATGATATAGTGGTCCGATCTTAATAGGATTTTGCATATATTTAAGGAGCATAGTATAACTCATAAATGCAGCTTTTGATCAAGATATCTTGATCAACAAAAATGTTTTTCATACAACTTAATTTTTTTACCGAGCGTTCGTATGGCAGCTACATGATATAGTGGTCCGATGTTAATAGGATTTAGCATTAATATGGGGAGAATACTAAAACTAATAAATGCCGAGTTTGGTCTAGATATCTTGATAAACCATAATGTTTTTCATACAACAGCTTAATTTTCAACCGACCGTTTCTATGGCAGCTATATGATATAGTTGGTCGATCTTAGTAGGACTTTGCATTTATGTGAGGAGCATAGAGAGAGAGAATTGAGAGTAATTGACGTGTTTTACTTGTGCTCCAAGATTTTTATATATTTTTGCGCCTACATCCTGCTGCCATTGTCTCCCTATTGTCTCCCCTGTTCAACATGGATTCGTAAAGAATCGGTCAACAAATCTATTAGAGTTTACTTCCTTGGTAAATGATGCTTTCCTTTCGAAAATGCAAACTGATGTCATTTACACTGATGTATGGTGTATGGTTTTTAACTTGACCGAATAGCTTTCCCACCGTCTCTTTTGCCTTGGATGAGCTCTTATTTAAAAGGTAGGACCCAAAGAGTAATGCTGAGGCTGACTACCTCTAAACAGGTTCACGTTACTTCTGGTGTTCCTCAAGGTAGTCATCTTGGACCTTTACTCTTTACTGTTTTTATAAATGATCTCCCCTCTGTTATATCACATGCCCGTGTACTCATGTATGCGGATGATGTGAAACTTATTCTATCATACACTAATCCCCTACATCATTCTCGTCTACAAGACGATTTGAACGCTATGCAACTTTGTTGTTCGGCCAATCAATTGCATCTGAATTGTTCAAAGTGTATGTTTATGGCCTTCAATCGCACTACACCTTATCTTGTCAGCTATACAATTGACAATACACCATTGCAACGTATACTCAGAGTTGAAGATCTAGGCGTTCTTTTTGATTATAAACGCAGCTTCAATCTGCATATAGGTACCATCGTTAATGAGGCAAAGGTGTACTTGGATTCATTAAACGATGGTCTAAAGAGTTTAACGATCCTTTTATAACGAAACTTCTGTACATCTCTCTCGTTCGCCCTATCCTTGAATACTGCTCTTGCATCTGGACTTCGCAGTATATCAATAGACGGGATCGTATTGAATCTGTTCAGAAGCAATTTCTGCTTTTAGCCTTACGAGGTTTAAATTGGGACCCTAATCTTCGGTTGCCATCTTACTCCAGCAGGCTGCTTCTTCTTAATCTTCTTTCGTTAATCAACCGTAGGACACTTCTCGGTGTTGTCTTTCTAAATAAGTTGTTTTTTGGCGATTTAGATTCTCCTTTTCTTTTCTCCTTTTCTCTAAACCTAATAAAATCGTTGCTTTCAGGATACCTTCGGGAAGTCACTGACTATTCCCAGCTACTATCTCTCTATCCTATCTACATAACATACTATATATCCTGTTTAAGTCCTTTACTTTTTTACTAGCTTCTCTCTTTATTTTTCCCAATTTATTGTATTTTCTCAATTAATATAGTAAATTAAGATTATTTGTAAATTTTACTAAAGAACACAATATTTTCTCTACTAACACCCTTCTTCTTAGCTGACAAAATTAGCTGTGAAAAGGGGCATAGCTGGCCGGACTGGCAAATAAAACACCTCCATCGGTTAGTGATGCTATTAGAGAATTGTGTCCTCTAATTAGGCTTTTTTTAGCATTTAATTTTCATTATGTACGTATAATCTACTGAATAATGAGGAAGACACTCGTTTTGTCGACCATTAAAAAAAAACCAAAAAAACAGAAAAAAAAAACAAAAATAAATAAATAGTAAAACTAATAAATGCCGAGTTTTGTCAAGATATCTTGGCAAAGAAATGTTTTTCATAAAAGTTTAATTTTCGACATTCGATATAGTAGTCCGATCTTAATAAGATTTTGCATATATATGAGGGGCATAGTAAAACTAATAGATGTCGAGTTTGGTCAAAATATCTTGATAAACAACATTTTTTGTTCATACAACTTAATTTTCGACCGATCGTTCCTAGCAGCTATGTGATATAGTGGTCCGATCTTCATTGGATTGTGCATATATATGAGGAGCTTAGTAAAACTAATAAATGCCAAGTTTGGTCAAGATATCTTGATAAACAACATTTTTTTTCATACAACTTATTCTTCGACCGATTGTTTCAATGGCAGCTATCTGATAATATATCTTGACCAAACTCGGCATTTATTAGTTTTACTATGCTCCTCATATATATGCAAAATCCTATTAAGATCGGAACACTATATCATATAGCTGCCATAGGAACGATCGGTCGAAAATTAAGTTGTATGAAAAAACATTTTGTTTTTCAAGATATCTTGACCAAACTCGGTATTTATTAGTTTTACTATGCTTCTCATATATATGCAAAATCCTATTAAGATCGGACTACTATATCATATATCTGCCAGAGGAACGATCGGTCGAAAACTAGAATTTTTATTAAAAACCTTTTTGTTTATCAAGATATCTTGACCAAACTCGGCATTAACTATTTTCCCTGTGCTTCTTAGATACGGGCAAAGCACTATGAGCATTATGAAAAGGTTGGGTCTGCAAGGGTATTCGATATTCGGCGTGCCGAAGATAGCCTTTCTTTCTCGTTATGACTTAGCTTAGGAATTAGACTTCTTCTACTCAAGGAGTATTGTGTCACACAAAACTCTCTTGCATCCAGTTTGCTAAAAGACTTTGTAGGCCAACTGCCTAGTTTATATATGTTTCCAATGCTTACATTTAATTTTCATTGCTGAACACATTTAAGCAAACAATGTTTACAGTATGGTTCTCTGCACACCATAAGCTCCTTTCCATTTGAAAACTTTCTGGGGCATCTAAAAAAAATGGTGAAAAAGTCGGACTACTCCTTGGAGCAATTATACAACAGAACTGTAGAACGCAGTATATTAGATCTTAAAGAAAAAACTTTAAATTTCAATGGGTCCAACTTTAAAATTTCATATAAGCACTGGTATTTTGATCTAAGAGATCGTTGAAAAATATCATGCAAAATATTTAATTTAGAAGAAAATGGTATACACACTTTCTTTCCTTTAATTGACTGAATACAGATAATAATGAGCTCATCATACAATTTTGTGTTAAATGGCAGCGAAAATGGAGGAGGATACGACAATAGTCCAAATTACAGTATAGGTAACATATTGACAGAATTTTACATTTGATATATTTTATATTCATTTTTATTATACCCTTGCAGAGGGTATTATAATTTTGTCGTGAAATGTGTAACGCATAGAAGGAGACATCTCCGACCCCATAAAGTATATATATTCGTGATCAGCATTAACAGCCGAGACGATATAGCCATGTCCGTCTGTCCGTCTGTCCGTCTGTCTGTTTCTATGCGCACTAGTCTCTCAGTTTTAAAGCTATCTTAATGAAACTTTACAGAAGACCCTTTTTCTGTTGCACGCAGCACATATGTCAAAACCAGCTGGATCGGACCACTATAGCATATAGCTGCCATAGGAACCATCGGTCGAAAATTTAGTTCTTGTATGAAAAAAATGTTGTTTATCAAGATATCTTGACCAAACTCGTCATTTATTAGTTTTACTAAGCTTCTCATATATGCAAAATCCTATTAAGATCGGACTACTAACATAAATCTGCCAGAGGAGCGATCGGTCGAAAATTTAGTTCTTGTATGAAAAAAATTTTGTTTATCAAGACCAAACTCGGCATTTATTAGTTTTACTAAGCTCCTCATATAAATGCAAAAACCTATTAAGATCGGACTACTATATCATATATCTGCCAGAGGAGCGATCGGTCGAAAACTAGGTTTTTGATTAAAAACCTTTTTTTCAAGATATCTTGACCAAACTCGGCATTAACTATTTTCCCTGTGCTTCTTAGATACGGGCAAAGCACTATGAGCATTATGAAAAGGTTGGGTCTGCAAGGGTATTCGATCTTCGGCTTGCCGAAGATAGCCTTTCTTTCTCGTTTTTAATATATTTGCAGTTCTATTAAACTTGATGCATGAGATGATGCGGAAAATTGACCGTCAAGGGGCTGAGCTTATTTCATTAAGAAATTAAATTTTCATCATTAAGGGACGAGTTTGCGGAGAGGCGCACAATGCGATATTGACGCTGCCAGGTGCGCCAAAGGAAACTCTTGGGGACTTTGAGGCATTTGAAGAATGTCTCAAAGAAGAGAAGTCCTTTGGTAAGGAAACTTTAAATTTAATATTTTTACTATTCACTTATAAATCTCACATTTTCTTTAAGGTCATTGAATTAGTCGAAAGTGCCGAAAAGACATACGACAAATTTATTAGGAGCTCCTGCCGCCAGATAATAACTGATGACGTTGCAAGACAATGCTCCTGGCACACAGAGAAAAATGTGTGTTAGAGGCCTTCGAACCACATTGGCAATACGAAGTAAGCATTGCTTTTATAACCTCTGTATACGCAAATTAATATTATTATTATGTTAATGTCTACAGATGCATTTAAACAGATGTTTGCGCTGGAAGACGGCGATTTTGATCGCGTGCCACAAAAATATTTCCAATACGCACAGGAAAGAGTGGCGAGCTCTCGGGAAAGGCTGACGCCAAAAAAATTCAAACACATTAAGTTTGTTTTAAATAGTTGTAAATAAAATTATTTTTTATTATGTATTAACTTTTTTATAATTATAAGATTGCTTTAAAAATGCGTTTTAATTTTAAGTTAAATTAAATGTTATATATTTTTAAAATACAATTTGAATTAAAATGAATATTCAAAAAAAACAGAAAACGTTTCGCAAATCATCATGCGAGCCTTTTGCGATATCTTTTAATAGACTTTTTAAATTGCTGCCGCCTTAAAAAAATATATTTTCTAAAGATATTTTGAATCAAAAACGTATCATAGAAAATATTTTATTAGACTTGTTAAAAATATCAGAAAAGGCTAGCAAAAATATCACAAAACGCTCGCTAATCGTATTTCTTGCGACAGTCGTAAATGAAAAACTTTGACTGCCACAAACTGAACGACATATGATTCATATTGCTATATATTTTTGTCGGGTAAAGTCTCGCATTTGACCAGTTTGCGATATCATTTGCGAAAGTTTGGTCCGCTGGGTACACACACACACACACACACACACACACACCCACACACACCCACACACACATAAAAGCCAATAGCTGAGAAGCATTTCTGTTTACACGTTTGTATGCAATTGCACACAATCTAATATAATTATTGTTGTTCCGAGACGCAGCAATAAAAACACAATAATTATAATCAAAATAACAATAGTCCGATTTATTTATTATAAGTGTACAAATACACTACACATTAACGTCAAAGCTTCACATTTGTCAGCGGTGTTTACTCAGCCACGATAGTGGGTATTTTATGAGTACCCCGAAAAGTAAAAATAAACTAGCCGTTACCGCATTCAAAGAATTAGCAATATAATAAGAAAATTATCGAAAGTTACCATTGAAATTCTTTATAATTAATCCTATGTTTTATAAATAATTATATTATTGTAAATTTATCAAACTAAATAAATGTATTAATTAAATTTACTTGTATCGGCATTCCAGTGTTTCTTTGTTTCAAGCATCGCAATCTTTTCAACCCAATCGCTTCCGCCTAGTATGCCAACTGGCAGGGGGCAAACAAAGCACCAATTAGCAGTTCCGTCCTCAAGCACCTCCAGAGCTTCTCCGTCTGCAACAGCAGCCCTTAGAGTCAAAAGGGAAACATCGTCCCGGACTAAAGGCGAATCATCCGCTTCCACGCCAAGTGGAATTGTTAAGGGCACCTCTTAGTTCGAGGCCAAGTCCACTGATAAAATCAGTCTCCCGCCGTCCAAAGCTAAAGGCGAAGCATCCCTGATCACTGCAGTCGGACGCACTAAGGCAACCACTAGCACAACAACTAGTCCGTTTTCCACGCGAGCCAACACCAAAACGGCCCAAAATAGCAAATCGAGCAAATCGACACTGCTAACACCCAAAATAGACCATCCGCTCAGTCCGCCATTCCGACATATGTTCCCACCGGCTGTCGCTTACCTCCTTGCGACACATTTCGAGACCTCTTTACCGCAATTTACATAAATAATCCTAGGTTATCCGAGGTCGAGAAATTATTCCATCTCAATGCGAAAAACAGCGGTGAGACTCAGGCGATGTATCGAAGTCACCTTTGACTAACGATGGCCTCCGATCAGCCTGCACCAATATGACTGAGCGTTTTGAGAACCGAGAATTGTTAGTCAACAGCCAGCTCAAGTTTCTTTTCAATCTGCAGCCAATCTCCCAAGAGTCTGGAACGGCAATAAAGGAACTTCAGACACCATTAAAGGTTGCTTATCAGCTCTGGAGTTATCCGAAATTAATATAGAAAACTGGGACTGTATCCTCGTGTTCCTCAAAATTACCCAAACTAAAACTCTCCTTATGGGAACAGTCCATCTCGAAAAAAAGAGACATCTCATCTTGGCTTGAGATGAACGCTTTTAGAACGCTATCGCACTCTAGAAGCACAAATACTCCAGCGCACTCCAGAATTGTTCGCACAGAACCCCATACCGCTAGAAGGCTTCACTCATTTGAGAATAAGGTCGGTAAGAAGCCGCAAGCCTGCAAATTGTGCTCCACGATTTCTCCAAATGCCCGTCAGCGAACGGGCAACTTACATCAAACAGCAAATACTATGTTTGAACTGTTTCCCATCACAATTGTTTTACGTGGAAGGGTCGTCACAATACGCTCTTGCACCGTAGTGACACTCCACAATTGGCCCCTGCAGTAGTCTCCATGCCACAACCAACAGCTTCCTCCAATCAATCCATACAGTCCACTCCATCCCAACAAAAGTATGTTCACAATTACGTTGCAATTAACACCCACGGTGTTCACCTAAGCACGGCTGTTAAATATGTTCGCCATTTGGGTGTAAATTATACATTTATTTCCACCTGATAAAGCTCCCGTACAAATACGTACAGGCACAAGTATCGGGATTAAATTAAGCTGTTGCAGGCCAGCCTCGCAAGCTCTGCCATTATAATATTGTAAAAAAAATATTTTTCTTTATCAAGATATCTTGACCAAACTCGCCACTTATTAGTTTTACTATGCTCCTCATATATATGGAAAATCCTATTAAGATCGGACCGCTATATCATATAGCAGCAATTGGAACAATAGGTCGAATTTTAAGTTGTTGTATGAAAAACATTTTTGTTTATCAAGATATCTTGACCAAACTCGGCATTTATTAGTTTTACTATGCTCCTCATATATATGCAAAATCCTATTAAGATCGGACCACTATATCATATAGCTGCCATAGGAACGATCGGTCGAAAATTAAGTTGTATGAAAAAACATTTTGTTTTTCAAGATATCTTGACCAAACTCGGCATTTATTAGTTTAACTATGCTCCTCATATATATGCAAAATCCTATTAAAATCGGACCACTATATCATATAGCTGCCATAGGAACGATCAGTCGAAAATTTAGTTCTTGTATGAAAAAATGTTGTTTATGAAGATATCTTGACCAAACTCGGCATTTATTAGTTTTACTATGCTCCCCATATATATGCAAAATCCTATTAAGATCGGACCACTATATCATATAGCTGCCATAGGAACGATCGGTCGAAAATTAAGTTGTATGAAAAAACATTTTGTTTTTCAAGATATCTTGACCAAACTGGGCATTTATTAGTTTTACTATGCTCCCCATATATATGCAAAATCCAATTAAGATCGGACCACTATATCATATAGCTGCCATAGGAACGATCGGTCGAAAATTAAGTTGTATGAAAAAACATTTTGTTTTTCAAGATATCTTGACCAAACTCGGCATTTATTAGTTTTACTATGCTCCTCATATATGTGCAAAATCCTATTAAGATCGGACCACTATATCATACAGCTGCCATAGGAACGATCAGTCGAAAATTTAGTTCTTGTATGAAAAAAATTTTGTTTATCAAGATATCTTGACCAAACTCGGCATTTATTAGTTTTACTAAGCTCCTCATATATATACAAAATCCTATTAAGATCGGACTACTATATCATATATCTGCCAGAGGAGCGATCGGTCGAAAACTAGGTTTTTGATTAAAAACCTTTTTGTTTATCAAGATATCTTGACCAAACTCGGCATTAACTATTTTCCCTGTGCTTCTTAGATACGGGCAAAGCACTATGAGCATTATGAAAAGGTTGGGTCTGCAAGGGTATTCGATCTTCGGCTTGCCGAAGATAGCCTTTCTTTCTAGTTTCTAATATATTTGCAGATCTATTAAACTTGATGCATGAGATGATGCGGAAAATTGACCGTCAAGGGGCTGAGCGTATTTCATTAAGAAATTAAATTTCCATCATTAAGGGACGAGTTTGCGGAGAGGCGCACAATGCGATATTGACGCTGCCAGGTGCGCCAAAGGAAACTCTTGAGGCATTTGAAGAATGTCTCAAAGAAGAGAAGTCCTTTGGTAAGGAAACTTTAAATTTAGTATTTTTACTATTCACTTATAAATCTCACATTTTCTTTAAGGTCATTGAAATAGTCGAAAGTGCCGAAAAGACATACGACAAATTTATTAGGAGCTCCTGCCGCCAGATAATAACTGATGCCGTTGCAAGACAATGCTCCTGGCACACAGAGAAAAATGTATGTTAGAGGCCTTCGAACCACATTGGCAATACGAAGTAAGCATTGCTTTTATAACCTCTGTATATGCAAATTAATATTATTATTATGTTAATGTCTACAGATGCATTTAAACAGATGTTTGCGCTGGAAGACGTCGATTTTGATCGCGTGTCACACAAATATTTCCAATACGCACAGGAAAGAGTGGCGCGCTTGGGAAAGGCTGACGCCAAAAAATTCAAATACATAAAGTTTTGTTTTAAATAGTTGTAAATAAAATTATATTTTATTTTGTTATGTATTAACTTTTTTTATAATTATAAGATTGCTTTAAAAATGCGTTTTAATTTTCAGTTAAATTAAATGTTATTTATTTTTAAAATACAATTTGAATTAAAATGAATATTCAAAAAAAAAACAGAAAACGTTTAAGATTGCTTTAAAAATGCGTTTTTAATTTTAAGTTAAATTAAATGTTATTTATTTTTAAAATACAATTTGAATTAAAATGAATATTCAAAAAAACAGCAGCAAACATTTTTATGGGAACAAAATAGGCATGGAACAAAAAACGTTTCGCAAATCATATTTCATGCGAGCCTTTTGCGATATCTGTTAAGAGACTTTTTTAAATTGCTGCCGCCTTAAAAAAATATTTTTTAAAGATATTTTAAATCAAAAACGTATCATAGATAATATTTTATTAGACTTGTTAAAAATAGCAGAAAAGGCTCGCAAAAAATATCACAAAACGCTCGCTAATCGTATTTCTTGCGACAGTCGTAAATGAAAAACTTTGACTGCCACAAACTGAACGACATATGATTCATATTGCTATATATTCCCGATGCGTTTGCGAGAGTTTTGACGGGTAAAGTCTCGCATTTGACCAGTTTGCGACATCATTTCGAAAGTTTGGTCCGCTGGGTACACACACACACACACACACACACACACACCCACACACACATAAAAGCCATTAGCTGAGAAGCATTTCTGTTTACACGTTTGTATGTAATTGCACACAATCTAATATAATTATTGTTGTTTTGCGTTTATATGAGGAGCATAGTAAAACTAATTAATGCCGATCTGAATAGGATTTTGCATTTATATTTGGTGTCTTGGGCATTTGTGGCCAAAATAGCGAAAAACAAAACAAAAACCGATCTTAATGAAATTTTCTACAGTATATCTTATTGTACCATAGCATATTTGTGTATTCTCAAAAAGTCAATTGCATTTAAATTGTAGCTTAAATTGGTTGGCAATATAAGTTGGGTTATTAACTTGATTTATAGTTCTGCGGTGGTAGCGGGGAGGTGGCGATAGGTCAAAAATGAAAGATACTTGATATATATATAATATACTAGAAGCAACATATCATGTTTGATGACTCTAGCTCTAATTACTTACCCAATTTTATGGGGTCGGAAATTCCTGTTACATACATTTGCATCTTGCACACATTTTTAATGGGTTCAGGGGTATAATAATGAACAAAAAATATATATATATATGAGGAGTATATATAAAATGCATGTATATTAGCAGCACAATAAAACTAATAAATGCCGAGATTGCTCAAGATATCTTGATTAACAAAAATGTTTTTCATACAACAACTTAATTTTCGACCGATCGTTGCTATTGCAGCTATATGATATAGTGATCCGATATTAATAGGATTATGCACTTATATGGGGAGCAAAACAAAATTAATAAGTGCCGAGCTTGCTCAAGATATCTAGATAATCAAAAATGTTTTTCATACAACAGCTTAGTTTTCGGCTGATCGTTCCTATAGCAGCAATATGATATATTGGTCCGAGATCCTAATAGGATTTTGCATTTGTATGAGGAGCACTGTGAAACTAATAAATGCCGAGTTTGTGCAAGATATATTGATAAACAAAAATGTTTCCATACAACAACTTAATTTTGACCGATCGTTCCTATGGCAGCTATATGATATAGTGGTCCGATTTAATAGGAATGCCGAGTTTAGTCAAGATATCTTGATAAGGAAAAATATTTTCATACAACAGCTTAATTTTCGTCCGATAGTTCCTATGGCAGCTATATGATATAGTGGTCCGATCTTAATAGGATATTGGATATATATGAGGAGCATAGTTATACTAATAAATGCTGAGTTTGTTCAAGATATCTTGATAAACAAAAATGTTTTTCATACAACTTAATTTTCGACTGATCGTTCCTATGGCAGCTATATGATATAGTGGTCCGATCTTAATAGGATTTTGCATTTATATGAGGAGCACAGTTAAACAAATAAATGCGGAGTTTAGTCAAGATATCTTGATATAGAAAAATATTTTTCATACAACAGCTTAATTTTCGTCCGATCGTTCCTATGGCAGCTATATGATATAGTGGTCCGATCTGAATAGGGTTTTGCATTTATATGAGGAGCATTGTGAAACAAATAAATGCCCAGGTTAGTCCAGATATCTTGATAAACCAAAAATGTTTCCATACAACAACTTATTTTTCGAACGATCGATCCTATGGCAGCTATATGATATAGTGGTCCGATCTTAATAGGATTTTACATTGATATGAGAAGCATAGTAAAACTAATAAATGCCGAGCTTGGTCAAGATATCTTGATAAACAAAAATGTTTTTCTTACAACTTAATTTTCGACTGATCGTTCCGATGGCAGCTATATGATATAGTGCTCTGATCTTATTAGGATTTTGCATTTATATGAGGAGAATAATAAAACTACAAAATCCCGAGTTTGGTCAAGATATCTTGATAAACAAAAATGTTTTTAATACAACAACTTCATATTCGATAAAAATTGGATAAAAATTTCATACAACAGCTTAATTTTCGTCCGATAGTTCCTATGGCAGCTATATGATATAGTGGTCCGATCTTAATAGGATTTTGCATTTGTATGAGGAGCATAGTAAAACTAATAAATGCCGGGTTTGGTCAAGATATCTTGAGAAAGAAAAATATTTTTCATACAACAGCTTAATTTTCGTCCGATCGTTCCTATGGCAGCTATATGATATAGTGGTCCGATCTTAATAGGATTTTGCATTTATATGAGGAGCACAGTTAAACTAATAAATGCGGAGTTTAGTCAAGATATCTTGATAAAGAAAAATGTTTTTCATACAACAGCTTAATTTTCGACCGATCGTGCCTATAGCAGCTATATGATATAGTAGTCCGATCTTAATAGGATTTTACATTTATATGAGGAGAAAACTAAAACTACAAAATGCCGAGTTTGGTCAAGATATCTTGATAAACAAAAATGATTTTTTATACAACTTTATTTTCGACCGATCGTTCATATGGCAGCTATATGATATAGTGGTCCGATCTGAATAGGATTTTGCATTTATATTTGGTGTCTTGGGCATTTGTGGCCAAAATAGCGAAAAACAAAACAAAAACCGATTTAATGAAATTTTCTACAGTATATCTTATTGTACCATAGCATATTTGTGTATTCTCAAAAAGTCAATTGCATTTAAATTGTGGCTTAAATTGGTTGGCAATATAAGTTGGGTTATTAACTTTATTTATAGGTCTGCGGTGGTAGCGGGGAGGTGGCGACAGGTCAAAAATGAAAGATACTTGATATATATATAATATACTAGAAGCAACATATCATGTTTGGTGACTCTAGCTCTAATTACTTACCCAATTTTATGGGGTCGGAAATGCCTGTTACATACATTTGCATTTTGCACACATTTTTAATGGGTTCAGGGTATAATAATAAACAAAACGATAAAAAAGTTATAGATTTTATAGATTTTATAAAAGAAAAAATAGGAGATAAGATTTTATTAAGAAATGAAACTGGCCATAAAATGGATCCAGAAAACTTAGGACCCTATATACAGTATTATCAGTAGAAGATAATAACAACATTTTAATTAAAGACAATAATAACAAACAACAAAAAGTTCATAAGGATATGTTAAAAATATATATATATGAGGAGTATATATAAAATGCATGTATATTAGCAGCACAATAAAACTAATAAATGCCGAGTTTGGTCAAGATATCTTGATAAAGAAAAATATTTTTCATACAACAGCTTCATTTTCGTCCGATCGTTCCTATAGCAGCTATATGATATAGTGGTCCGATCTTAATAGGATTTTACATTCATATGAGAAGCATAGTAAAACTACAAAATGGAGAATAGTAAAACTACAAAATGCCGAGTTTGGTCAAGATATCTGGATAAACAAAAATGTTTAATCCAACAGCTTAATTTTCGACCGAACGTTCCCCTATGGCAGCTATATGATACAGTGGTCCGATCTTAATAGGATTTTGCATTTATATGAGGAGCATTGTGAATCTAATAAATGCCGAGTTTGTACAAGATATCTTGATAAACAAAAATGCTTCCATACAACAACTTAATTGCGACCGATCGTTCCTATGGCAGCTATAAGATATAGTGGTCCGATCTTAATAGGATTTTCCATAAATATGATTAGAATAGTAAAACTAATAAATGCTGAGTTTAGTCAAGATATCTTGATAAAGAAAAATATTTTCATACAACAGCTTAATTTTCGTCAGATCGTTCCTTTGGCAGCTATATGAAATAGTGGTCCGATCTTAAAACGATTTTGCATTTATATGAGGAGCATAGTAAAACTAATAAATGCCGAGTTTGGTCAAGATATCTCGATAAACAAAAATATTTTTTATACAAAAGCTGAATTTTCGACAGATCGTTCATATAGCAGCTATATGATATAGTGGTCCGATCTTAATAGGATTTTGCATTTATATGAGGAGCATAGTAAAACTAATAAATGTCAAGATATCTTGAGAAAAAAAAATATTTTTCATACAACAGCTTAATTTTCTTCAGATCGTTCCTATGGCAGCTATATGATATAGTGGTCCGATCTTTATAGGATTTTGCATTTATATGGGGAGCATAGTAAAACTAATAAATGCCGAGTTTGGTCAAGATATCTTGATAAAGAAAAATATTTTTCATACAACAGCTTAATTTTCGACCGATCCTTTCGATGGCAGCTATATGATATCGTGCTCCGATCTTAATAGGATTTTGCATTTATATGAGGAGAATTGTAAAACTACAAAATGCCGGGTTTGGTCAAGATATCTGGATAAACAAAAATGTTTTTCACCCAACAGCTTAATTTTCGACCGAACGTTCCCCTATGGCAGCTATATGATATAGTGGTCCGATCTAAATAGTCTAGTCAAGATATCTTGATAAAGAAAAATATTTTTCATGCAACAGCTTAGTTTTCGACTGATCGTTCCTATGGCAGCTATATGATATATTGGTCCGATCCTAATAGGATTTTGCATTTATATGAGGACCATAGTAAAACTAATAAATGCCGAGTTTGGTCAAGATGTCTTGATAAACAAAAATATTTTTCATACAACAGCTTATTTTTCGTCAGATCGTTCCTATGGCAGCTATATGATATAGTGCTCCGATCTTAATAGGATTTTGCATTTATATGAGTAGAATAGTAAAACTACAAAATGCCGAGTTTGGTCAAGATATCTGCATAAACAAAAATGTTTAATCCAACAGCTTAATTTTCGACCGAACGTTCCCCTATGGCAGCTATATGATATAGTGGTCCGATCTAAATAGCCTAGTCAAGATATCTTGATAAAGAAAAATATTTTTCATGCAACAGCTTAATTTTCGACCATTCGTTCCTATAGCAGTTATATGATATAGTGGTCCGATCTTAATAGGATTTTGCATTTATACGAGGAGCATAGTAAAACTAATAAATGCCGAGTTCGGTCAAGATGTCTTGAGAAAGAAAAATATTTTTCATACAACAGCTTATTTTTCGACAGATCGTTCCTATGGCAGCTATATAATATAGTGGTCCGATCTGAATAGAATTTTGCATTTATATGAGGAGCATTGTGAAGCAAATAAATGCCCAGGTTAGTCCAGATATCTTGATAACCAAAAATGTTTTTCACACAACATAGTTTTCGACCGATCGTTTCGATGGCAGCTATATGATATAGTGCTCCGATCTTAATAGGATTTTGCATTTATATGAGGAGAATAGTAAAACTACAAAATGCCGAGATTGGTCAAGATATCTGGATAAACAAAAATGTTTAATCCAACAGCTTAATTTTCGACCGATCGCTCCCCTATGGCAGCTATATAATATAGTGGTCCGATCTAAATAGTCTAGTCAAGATATCTTGATAAAGAAACATATTTTTCATGCAACAGCTCAGTTTTCGACTGATCTTTCCTATGGCAGCTATATGATATATTGTTCCGATCCTAAAAGGATTTTGCATTTATATGAGCAGCATAGTAAAACTAATAAATGCCGAGTTTGGTCAGCTATATGAAATAAATGTCCGATCTTAATAGGATATTGCATTTATATGAGGAGCTTAGTAAAACTAATAAATGCCGAACTTGGTCAAGATATCTTGACATACAAAAATGTTTTTAATACAACAACTTCATTTTCGATAAAATTTTGAGATATAGTGGTCCGATCTGAGAAGGATTTTGCGTTTATATGAGGAGCATAGTAAAACTAATTAATGCCTAGGTTGGTCAACATATCTTGATAAAGAATAATATTTTTCATACAACAGCTTAATTTTCGACCGATCGTGCCTATAGCAGCTATATGATATAGTGGTCCGATCTTAATAGGACTTTACTTTAATATGAGGAGAATACTAAAACTACAATGCCGAGTTTGGTCAAGATATCTTGATAAACAAAAATGTTTTTCATACAACAGCTTAATTTTCGAACTATCGTTCCTATAGCAGCTATATGATATAGTTGTCCGATCTTAATAGGATTTTGCACTTATATGAGGAGCATTGTAAAACTAAACTAAACTAAACTAAAACTAATAAATGCCGAGCGTAGTCCAGATATCTTGATAAACAAAAATGTTTTTCATACTTCAAATTAGTTTTCGACCGAAGTTTCCCCTATGGCAGCTATATGATATAGTTGTCCGATCTAAATAGGATTTTACATTTATCTGAGGAGCATAGTAAAACTAATAAATGCCGAGTTTGATCAAGAAAAATGTTTTTCAGACAACAGTTTAATTTTCGAACGATCGTTCCTATAGCATCTATATGATATACCTTCCGATCTTAATAGTAAAGTCAAGATATATTGATGAAGAAAAATATTTTTTTTTCATACAACAGCTTCATTTTCGGCCGATCATTCCGATGGAAGCTATATGATATGGTTGTCCGATCTTAATTGTTTAGTTAAGATGTCTTGATAAAGAAAAATATTTTTCATACAACAGCTTTATTTTCGACCGATCGTTCCTATAGCAGCTATATGATATAGTGGTCCGATCTTAATAGGATTTTACATATATGTGGGGAGGAGAGTAAAACTAATAAATGCCGAGTTTGGTCAAGATATCTTGATCAAGAAAAATATTTTTCATACAACAGCTTAATTTTCGACCGATCGTTCCTATGGCAGCTATAAGATATAGTGGTCCGATCCTAATAGGATTTTGCATTTATATGAGGAGCATAGTGAAACTAATAAATGCCAAGTTTGGTCAGGATATCTTGATAAAAAAAAATATTTTTCATACAACAGCTTAATTTTCGACCGATCGTTCCTATAGCAGCTATATGATATAGTGGTCCGATCTTAATAGGATTTTGCACTTATATGGGGAGCAGAGTAAAACTAATAAATGCCTAGTTTGGTCAAGATATCTGGATAAACAAAAATATTTTTCATACAACAGCTTAATTTTCGACCGATCGATCCTATAGCAACTATATGATATAGAGGTCAGATCTTAAGTTTAGTCATGATATCTTGATAAAGAGAAATATTTTTCATGCAACAGCTTAATTTTCGACCGATCGTTCCAATGGCAGCTATATGATATAGTGGTCCGATCTTAATAGGATTTTACATATATGTGGGGAGCAGAGTAAAACTAATAAATGCCGAGTTTGCTCAAGATATCTAGATAAACAAAAATGCTTCCATACAACAGCTTAATTTTCGAACGATCGCTCCGATGGAAGCTATATGATATGGTTGTCCGATCTTAATAGTTTGGTCAAGATATCTTGATTAAGAAAAATATTTTTCATACAACAGCTTTATTTTCGACCGATCGTTCCTATAGCAGCTATATGATATAGTGGTCCGATCTTAATAGGATTTTACATATATGTGGGGAGCAGAGTAAAACTAATAAATGCCGAGTTTGCTCAAGATATCTAGATAAACAAAAATGCTTCCATACAACAGCTTAATTTTCGAACGATCGTTCCGATGGAAGCTATATGATATGGTTGTCCGATCTTAATAGTTTGGTCAAGATATCTTGATAAAGAAAAATATTTTTCATACATCAGCTTAATTTTCGACCGATCGTTCCTATAGCAGCTATATGATATAGTGGTCCGATCTTAATAGTTTGGTCAAGATGCCTTGATAAACAAAAATGTTTTTCATACAACAGCTAAATTTTCGACCGATCGTTCTAATAGCAGCTCTATGATATAGTGGTCTGATCTTAATAGGATTTTGGATATATATGAGGAGCATAGTAAAACTAATAAATGCCGAGTTTGGTCAAGATATCTTGATAAATAAAAATATTTTTCATGCAACAGCTTAGTTTTCGACTGATCGTTCCTATGGCAGCTATAGATATAGTGCCCAGGTTAGTCCAGATATCTTGATAACCAAAAATGTTTTTCACACAACATAGTTTTCGACCGATCGTTTCGATGGCAGCTATATGATATAGTGCTCCGATCTTAATAGGATTTTGCATTTATATGAGGAGAATAGTAAAACTACAAAATGCCGAGATTGGTCAAGATATCTGGATAAACAAAAATGTTTAATCCAACAGCTTAATTTTCGACCGATCGCTCCCCTATGGCAGCTATATGATATAGTGGTCCGATCTAAATAGTCTAGTCAAGATATCTTGATAAAGAAACATATTTTTCATGCAACAGCTCAGTTTTCGACTGATCTTTCCTATGGCAGCTATATGATATATTGTTCCGATCCTAAAAGGATTTTGCATTTATATGAGCAGCATAGTAAAACTAATAAATACCGAGTTTGGTCAGCTATATGAAATAAATGTCCGATCTTAATACGATATTGCATTTATATGAGGAGCTTAGTAAAACTAATAAATGCCGAACTTGGTCAAGATATCTTGACATACAAAAATGTTTTTAATACAACAACTTCATTTTCGATAAAATTTGGAGATATAGTGGTCCGATCTGAGAAGGATTTTGCGTTTATATGAGGAGCATAGTAAAACTAGTTAATGCCTAGGTTGGTCAACATATCTTGATAAAGAAAAATATTTTTCATACAACAGCTTAATTTTCGACCGATCGTGCCTATAGCAGCTATATGATATAGTGGTCCGATCTTAATAGGACTTTACTTTAATATGAGGAGAATACTAAAACTACAATGCCGAGTTTGGTCAAGATATCTTGATAAACAAAAATGTTTTTCATACAACAGCTTAATTTTCGAACTATCGTTCCTATAGCAGCTATATGATATAGTTGTCCGATCTTAATAGGATTTTGCACTTATATGAGGAGCATTGTAAAACTAAACTAAACTAAAACTAATAAATGCCGAGCGTAGTCCAGATATCTTGATAAACAAAAATGTTTTTCATACTTCAAATTAGTTTTCGACCGAAGTTTCCCCTATGGCAGCTATATGATATAGTTGTCCGATCTAAATGGGATTTTACATTTATCTGAGGAGCATAGTAAAACTAATAAATGCCGAGTTTGATCAAGAAAAATGTTTTTCAGACAACAGTTTAATTTTCGAACGATCGTTCCTATAGCATCTATATGATATACCTTCCGATCTTAATAGTAAAGTCAAGATATATTGATGAAGAAAAATATTTTTCATACAACAGCTTCATTTTCGGCCGATCATTCCGATGGAAGCTATATGATATGGTTGTCCGATCTTAATTGTTTAGTTAAGATGTCTTGATGAAGAAAAATATTTTTCATACAACAGCTTAATTTTCGACCGATCGTTCCTATAGCAGCTATATGATAAAGTGGTCCGATCTTAATAGGATTTTACATATATGTGGGGAGCAGAGTAAAACTAATAAATGCCGAGTTTGGTCAAGATATCTTGATCAAGAAAAATATTTTTCATACAACAGCTTAATTTTCGACCGATCGTTCCTATGGCAGCTATAAGATATAGTGGTCCGATCCTAATAGGATTTTGCATTTATATGAGGAGCATAGTAAAACTAATAAATGCCAAGTTTGGTCAAGATATCTTGATAAAAAAAAAATATTTTTCATACAACAGCTTAATTTTCGACCGATCGTTCCTATAGCAGCTATATGATATAGTGGTCCGATCTTAATAGGATTTTGCACTTATATGGGGAGCAGAGTAAAACTAATAAATGCCTAGTTTGGTCAAGATATCTTGATAAACAAAAATATTTTTCATACAACAGCTTAATTTTCGACCGATCGATCCTATAGCAGCTATATGATATAGAGGTCAGATCTTAAGTTTAGTCAAGATATCTTGATAAAGAGAAATATTTTTCATGCAACAGCTTAATTTTCGACCGATCGTTCCAATGGCAGCTATATGATATAGTGGTCCGATCTTAATAGGATTTTACATATATGTGGGGAGCAGAGTAAAACTAATAAATGCCGAGTTTGCTCAAGATATCTAGATAAACAAAAATGCTTCCATACAACAGCTTAATTTTCGAACGATCGCTCCGATGGAAGCTATATGATATGGTTGTCCGATCTTAATAGTTTGGTCAAGATATCTTGATAAAGAAAAATATTTTTCATACAACAGCTTAATTTTCGACCGATCGTTCCTATAGCAGCTATATGATTAAGTGGTCCGATCTTAATAGGATTTTACATATATGTGGGGAGCAGAGTAAAACTAATAAATGCCGAGTTTGGTCAAGATATCTTGATCAAGAAAAATATTTTTCATACAACAGTTTAATTTTCGACCGATCGTTCCTAAGGCAGCTATAAGATATAGTGGTCCGATCCTAATAGGATTTTGCATTTATATGAGGAGCATAGTAAAACTAATAAATGCCAAGTTTGGTCAGGATATCTTGATCAAAAAAAATATTTTTCATACAACAGCTTAATTTTCGACCGATGGATCCTATAGCAGCTATATGATATAGAGGTCACATCTTAAGTTTAGTCAAGATACCTTGATAGAGAGCAATATGTTTCATGCAACAGCTTAATTTTCGACCGATCGTTCCTTTGGCAGCTATATGATATAGTGGTCCGATCTTAATAGGATTTTACATATATGTGGGGAGCAGAGTAAAACTAATAAATGCCGAGTTTGCTCAAGATATCTAAATAAACAAAAATGCTTCCATACAACAGCTTAATTTTCGAACGATCGTTCCGATGGAAGCTATATGATATGGTTGTCCGATCTTAATAGTTTGGTCAAGATATCTTGATAAAGAAAAATATTTTTCATACATCAGCTTAATTTTCGACCGATCGTTCCTATAGCAGCTATATGATATAGTGGTCCGATCTTAATAGTTTGGTCAAGATGCCTTGATAAACAAAAATGTTTTTCATACAACAGCTAAATTTTCGACCGATCGTTCTAATAGCAGCTCTATGATATAGTGGTCTGATCTTAATAGGATTTTGGATATATATGAGGAGCATAGTAAAACTAATAAATGCCGAGTTTGGTCAAGATATCTTGATAAATAAAAATATTTTTCATGCAACAGCTTAGTTTTCGACTGATCGTTCCTATGGCAGCTATATGATATAGTGCCCAGGTTAGTCCAGATATCTTGATAACCAAAAATGTTTTTCACACAACATAGTTTTCGACCGATCGTTTCGATGGCAGCTATATGATATAGTGCTCCGATCTTAATAGGATTTTGCATTTATATGAGGAGAATAGTAAAACTACAAAATGCCGAGATTGGTCAAGATATCTGGATAAACAAAAATGTTTAATCCAACAGCTTAATTTTCGACCGATCGCTCCCCTATGGCAGATATATGATATAGGGGTCCGATCTAAATAGTCTAGTCAAGATATCTTGATAAAGAAACATATTTTTTATGCAACAGCTCAGTTTTCGACTGATCTTTCCTATGGCAGCTAGTCAAGATATCTTGATAAAGAAACATATTTTTTATGCAACAGCTCAGTTTTCGACTGATCTTTCCTATGGCAGCTATATGATATATTGTTCCGATCCTAAAAGGATTTTGCATTTATATGAGCAGCATAGTAAAACTAATAAATACCGAGTTTGGTCAGCTATATGAAATAAATGTCCGATCTTAATACGATATTGCATTTATATGAGGAGCTTAGTAAAACTAATAAATGCCGAACTTGGTCAAGATATCTTGACATACAAAAAATGTTTTTAATACAACAACTTCATTTTCGATAAAATTTGGAGATATAGTGGTCCGATCTGAGAAGGATTTTGCGTTTATATGAGGAGCATAGTAAAACTAGTTAATGCCTAGGTTGGTCAACATATCTTGATAAAGAAAAATATTTTTCATACAACAGCTTAAATTTCGACCGATCGTGCCTATAGCAGCTATATGATATAGTGGTCCGATCTTAATAGGACTTTACTTTAATATGAGGAGAATACTAAAACTACAATGCCGAGTTTGGTCAAGATATCTTGATAAACAAAAATGTTTTTCATACAACAGCTTAATTTTCGAACTATCGTTCCTATAGCAGCTATATGATATAGTTGTCCGATCTTAATAGGATTTTGCACTTATATGAGGAGCATTGTAAAACTAAACTAAACTAAAACTAATAAATGCCGAGCTTAGTCCAGATATCTTGATAAACAAAAATGTTTTTCATACTTCAAATTAGTTTTCGACCGAAGTTTCCCCTATGGCAGCTATATGATATAGTTGTCCGATCTAAATGGGATTTTACATTTATCTGAGGAGCATAGTAAAACTAATAAATGCCGAGTTTGATCAAGAAAAATGTTTTTCAGACAACAGTTTAATTTTCGAACGATCGTTCCTATAGCATCTATATGATATACCTTCCGATCTTAATAGTAAAGTCAAGATATATTGATGAAGAAAAATATTTTTCATACAACAGCTTCATTTTCGGCCGATCATTCCGATGGAAGCTATATGATATGGTTGTCCGATCTTAATTGTTTAGTTAAGATGTCTTGATGAAGAAAAATATTTTTCATACAACAGCTTAATTTTCGACCGATCGTTCCTATAGCAGCTATATGATAAAGTGGTCCGATCTTAATAGGATTTTACATATATGTGGGGAGCAGAGTAAAACTAATAAATGCCGAGTTTGGTCAAGATATCTTGATCAAGAAAAATATTTTTCATACAACAGCTTAATTTTCGACCGATCGTTCCTATGGCAGCTATAAGATATAGTGGTCCGATCCTAATAGGATTTTGCATTTATATGAGGAGCATAGTAAAACTAATAAATGCCAAGTTTGGTCAAGATATCTTGATAAAAAAAAATATTTTTCATACAACAGCTTAATTTTCGACCGATCGTTCCTATAGCAGCTATATGATATAGTGGTCCGATCTTAATAGGATTTTGCACTTATATGGGGAGCAGAGTAAAACTAATAAATGCCTAGTTTGGTCAAGATATCTTGATAAACAAAAATATTTTTCATACAACAGCTTAATTTTCGACCGATCGATCCTATAGCAGCTATATGATATAGAGGTCAGATCTTAAGTTTAGTCAAGATATCTTGATAAAGAGAAATATTTTTCATGCAACAGCTTAATTTTCGACCGATCGTTCCTATGGCAGCTATATGATATAGTGGTCCGATCTTAATAGGATTTTTAATATATATGAGTAGCATAGTAAAACTTATAAATGCCTAATTTTGGTCAAGATATATTAATAAAGGAAATTGTTTTTTCATACAACAGCTTAATTATCGACCGACCGTTCCTATGGCAGCTATATGATATAGTGCTCAGATCTTAATAGGATTTTGCATTTATATGAGGAGCATTGTAAAAATAATTAATGGCGAGTTTGGTCAAAATACCTTGATAAACAAAAATGTTTTTCATACGCTGTTTAATTTTCGACCGATGGTTGCTATGGTAGCTACATGATATAGTGCTCCGATCTTAGTCAAATTTTGCATTTATATGAGGAGCATAGTAAAACTAATAAGTGCCGAGTTTGGTCAAGATATCTAGATCAAGAAAAATATTTTTCATACAACAACTTAATTTTCGACCGATCGTTCCTATGGCAGCTATATGATATAGTGCTCCGATCTAAATTAGATTTTGCTTTTAAATGACAATCAAAGTAAAACTAATAAATGCCGAGTTTGGTCAGGATATCTTGATAATCAAAATTGTTTTTCTTACAAAAGCTTAATTTTCGACCGATCGTTGCTATGACAACTGTATGATATAGTGGTCCGATCTTAGTAGGATTTTGCATTTAGATGAGGAGCATAGTAAAACTAAAACCGAGATTGGTCAACAAATCTTTGCATTTATATGAGGAGCATTGTAAAAATAAAAAATGGCGAGTTTGGTCATGATATCTTGATAAACAAAAATGTTTTTCATACAACAGCTTAATTTTCGACCGATCGTTCCTTTGGAAGCTGTATGATATAGTGGTCCGATCTTAGTAGGATTTTGCATTTATATGAGGAGCATAGTAAAACTAATAAATAAATAAATGCCAAGTTTGAACAAGATATCATGATAAAGAACAATGCTTTTCATAGAACAACTTAATTTTCGACCGATCGTTCCTATCGCAGCTATATGATATAGTGGTCCGATCTTAATAGGATTTTGCCATAGAACAACTTAATTTTCGACCGATCGTTCCTATCGCAGCTATATGATATAGTGGTCCGATCTTAATAGGATTTTGCATATATATGAAGAGCATAGTAAAACTAATAAATGCCGAGTTTGGTCAAGATATCTTGATCAAGAAAAATATTTTTCATACAACAACTTAATTTTCGACCGATTGTTCCTATGGCAGCTATATGATATAGTGCTCCGATCTAAATAGGATAATGCATTTATGTGAGGAGCATTGTAAAAATAAAAAGTGCCGAGTTCGGTCAAGATATCTTGATAAACATCTGCATTAATTATTTTTACAATACAATACATACTACTTAATTTTCGACCGATCGTTTCTATGACAGCTGTATGATATAGTGGTCCGACCTTAGTAGGATTTTGCATTTATATGAGGAGCATAGTGAAACTAAAGAGTGCCGAGTTTGGTCAAGATATCTTGATAAACATAAATGTTTTTTATACAATACCTTAATTTACGACATTTTCCTATGACAGCTGTATGATATAGTGGTCCGATCTTAGTAGGATTTTGCATTTATATGAGGAGCATAGTAAAACTAAAACGTGCCGAGTTTGGTCAAGATATCTTGAGAAAGAAAAATATTTTTCATACAAAAGCTTAATTTTCGACCGACCGTTCCTATGGCAGTTATATGATATAGTGCTCCGATCTTAATAGGATAATGCATTTATATGAGGAGCATTGTAATAATAAAAAATATCGACTTTGGTCAAGATATCTTGATAAACAAAAGTGGTTTTCATACAACAACTTAATTTGCGACCGATCGTTCCTTTGGCAGCTGTATGATATAGTGCTCCGATCTTAATAGGATTTTGCATTTATATGAGGGGCCAAGTAAAACTAATATAGGCTGAGTTTTGTCAAGATATCTTGATAACGAAAAATATTCTTCATAGAAAAGCATAATTTTCGACCGACCGTTCCAATGGCAGATATATGATATAGTGCTCCGCACTTAATAGGATTTTGCATTTATATGAGGAGCATAGTAAAACTAAAACCGAGTTTGGTCAACATATCTTTGCATTTATATGAGGAGCATTGTAAAAATAAAAAATATCGACTTTGGTCAAGATATACTGATAAACAAAAATGTTTTTCATACAACAGCTTAATTTTCGACCGATCGTCCTATGGCAGCTGTATGATATAGTGGTCCGATCTTAATAGGATTTTGCATTTATATGAGGATAATAGTAAAACTAAAAAGTGCCGAGTTCGGTCAAGATATCTTGATAAAGACAAATATTTTTCATACAACAGCTTAATTTTTGACCGATCGTTCCTATGGAAGCTGTATGATATAGTATTGCGATCTTAGTAGGATTTTGCATTTATATGAGGAGAATGGTAAAACTAAAAAGTGCCGAGTTTTGTCAAGATATCTTGATAAAGAAAAATATTCTTCATAGAAAAGCTTAATTTTCGACCGACCGTTCCAATGGCAGCTATATGATAGAGTGCTCCGATCTTAATAGGATTTTGCATTTATATGAGGAGCATTGTACAAATAATAAATGACGAGTTTGGTTAACATACCTTGATAAACAAAAATGTTTTTCATACAACTGCTTAATTTTCGACCGATGGTTGCTATGGTAGCTATATGATATAGTGCTCCGATCTTAGTAAGATTTTGCATTTATATGAGAAGCATAGTAAAACTAATAAGTGCCGAGTTTGGTCAAGATATCTTGATCAAGAAAAATATTTTTCATACAACAACTAAATTTTTGAAAGATCGTTCCTATGGCAGCTACATGATATAGTGCTCCGATCTTAATAGGATTTTGCATTTATATGAGGAGCATTGTAAAAATAATAAATTGGTCAAGATATCTTGATAAACAAAAGTGTTTTTTATACAACAACTTAATTTTCGACCGATCGTTCCTTTGGCAGCTGTATGATATAGTGCTCCGATCTTAATAGGATTTTGCATTTATATGTGGGGCAAAGTAAAACTAATGTATGCCGAGTTTGGTCAAGATATCTTGATAAAGAAAAATATTTTTCATACAAAAGCTTAATTTTCGACCGACCGTTCCTATGGTAGCTATATGATAGAGTGCTCCGATCTTAATAGGATATTGCATTTATGTGAGGAGCATTGTAAAAATAATAAATGCAGATTTTGATCAAGATATCTTGATAAACAAAATTGTTTTTCATGCAACAACTTAATTTTCGACCGATCGTTTCTATGACAGCTGTATGATACAGTGGTCCGACATTAGTAGGATTTTGCATTTATATGAGTAGAATCGTAAAACTAAAAATACTTAATGAAGATTTTGATCAAGCTATCATGATAAACAAAAATGTTTTTCATACAAAAATATAATTTTCGACCCATCTTTCCTATGGAAACTATATGATAGTGCTCCGATCTTAATAGGATTTTACATTTATATGAGGATCAAAGTAAAACTAATAAATGCCGAGTTTGGTCAAGATATCTTGATAATCAAAATTGTTTTTCTTACAAAAGCTTAATTTTCGACCGATCGTTGCTTTGACAGCTGTATGATATAGTGGTCCGATCTTAGTAGGATTTTGCATTTATATGAGGAGCATAGTAAAACTAATAAATAAATAAATGCCAAGTTTGAACAAGATATCATGATAAAGAACAATGCTTTTCATAGAACAACTTAATTTTCGACCGATCGTTCCTATCGCAGCTATATGATATAGTGGTCCGATCTTAATAGGATTTTCCATATATATGAGTAGCATAGTGAAACTTATAAGTGCCTAATTTTGGTCAAGATATATTGATAAAGAAAAATGTTTTTCATACAACAGCTTAATTATCGACCGACCGTTCCTATGGCAGCTTATGATATAGTGCTCAGATCTTAATAGGATTTTTCATTTATATGAGGAGCATTGTAAAAATAATAAATGGCGCGTTTGGTCAACATACCTTGATAAACAAAAATGTTTTTCATACAACAGCTTAATTTTCGACCGATGGTTGCTATGGTAGCTATATGATATAGTGCTCCGATCTTAGTAAGATTTTGCATTTATATGAGGAGCATAGTAAAACTAATAAGTGCCGAGTTTGGTCAAGATATCTTGATCAAGAAAAATATTTTTCATACCACAACTAAATTTTTGAAAGATCGTTCCTATGGCAGCTATATGATATAGTGCTTCGATCTAAATAGGATTTTGCTTTTAAATGAGAATCAAAGTAAAACTAATAAATGCCGAGTTTGGTCAAGATATCTTGATAATCAAAATTGTTTTTCTTACAAAAGCTTAATTTTCGACCGATCGTTGCTATGACAGCTGTATGATATAGTGGTCCGATCTTAGTAGGATTTTGCATTTATATGAGGAGCATAGTAAAATAAATAAATGCTGGTGTTTGTCAAGATATCTGTATAAAGAAAAATTTTTTCATACAAAAGCTTAGTTTTCTACCGACCGTTCCTATGGCAGCTATATGATATAGTGGTCCGATCTTAATAGGATTTTGCATTTATATGAGCAGCAAAGTATAACTATTAAATGCCGAGTTTGGTCAAGATATCTTGATAAACAAAATGGTTTTTCATTCAAGAGCTTAATTTTTGACCGATCGTTCCTTTGGCAGCTATATGATATAGTGCTCCGATCTTAATAGGATATTCAACAATAGGTCAACATATCTTGATCAAGAAAAATATTTTTCATACAACAGCTATATTTTCGACCGACCGTTCCTATGACAGCTGTATGACCGGTCCGCTGGTCCGACCTTAGTAGGATATTGCATTTATATGAGGAGCATAGTAAAACTAAAAAGTGCCGAGTTTGGTCAAGATATCTTGATGACGTAAAATGTTTTTAAAACAACTTTATTTTCGACCGATCGTTCCTATGGCAGCTATATAATATAGTGGTCGGATCTAAATAGGATTTTGCAAATTAATTTGAGAAGAATAGTTAAACTAATAAATGCTGATGTTGTTCAAGATATCTTGATAAACAAAAATGATTTTCATACAACAACTTAATTTTCGAACGCTAGTTCCTATGGTAGCTATATGATATAGTGGTCCGATATTAATAGGATTTTGCATATATTTAAGGAACATAGTAAAACTTATAAATGCCGATTTTGGTCAAGATATCTTGATAAACAAAAATGTTTTTCATACAACTGCTTAATTTTCGACCTATCGTTGCTATGACAGCTATATGATATAGTGGTCCGATCTTAGTAGGATTTTGCATTTCTATGAGGAGCATAGTAAAACTAATAAGTGCCGAGTTTGGTCAAGATATCTTGATCAAGAAAAATATTTGTCATACAACAACTTAATTTTCGATCGACCGTTCCTATGGCAGATATATGATATAGTGCTCCGATCTTAATAGGATATTGCATTTATGTGAGGAGCATTGTAAAAATAATTAATGCAGATTTTGATCAAGATATCTTGATAAACAAAAATGTTTTTCATACAACAACTTATTTTTCGTCCGATCGTTCCTATGGCAACTATATGGTAGTGCTCCGATTTTAATAAGATTGTGCATTTATATGAGTAGCATAGTACAACTAAAAAGTGCCGAGTTTGGTCAAGATATCTTGATAAAGACAAATATTTTTCATACAACAGCTTTATTTTCGACCGACCGTTTCCATGGTAGCTATATGATATAGTGCTCCGATCTTAATAGGATATTGCATTTATATGAGGAGCATTGAAAAAATTAAAAATATCGACTTTGGTCAAGATATCTCGATAAACAAAATTGTTTTTCATTCAACAGCTTAATTTTCGACCGATCGTTCCTATGGCAGCTGTATGATATAGTGGTCCGATCTTAGTAGGAGTTTGCATTTATATGAGGAGCAAAGTAAAACTAAAAAGTGCCAAGTTTGGTCAAGATATCTTGATAAAGAAAAATATTTTTCATACAAAACCTCAATTTTTTACCGACCGTTCCTATGGTAGCTATATGATATAGTGCTCCGATCTTAACAGGATATTCCATTTTTATGAGGAGCATTGAAAAATAAAAAATATCGACTTTGGACAAGATATCTTGATAAACAAAATTGTTTTTCATTCAACAGCTAAATTTCGATTTAGTTGTCCGCTCTAAATAGGATTTTGCACTTATATGAGGAGAAGAGTAAAACTAAAAAGTGCCGAGTTTGGTCAAGATATCTTGATAAAGAAAAATATTTTTCATACAACAACTTATTTTCGACCGATCGTTCCTATGGCAGCTATATGATATAGTGGTCCGATCCTATTAGGATTTTGTATTTATAAGAGGAGCATAGTAAAATTAATAAATGCCGACTTTGAACAAAATATCATGATAAAGAACAATGCTTTTCATATAACAACTTAATTTTCGACCGATCGTTCCTGTGGCAGCTGTATGATATAGTGGTCCGATCTTAGTAGGATTTTGCATTTATATGAGGAGCATAGTAAAAACAAAAAGGGCCGAGTTTGGTCAAGATATCTTGATAAAGAAAAATGTTTTTCATACAACAGCTTAATTTTCGACCGACCGTTCCTCTGGTAGCTATATGATATAGTGCTGCGATCTTAATAGGATATTGCATTTATATGAGGAGCATTGTAAAAATAAAAAATATCGACTTTGGTCAAGATATCTTGATAAACAAAAATGTTTTTCATACAACAGCTTAATTTTCGACCGATCGTTCCTATGGCAGCTGTATGATATAGTGTTCCGATCTTAGTAGGATTTTGCATTTATATGAGGAGCATAGTAAATCTAAAAAGTGCCAAGTTTGGTCAAGATATGTTGATAAAGAGAAATAATTTTCATACAAAAGCTTAGTTTTCGACCGACCGTTCCTATGGTAGCTATATGATATAGTGCTCCGATCTTAATAGGAAATTCCATTTATATGAATAGCATTGTAATAATAAAAAATATCGACTTTGGTCAAGATATCTTGATAAACAAAAATGTTTTGCATACAACAGCTTAATTTTCGACTGATCGTTCCTATGGCAGCTATATGATATAGTGGTCCGATCCTATTAGGATTTTGTATTTATAAGAGGAGCATAGTAAAACTAATAAATGCCGACTTTGAACAAAATATCATGATAAAGAACAATGCTTTTCATATAACAACTTAATTTTCGACCGATCGTTCCTGTGGTGGTCCGATCTTAGTAGGATTTTGCATTTATATGAGGAGCATAGTAAAAACAAAAAGTCCCGAGTTTGGTCAAGATATCTTGATAAAGAAAAATATTTTTCATACAAAAGCCTAATTTTCGACCGCAGCTGTATGATAAAGTGGTCCGAGCATAGTAGGATTTTGCATTTATATGAGGAGCATAGAAAACTAAAAAGTGCCGAGTTCGGTCAAGATATCTTGATAGAGAAAAATATTTTTCAAACAAAGGCTTAATTTTCGTCCGATCGTTCCTATGGCAGCTATATAATATAGTGGCCCGATCTTAGTAAGATTTTGCATTTATATGAGGAGCATAGTAAAAACAAAAAGGGCCGAGTTTGGTCAAGATATCTTGATAAAGAAAAATATTTTTCATACAAAAGCTTAATTTTCGACCGACCGTTCCTATGGTAGCAATATGATATAGTGTTGCGATCTTAATAGGATATTGCATTTATATGAGGAGCATTGAAAAAATAAAAAATATCGACTTTGGTCAAGATATCTTGATAAACAAAAATGTTTTTCATACAACAGCTTAATTTTCGACCGACCGTTCCTCTGGTAACTATATGATATAGTGCTGCGATCTTAATTGGATATTGCATTTATATGAGAAGCATTGTAAAAATAAAAAATATCGACTTTGATCAAGATATCTTGATAAACAAAAATGTTTTTCATACAACAGCTTAGTTTTCGACCGACCGTTCCTATGGTAGCTATATGATATAGTGCTCCGATCTTAATAGGAAATTCCATTTATATGAGGAGCATTGTAATAATAAAAAATATCGACTTTGGTCAAGATATCTTGATAAACAAAAATGTTTTGCATACAACAGCTTAATTTTCGACTGATCGTTGCTATGGCAGCTGTATGATATAGTGGTCCGATCTTAAAAGCATATTGCATTTATATGAGTAGCATTGTAAAACTAATAAGTGCTGATGTTGATTTTCGACCGATCGTTCCTATGGCAGCTATATGATATAGTGTTCCGATCTTAGTAGGATTTTGCATTTAAATGAGGAGCATAGTAAAACAAAAAAGTGACGAGTTTGGTCAAGATATCTTGATAAAGAAAAATATTTTTTATACAAAAGCTTAATTTTCGGACGACCGTTCCTATGGTAACTATATGATATAGTGCTCCGATCTTAATAGGATATTGCACATATATGAGGAGCATTGTAAAAAGAAAAAATATCGACTTTGGTCAAGATATCTTGATAAACAAAAATGTTTTTCATACAACAGCTTAATTTTCGACTGATCGTTCCTATGGCAGCTGTATGATATAGTGGTCCGATCTTAATAGTATATTGCATTTATATGAGTAGCATTGTAAAACTAATAAATGCTGATGTTGGTCAAGATATCTTGATAAGCATAAATGTTTTTCATACAACAGCTTAATTTTCGACAGACTGAGTCCTATGACAGCTGTATGATATAGTGGTCCGATCTTAGTAGGATTTTGCATTTATATGAGGAGCATAGTAAAACTAAAAAGTGCCGAGTTTGGTCAAGATGTCTTGATAAAGAAAAATATTTGTCATACAACAACTTAATTTTCGACATATCGTACCTATGGCAGCTGTATGATATAGTGGTCCGATCTTAATAGGATTTGGCATATATATGAAGAGCATAATAAAACTAATAAATGCTGAGTTTGGTCAAGATATCTTGATAAAGTAAAATGTTTTTCATACAACAACTTTATTTTCGACCGATCGTTCCTATGGCAGCTATATGATTTAGTTGTCCGATCTAAATAGTATTTTGCACTTATATGAGGAGAAGAGTAAAACGAATATACGCCGAGTTTGGTCAAGATATCTTGATAAACAAAAATGTTTTTCATACAACAGCTTAATTTTCCACCGATCGTTCCTATGGCAGCTATATGAAGTAGTGGTCCGATCTTAATAGGATTTTGCATTTAATAGGATTTTTGCATTTATATGGGGAGCAGAGTAAAACTAATAAATGCCGAGTATGGTCAAAATATCTTGATAAACATAAATGTTTTTTACACAACAACTTAATTTTCGACCGATCGTTCCTATGGAGCTAAATATTATATAGGAGTCCGATCTTAATAGGATGTTGCATTAATATGAGGAGCATAGTAAAACTACGAAATGCCGAGATTAGTCCAGATGTCTTGATAAACAACAATGATTTTCAAACAAAAACTTAATTTTCGAACGATCGTTCCTATGGTAGCTATATGTTATAGTGGTCCGATCTTAATAGGATTTTGCATATATTTAAGGAACATAGTTAAACTAAAAAAGTCCCGAGTTTGGTCAAGATATCTTGATAAAGAAAAATATTTTTCATACAAAAGCCTAATTTTCGACCGATCGTTCCTATTGCAGCTGTATGATAAAGTGGTCCGAGCATATTAGGATTTTGCATTTATATGAGGAGCATAGTAAAACTAAAAAGTGCCGGGTTCGGTCAAGATATCTTGATAGAGAAAAATATTTTTCAAACAAAGGCTTAGTTTTCGTCCGACCGTTTCTATGGCAGCTATATGAGATAGTGCTCCGATCCTAATAGGATATTGCAATTATATAAGGAGCATTGTAAAAATAATAAATGCAGATTTTGATCAACATATCTAGATAAACAAAAATGTTTTTCATACAACATCTTAGTAGGATTTTGCATTTATATGAGGAGCATAGTAAAACTAAAAAGTCCCGAGTTTGGTAAAGATATCTTGATAAAGAAAACTATTTTTCATACAACGACTTATTTTCGACCGATCGTTTCTATGGCAGCTATATGATACAGTGGTCCGATCCTATTAGGATTTTGTATTTATAAGAGGAGCATAGTAAAACTAATAAATGCCGACTATGAACAAAATATCATGATAAATAACAATGCTTTTCATATAACAAATTAATTTTCGACCGATCGTTCCTGTGGCAGCTGTATGATATAGTGGTCCGATCTTAGTAGGATTTTGCATTTATATGAGGAGCATAGTAAAAACAAAAAGGGCCGAGTTTGGTCAAGATATCTTGATAAAGAAAAATGTTTTTCATACAACAGCTTAATTTTCGACCGACCGTTCCTCTGGTAGCTATATGATATAGTGCTGCGATCTTAATAGGATATTGCATTTATATGAGGAGCATTGTAAAAATAAAAATTAAAGACTTTGGTCAAGATATCTTGATAAACAAAAATGTTTTTCATACAACAGCTTAATTTTCGACTGATCGTTCCTATGGCAGCTGTATGATATAGTGGTCCGATCTTAATAGTATATTGCATTTATATGAGTAGCATTGTAAAACTAATAAATGCTTATGTTGGTCAAGATATCTTGATAAGCATAAATGTTTTTCATACAACAGCTTAATTTTCGACAGACTGAGTCCTATGACAGCTGTATGATATAGTGGTCCGATCTTAGTAGGATTTTGCATTTATATGAGGAGCATAGTAAAACAAAAAAGTGCCGAGTTCGGTCAAGATATCTTGATAGAGAAAAATATTTTTCAAACAAAGGCTTAATTTTCGTCCGATCGTTCCTATGGCAGCTATATAATATAGTGGCCCGATCTTAGTAAGATTTTGCATTTATATGAGGAGCATAGTAAAAACAAAAAGGGCCGAGTTTGGTCAAGATATCTTGATAAAGAAAAATGTTTTTCATACAACAGCTTAATTTTCGACCGACCGTTCCTCTGGTAGCTATATGATATAGTGCTGCGATCTTAATAGGATATTGCATTTATATGAGGAGCATTGTAAAAATAAAAAATATCGACTTTGGTCAAGATATCTTGATAAACAAAAATGTTTTTCATACAACAGCTTAATTTTCGACCGACCGTTCCTCTGGTAGCTATATGATATAGTGCTGCGATCTTAATAGGATATTGCATTTATATGAGGAGCATTGTAAAAATAAAAAATATCGACTTTGATCAAGATATCTTGATAAACAAAAATGTTTTTCATACAACAGCTTAGTTTTCGACCGACCGTTCCTATGGTAGCTATATGATATAGTGCTCCGATCTTAAAAGCATATTGCATTTATATGAGTAGCATTGTAAAACTAATAAGTGCTGATGTTGATTTTCGACCGATCGTTCCTATGGCAGCTATATGATATAGTGTTCCGATCTTAGTAGGATTTTGCATTTAAATGAGGAGCATAGTAAAACAAAAAAGTGCCGAGTTTGGTCAAGATATCTTGATAAAGAAAAATATTTTTTATACAAAAGCTTAATTTTCGGACGACCGTTCCTATGGTAACTATATTATATAGTGCTCCGATCTTAATAGGATATTGCACATATATGAGGAGCATTGTAAAAAGAAAAAATATCGACTTTGGTCAAGATATCTTGATAAACAAAAATGTTTTTCATACAACAGCTTAATTTTCGACTGATCGTTCCTATGGCAGCTGTATGATATAGTGGTCCGATCTTAATAGTATATTGCATTTATATGAGTAGCATTGTAAAACTAATAAATGCTGATGTTGGTCAAGATATCTTGATAAGCATAAATGTTTTTCATAAAACAGCTTAATTTTCGACAGACTGAGTCCTATGACAGCTGTATGATATAGTGGTCCGTCTTAGTAGGATTTTGCATTTATATGAGGAGCATAGTAAAACAAAAAAGTGCCGAGTTTGGTCAAGATATCTTGATAAAAAACAGTGCTAATAGGATATTGCATTTATATGAGGAGCATTGTAAAATTAAAAAATATCGACTTTGGTCAAGATATCTGATAAACATAATTGTTTTTCATACAACAGCTTAATTTTCGACCGTTTGTTGCTATGGCTGCTGTATGATATAGTGTTCCGATCTTAGTAGGATTTTGCATTTATATGAGGAGCATAGTTAAACTAAAAAGTGCCGAGTTTGGTCAAGATGTCTTGATAAAGAAAAATATTTGTCATACAACAACTTAATTTTCGACATATCGTACCTATGGCAGCTGTATGATATAGTGGTCCGATCTTAATAGGATTTGGCATATATATGAAGAGCATAATAAAACTAATAAATGCTGAGTTTGGTCAAGATATCTTGATAAAGTAAAATGTTTTTCATACAACAACTTTATTTTTGACCGATCGTTCCTATGGCAGCTATATGATTTAGTTGTCCGATCTAAATAGTATTTTGCACTTATATGAGGAGAAGAGTAAAACGAATATACGCCGAGTTTGGTCAAGATATCTTGATAAACAAAAATGTTTTTCATACAACAGCTTAATTTTCCACCGATCGTTCCTATGTCAGCTATATGAAGTAGTGGTCCGATCTTAATAGGATTTTGCATTTAATAGGATTTTGCATTTATATGGGGAGCAGAGTAAAACTAATAAATGCCGAGTATGGTCAAAATATCTTGATAAACATAAATGTTTTTTACACAACAACTTAATTTTCGACCGATCGTTCCTATGGAGCTAAATATTATATAGGAGTCCGATCTTAATAGGATGTTGCATTAATATGAGGAGCATAGTAAAACTACGAAATGCCGAGATTAGTCCAGATGTCTTGATAAACAACAATGATTTTCAAACAAAAACTTAATTTTCGAACAATCGTTCCTATGGTAGCTATATGTTATAGTGGTCCGATCTTAATAGGATTTTGCATATATTTAAGGAACATAGTTAAACTAAAAAGTCCAGAGTTTGGTCAAGATATCTTGATAAAGAAAAATATTTTTCATACAAAAGCCTAATTTTCGACCGATCGTTCCTATTGCAGCTGTATGATAAAGTGGTCCGAGCATATTAGGATTTTGCATTTATATGAGGAGCATAGTAAAACTAAAAAGTGCCGGGTTCGGTCAAGATATCTTGATAGAGAAAAATATTTTTCAAACAAAGGCTTAGTTTTCGTCCGACCGTTTCTATGGCAGCTATATGAGATAGTGCTCCGATCCTAATAGGATATTGCAATTATATAAGGAGCATTGTAAAAATAATAAATGCAGATTTTGATCAACATATCTAGATAAACAAAAATGTTTTTCATACAACATCTTAGTAGGATTTTGCATTTATATGAGGAGCATAGTAAAACTAAAAAGTCCCGAGTTTGGTAAAGATATCTTGATAAAGAAAACTATTTTTCATACAACGACTTATTTTCGACCGATCGTTTCTATGGCAGCTATATGATACAGTGGTCCGATCCTATTAGGATTTTGTATTTATAAGAGGAGCATAGTAAAACTAATAAATGCCGACTATGAACAAAATATCATGATAAAGAACAATGCTTTTCATATAACAAATTAATTTTCGACCGATCGTTCCTGTGGCAGCTGTATGATATAGTGGTCCGATCTTAGTAGGATTTTGCATTTATATGAGGAGCATAGTAAAAACAAAAAGGGCCGAGTTTGGTCAAGATATCTTGATAAAAAAAAATATTTTTCAAACATAAGCTTAATTTTCGAACGACCGTTTCTATGGTAGCTATATGATATAGTGCTGCGATCTTAATAGAATATTGCATTTATATGAGGAGCATTAAAAAAATGAAAAATTTCGAGTTTGGTCAAGATATCTTGATAAATAAGAATGTTTTTCATACAACAGCTTAATTTTCGACCGACCGTTCCTCTGGTAGCTATATGATATAGTGCTGCGATCTTAATAGGATATTGCATTTATATGAGGAGCATTGTAAAAATACAAATTAAAGACTTTGGTCAAGATATCTTGATAAACAAAAATGTTTTTCATACAACAGCTTAATTTTCGACTGATCGTTCCTATGGCAGCTGTATGATATAGTGGTACGATCTTAATAGTATATTGCATTTATATGAGTAGCATTGTAAAACTAATAAATGCTTATGTTGGTCAAGATATCTTGATAAGCATAAATGTTTTTCATACAACAGCTTAATTTTCGACAGACTGAGTCCTATGACAGCTGTATGATATAGTGGTCCGATCTTAGTAGGATTTTGCATTTATATGAGGAGCATAGTAAAACAAAAAAGTGCCGAGTTCGGTCAAGATATCTTGATAGAGAAAAATATTTTTCAAACAAAGGCTTAATTTTCGTCCGATCGTTCCTATGGCAGCTATATAATATAGTGGCCCGATCTTAGTAAGATTTTGCATTTATATGAGGAGCATAGTAAAAACAAAAAGGGCCGAGTTTGGTCAAGATATCTTGATAAAGAAAAATATTTTTCATACAAAAGCTTAATTTTCGACCGACCGTTCCTATGGTAGCAATATGATATAGTGCTGCGATCTTAATAGGATATTGCATTTATATGAGGAGCATTGTAAAAATAAAAAATATCGACTTTGGTCAAGATATCTTGATAAACAAAAATGTTTTTCATACAACAGCTTAATTTTCGACCGACCGTTCCTCTGGTAGCTATATGATATAGTGCTGCGATCTTAATAGGATATTGCATTTATATGAGGAGCATTGTAAAAATAAAAAATATCGACTTTGGTCAAGATATCTTGATAAACAAAAATGTTTTTCATACAACAGCTTAATTTTCGACCGACCGTTCCTCTGGTAGCTATATGATATAGTGCTGCGATCTTAATAGGATATTGCATTTATATGAGGAGCATTGTAAAAATAAAAAATATCGACTTTGATCAAGATATCTTGATAAACAACAATGCTTTTCATATAACAAATTAATTTTCGACCGATCGTTCCTGTGGCAGCTGTATGATATAGTGCTCCGATCTTAATAGGAAATTCCATTTATATGAGGAGCATAGTAAAAACAAAAAGGGCCGAGTTTGGTCAAGATATCTTGATAAAAAAAAATATTTTTCATACATAAGCTTAATTTTCGAACGACCGTTTCTATGGTAGCTATATGATATAGTGCTGCGATCTTAATAGAATATTGCATTTATATGAGGAGCATTAAAAAAATGAAAAATTTCGAGTTTGGTCAAGATATCTTGATAAATAAGAATGTTTTTCATACAACAGCTTAATTTTCGACCGACCGTTCCTCTGGTAGCTATATGATATAGTGCTGCGATCTTAATAGGATATTGCATTTATATGAGGAGCATTGTAAAAATAAAAATTAGAGACTTTGGTCAAGATATCTTGATAAACAAAAATGTTTTTCATACAACAGCTTAATTTTCGACTGATCGTTCCTATGGCAGCTGTATGATATAGTGGTACGATCTTAATAGTATATTGCATTTATATGAGTAGCATTGTAAAACTAATAAATGCTTATGTTGGTCAAGATATCTTGATAAGCATAAATGTTTTTCATACAACAGCTTAATTTTCGACAGACTGAGTCCTATGACAGCTGTATGATATAGTGGTCCGATCTTAGTAGGATTTTGCATTTATATGAGGAGCATAGTAAAACAAAAAAGTGCCGAGTTCGGTCAAGATATCTTGATAGAGAAAAATATTTTTCAAACAAAGGCTTAATTTTCGTCCGATCGTTCCTATGGCAGCTATATAATATAGTGGCCCGATCTTAGTAAGATTTTGCATTTATATGAGGAGCATAGTAAAAACAAAAGGGCCGAGTTTGGTCAAGATATCTTGATAAAGAAAAATATTTTTCATACAAAAGCTTAATTTTCGACCGACCGTTCCTATGGTAGCAATATGATATAGTGTTGCGATCTTAATAGGATACTGCATTTATATGAGGAGCATTGAAAAAATAAAAAATATCGACTTTGGTCAAGATATCTTGATAAACAAAAATGTTTTTCATACAACAGCTTAATTTTCGACCGACCGTTCCTCTGGTAGCTATATGATATAGTGCTGCGATCTTAATAGGATATTGCATTTATATGAGGAGCATTGTAAAAATAAAAAATATCGACTTTGGTCAAGATATCTTGACAAACAAAAATGTTTTTCATACAACAGCTTAATTTTCGACCGACCGTTCCTCTGGTAGCTATATGATATAGTGCTGCGATCTTAATAGGATATTGCATTTATATGAGGAGCATTGTAAAAATAAAATATATCGACTTTGATCAAGATATCTTGATAAACAACAATGTTTTTCATACAACAGCTTAGTTTTCGACCGACCGTTCCTATGGTAGCTATATGATATAGTGCTCCGATCTTAATAGGAAATTCCATTTATATGAGGAGCATTGTAATAATAAAAAATATCGACTTTGGTCAAGATATCTTGATAAACAAAAATGTTTTGCATACAACAGCTTAATTTTCGACTGATCGTTGCTATGGCAGCTGTATGATATAGTGGTCCGAAATTAATAGGATATTGCATTTATATGAGTAGCATTGTAAAACTAATAAATGCTGATGTTGGTCAAGATATCTTGATAAGCATAAATGTTTTGCATACAACAGCTTAATTTTCGACCGTTTGTTGCTATGACAGCTGTCTGATATAGTTGTCCGATCTTAATAAGATTTTGCATTTATATGAGGAGCATTGAAAAAATAAAAAATATCGACTTTGGTCAAGATATCTTGATAAACAAAAATGTTTTTCAGAAAACAGCTTAATTTTCGACCGATCGTTCCTATGGCAGCTGTATGATATAGTGTTCCGATCTTAGTAGGATTTTGCATTTATATGAGGAGCATAGTTAAACTAAACAGTGCCGAGTTTGGTCAAGATGTCTTGATAAAGAAAAATATTTGTCATACAACAACTTAATTTTCGACATATCGTACCTATGGCAGCTGTATGATATAGTGGTCCGATCTTAATAGGATTTGGCATATATATGAAGAGCATAGTAAAACTAATAAATGCCGAGTTTGGTCATGATATCTTGATAAACAAAAATGTTTTTCATACAACAGCTTAATTTTCCACTGATGGTTCCTATGGCAGCTATGTGAAGTAGTGGTCCGATATTAATAGGATTTTGCATATATTTAAGGAACATAGTTAAACTAAAAAGTCCCGAGTTTGGTCAAGATATCTTGATAAAGAAAAATATTTTTCATACAAAAGCCTAATTTTCGACCGATCGTTCCTATTGCAGCTGTATGATATAGTGGCCCGATCTTAGGAGGATTTTGCATTTAAATGAGGAGCATAGTAAAACTAAAAAGTGCCGGGTTCGGTCAAGATATCTTGATAGAGAAAAATATTTTTCAAACAAAGGCTTAATTTTCTTCCGATCGTTCCTATGGCAGCTATATAATATAGTGGCCCGATCTTAGTAGGATTTTGCATTTATATAAGGAGCATTGTAAAAATAATAAATGCAGATTTTGATCAACATATCTAGATAAACAAAAATGTTTTTCATACAACATCTTAGTAGGATTTTGCATTTATATGAGAAGCATAGTAAAACTAAAAAGTCCCGAGTTTGGTAAAGATATCTTGATAAAGAAAACTATTTTTCATACAACAACTTATTTTCGACCGATCGTTTCTATTGCAGCTATATGATATAGTGGCCCGATCCTATTAGGATTTTGTATTTATAAGAGGAGCATAGTAAAACTAATAAATGCCGACTATGAACAAAATATCATGATAAAGAACAATGCTTTTCATATAACAAATTAATTTTCGACCGATCGTTCCTGTGGCAGCTGTATGATATAGTGGTCCGATCTTAGTAGGATTTTGCATTTATATGAGGAGCATAGTAAAAACAAAAAGGGCCGAGTTTGGTCAAGATATCTTGATAAAAAAAAATATTTTTCATACATAAGCTTAATTTTCGAACGACTGTTTCTATGGTAGTTATATGATATAGTGCTGCGATCTTAATAGAATATTGCATTTATATGAGGAGCATTAAAAAAATGAAAAATTTCGAGTTTGGTCAAGATATCTTGATAAACAAGAATGTTTTTCATACAACAGCTTAATTTTCGATGTTAATAGGATATTGCATTTATATGAGGAGCATTGTAAAAATAAAAATTAAAGACTTTGGTCAAGATATCTTGATAAACAAAAATGTTTTTCATACAACAGCTTAATTTTCGACTGATCGTTCCTATGGCAGCTGTATGATATAGTGGTCCGATCTTAATAGTATATTGCATTTATATGAGTAGCATTGTAAAACTAATAAATGCTGATGTTGGTCAAGATATCTTGATAAGCATAAATGTTTTTCATACAACAGCTTAATTTTCGACAGACTGAGTCCTATGACAGCTGTATGATATAGTGGTCCGATCTAAGTAGGATTTTGCATTTATATGAGGAGCATAGTAAAACAAAAAAGTGCCGAGTTTGGTCAAGATATCTTGATAAAGAAAAATATTTCTCTTACAAAAGCTTAATTTTCGGACGACCGTTCCTATGGTAACTATATGATATAGTGCTCCGATCTTAATAGGATATTGCATTTATATGAGGAGCATTGTAAAAATAAAAAATATCGACTTTGGTCAAGATATCTTGATAAACAAAAATGTTTTTCAGAAAACAGCTTTATTTTCGACCGATCGTTCCTATGGCAGCTGTATGATATAATGTTCCGATCTTTGTAGGATTTTGCATTTATATGAGGAGCATAGTAAAACTAAAAATTGCCGAGTTTGATCAAGATATCATGATAAAAAACAGTGCTAATAGGATATTGCATTTATATGAGGACCGTTGTAAAAATAAAAAATATCGACTTTGGTCAAGATATCTTGATAAACATAATTGTTTTTCATACAACAGCTTAATTTTCGACCGACCGTTCCTATGGTAACTATATGATATAGTGCTCCGATCTTAATAGGATATTGCATTTAAATGAGGAGCATTGTAAAAATATAAAATATCGACTTTGGTCAAGATATCTTGATAAACATAATTGTTTTTCATACAACAGCTTAATTTTCGACCGATTGTTGCTATGACAGCTGTATGATAGAGAGGTCCGATCTTAGTAGGATTTTGCATTTATATGAGAAGCATAGTAAAACAAAAAAGTGCCGAGTTTGGTCAACATATCTTGATCAAGAAAAATATTTTTCATGCAACAGCTATATTTTCGAACGACCGTTCCTATGACAGCTGTATGACCGGTCCGATGGTCCGATCTTAGTAAGATTTTGCATTTATATGAGGAGCATAGTAAAAAAAAAAGGGCCGAGTTCGGTCAAGATATCTTGATAAAGAAAAATATTTTTCATACAAAAGCTTAATTTTCGACCGACCGTTTCTATGGCAGCTATATGATATAGTGCTCCGATCCTAATAAGATATTGCATTTATATAAGGAGCATTGTAAAAATAAAAAATATCGACTTTGGTCAAGATATCTTGATAAACATAATTGTTTTTCATACAACAGCTTAATTTTCGACCGATTGTTGCTATGAGAGCTGTATGATATAGTGGTCCGATCTTAGTAGGATTTTGCATTTATATGAGAAGCATAGTAAAACTAATAAGTGCCGAGTTTGGTCAACATATCTTGATCAAGAAAAATATTTTTCATACAACAGCTATATTTTCGACCTACCGTTCCTATGACAGCTGTATGACCGGTACGATGGTCCGACCTTAGTAGGATTTTGCATTTGTATGAGGAGCTGAGTAAAACTAAAAAGTGCCGAGTTTGGTCAAGATATCTTGATTAAGAAAAATATTTTTCATACAAAAGCTTAATATTCGACCGATCGTTTCTATGGCAGCTATATGATATAGTGGTCCGATCCTAATAGGATTTTGCATTTATATGAGGAGCATAGTAAAACTAATAAATGCCGAGTTTGATTAAGATATCATGATAAAAAACAGTGTTTTTCATATAACAACTTAATTTTCGACCGATCGTTCCTGTGGCAGCTATATGATATTTGTTAAGTTGAGAACTTCAGATATTCAACAAAACGGTTCAAAACTTGTGACTTGCAACATTATAAGATGAACATATGAAACAGAGACAAGTGTGGATTGTTCCAAAGAGTTGGGTATTTGAAATAGTTTTCATTCCTTTTATGTTTTATGTGAAACTTAAGAGCTAACACTTGAAACAGATTAAATAGTACATGTAGTGTCATGTTTTCGAAATGGGGAAGAAGTGTGTACAAAAATTAATCGTTAAAAAATTAATTAATTAAATTAAATTTTAACTGTACGACAACAGCTTAAAAAATATAAATGGGTCGTTAAATTTGTTGCGAAAATAACTTCAAAGCGTAACAAACAGAGAGTGTGCCGACAAAACTAAACGCTAAACTAAGGCACTAAAATTATAGGGTATCTATATTTGTATTTGTTTCTTGTTTTACTTCAACATTTAATGTGCTAAGTATATATATTTGCTGTCTCTTTTTGGCACAATTTCATGTCTTTTTCAATTGGATTTTTTTTTTGTATGTGTTTTATAGTTTTTCCTTTTATTTTTTTTTTTTGGGGTATACGTACAACGTAGGCTTCTTGACTTTTTGGTTTACTTTAAACGCGCGCGCTCCACACGAGTAACTCTTCATTGGACTACTCCATTTGACAATTTGGTATTTTCTTTTCTCTTGGGGTAAACATTTCTTGTTGCTGTAGGGATGTTAACATATGTGGTTCGCTTGTTGGTCAGATTCAGAATGAATCGTCTCTCTTTATTTAAAATGGACTTAGCCTAAAGTACATACTAGAGTTTGGAGTTCTGTCGCTCAAAGCAGCGGCAGAACGGGAGTACATAGCATGCCATATGTATTTGTATATATGTTGTTATATGTACATGCAGAAGGCATATACATTGGAATGCGCTTGGGACCGAACGGTCAAAACGTCATAGTGCTTACGCTGCAGATCTCACGCTGCAGGCCAGTCCACATATAAGTGGCTGAGCATATTACGGCACTTGGCGGTAGTTCTATTATGTAAACTTTGCGCTTGATACTCTAACTTTGAGATTGAGCATATGACCTTTTAACATATTGTATACACTGCAATATGGTAAGCATATGCTTATTTGCATGTAACATGCTACACCTCCCTTTTTAGAGAAATAACGTAATATTATTATGTAGTTATTTAATATTATATTGTGTAATTATTAAAAATTATATTTAATTTATATAATGTAATATATATTTCTATTTTATTATTAAAAAATATTTTTTTTTTTTTATATATATATTTATATTTTTGAAATAAAAAATTACTGATATATGTATATATATATATTTATTATATTTTGGATTATTTATTATTTTCTGGATTATTTAATTTGAACGATTTCGTAAACTCTATTGTTGTGTTGGGTTGAATTTTTTTAGTCTGTCTTTATTTACTTTCTGATTCTTCTTTTTCTCATTTCTTATCATTATGTTATTATTATCCTCTATACTAATTACCTCAAATGGGCCTGTATATACTGATTCTAGTTTATGACCAGTTTCGTTTTTTAACAAAACTTGGTCTCTTATTTCTATTGTAAAATTATTAATGTTCTTATCTTTGTATTTTTTATTTGTAACCTTATGTTTTTCCAATATAATACGAGCTCTCTTATACGCGTTTTCTAATCTAAACTTTACTTCCTTAGCATAATCATCTATATTATATAGGGGATCTATCTTATCTATATTATTAAAATCAATGAACTGTTTTGGTAGTCTGCCAAAAACTAGTTCGTATGGACAATAATTATGTGCTACCGAGGGTGTTGTATTGAAACAATAAGTGAAATATTGTATCCAAACATCCCAATCGGTCTTATCTGCAGAGATGTAAGAACGAAAGTATTCATTGAATGTTCGATGACTTCGTTCTACTGTACCTAAGGTTTGGTGATGATGTGCAGTAGACGTTATGTTGTCTATCTTTAAATATTTGCACAAATCATTTATTACTGAATTCTTATATTCTGTTCCCATGTCCGTAATGAACGTCTTCATTGGACCGTACTTTAGAATAAAGTTTTCAAATATATCTTTGGCAACAGTTGTTGCACTTTTATTTGGAATTGGAATGGTTACTAAATACTTAGTTAAATCGCATATTAACGTAACTGCATATTCATTTCCATTCTCTGAGTGTGGTAGTGGACCTATAGTATCTACTATCTATCGAAAGCTTGTATTGGTGTTTCTGTTAATGTCATTGGGGTCTGAACATGTGTTGTTATTTTAGATAGTTGGCATTTTTGACATCTACGTACGTACTCTTTGACATGACGAGACATGTTTTTCCAATAGTAGTGTCTTTTGATTTTTGCTGGCGTTCTTGTAATGCCAGTATGACCACCTTTTATAGGATCATTATGATATGTAGACATAATTGGTTCTTTATCTTTATCTTTTTCGATAATGGTCACCGGTTGGAGTAGCGCTACTTTTAATTAATTCAATATTTTATTGCCCATTTCTTTAAAAGAATCTATTGAAATAGTTTCAAAAATCTTTTCACACGGTGCCAATTTGAGTTGGCTGATCTTTAGTATACCGGCTTGCTTTTCAAGCCTTTGAAAGAATCGACCTAAGTCAAGATTTCCATTGGTGTACAGATCGCTAACATCAATTCTTGCTATAACTTTTTTTTCCATGTTTAAGTAAACATAAATTATTTGTTATGTGCAAGGTCACTACTTTCCGTACTTCATCATTGCAAATGACTTCATGTACGTTGGGCTTAGAAGCTTTATTAGGAACTTGCCTAAGCATAGTTTCATTTTTGTTCTCTGGCCAGAGATTATTTTGTCTACTTTGTTGCCTGGTAGTGACTTTCAGGACTTTGTTTTGTATGTCTTTTAATTCGGATATTGTTATCCTCGATAGGGCATCTGCCACGAAATTGTCTTTTCCCTTTAAGTATTCCACAGTGAAGTCGTATTCCTCTAATTCTAGTCTCATGCGTGTTAGTTTTGAACTTGGGTTAACCATTGAAGAAAGGTACGTTAGTGGTCTGTGGTCTGTTTTTACTGTAAAGTGTTTTCCATAGATATATGGTCGAAAATATACTATTGCCCAGTGAATTGCTGTTAATTCTTGTTCTGTAGTGCTCTTATTGCTTTCACCTTTCGTGAACGCTCTTGATGCATATGCAATGGGAAGTTGGAGTCCATTTTGGTTTTGAGTTAAAACCGCTCCACATGCTTGTTTGCTTGCATCTGTGATTATGCAAATTTCTTTGCTAAAATCTGGATATTGTAATAGAGTTGGTTCTATTAGCTTATCTTTTAGATATTGGAATGCTTTCTGGCATTCATCTGTCCATTGAAAAGGAACTTTCTTTTTACTTAAGTTTGTTATATGCCGTGAATAATCGGCGAAGTTTTTTAAGCGTCTATAGTAATTGCAGAATGCAATAAAACGTCTCGCACTGTCCGCATCATGTGGGACTGGATAATTCTTGATGACATCATATTTCTTGTCATCTGGTAATATTCCTTGTCTGTACACTTGTGACCAAGAAATGTCACTTCGTGCATGAAAAATGAGCATTTTTCTGGATGTAACTTTAAATTATATTTTCTACAGAGTTCGAAAACGTCTTTTAAATTTTTAATCATTTGTTTTTCTGAACCTCCAACAACGATTAAATCGTCCATATAAAGGAATACTTGTGAAGGTTCTAGACCTGAAAACGCAATAGTCATCATTCTCTGAAATGAGTTTGGTGCTATTTTTAGTCCAAATGGTAATCGTGTGAAACGATATGAGCCATTGCTCGTTCAATTTGATGGAATCCTGACATTAAATCAAGACATGAGAAATATTTTGCTCGAGAGGAAATTTGTCAGATAAGAGCTTTTTATTGATTTAACGATAGTCGATTACTAATCGCCATTTCTTTTCTTCTGATCCCGGGAGGGATTTCTTGGGTACTAATTAAAGTGGGCTATTATATTCAGACACAGAAGGTTCGACTATATTGTCGTTCATGACTATGAGGACTTCTGTAGTTTTTTATGTTAACAGGTTCATTATCTTTTAATCTCAATGCTTGCTTATAAAAGTTGTTTGTTGTGATTGATTCGGTCAGCAGTCCGAATACATCGCAATATTTGGCGCACAGTTCTATTAATTGATCATTGAATAGTTGTGGAAAATTTTTCCTTAAAAGCGATAAAACTTTTTCATTTCTATTATATTGGTTGTTTTGAACTACTTCATAGTTCGAAAGTGATTCGTATTTGATATTATTAATATTTACTAATAAATCGGAATTGGTTGTATTTAATAATCGGACAAATGTACATTGGGATTTTGTTATTGTGTTAGCAATATAAACTCCTTTTTGTATTTCTTGATTAGGTATATAAATGAAATTATCTTTCGAATCGATTTTTATATTTCTTATCACTTCAGATCTTGCTGGTAGAATTAGTGTGTTAGTACCAGAATTGTATGTTATTGGAACATAAATTGGATAAGTAAGATTTTGAGGTCGAATTATAAAGCAGTCTTCAGTTGGTTTGAAATCTAGTAGGCAATTAAATTTTTTTATAAAATCGATGCCTATAATTCCATCACAAGGTATTGCGAAGTTTGCATTTACTATGTTAAATTCGTGTGGAATTGTATATTGTTTGAATTGAAGATCTATTAGAGTAGTGCCTTGGGACTTTATAACCCCTTGGCCTATTCCTTGAATATTTATAGTTTTATCTTCAGAAATTGTATCGAAGTGATCAGAATTAATTTTAAGAATTGAAATGTCTGCACCAGTATCGATTAAAAATGTTAAAATTGTTTTTGTAACATTGTTACGAAATTTTACAAAGATATTGAGATTAAAATTTATTGAATATGTTTTATTGATTATTGTGTGGTACTTAAAGGGTTTTGAGAGTTTTCCGAACTGTTTTGTGCTACTCTCACATTATTATTATTTTGATTTTGGTTGCTTCGGCCTCTAAAGTTGCCTCTATTTTGACCATGAGATCTATAACCTCCTTGGTTATTATTATTATGTTGGCCTCTGTTGTTGTTACTTTGGTAATAACCTCTTCCGCGATTATTACCACGACCACGACCACCTCTATTATTAATGTAATTTTGTCGTTGTCGGGAGTGTAGAACAGTGGCATCATTCATGTTACTGAATGTACCTGCCTGCATGATAAGTTTTACCTTATCAATGGAGCAGTTCTGAGTCATAGCTTTGACAGCAAGTGTTGTGCTGTACTTATTAGCTAAATCAGGTGACAAACCATCACTGATATAAGCTCCTTCTAGAGACTTCGTCAATTTTTCTACCTCTTGGGTATATTGATTGGCCGTTTTGCTCTTTTGTTGTAAGTTTAGAAGTTTAGCAGAAATAACTTCTACTGACTCTCCTTTTACTTTGTCCGATAGTTTCGATATAAGAGCTGCAATAGTGTTCTCATCACTTATCAGGTTCCTGGCATGGCCTTTTAGTTTTGTCTTAATAAGACTTACAGCAAGTGCTTCGTGTGTTACTTTTAGAGAATCTACCAGATTCAGAGCATCTATGAAGCTTTTTAAATTTTCTGCCTTGCCATCAAACTCTGGTAAGAGCGATGAGGCTAACTTAAGAAAATCTACTAGTGTTTGAGCCATGTCGACTATTTCGATTTGTTCCTGCTTTTGTTCAAGTTCTTCTTCTACTGATTCCATTAAATCAGTGATTTCGAATGTTGCTGGTGTATTTGCGCATTTGGAACAAATATTTGAAAATTATGTCTTTCCGAAATGTGTCTAATATTTTCACGCAGCCTTTTAACACGTCAATTGATTGTGTTAAATGTAAATCGCTTAACCTACGTTCATTGTTGTTTACAATGTCACGGACTTTGTTGTATGATTCTACTAGAACTTGAACATGTTTTATCTTTGTTTGGTTTGATATTAGTGCACTTTTATTGAGGCACTTAAATGATCTATCAAACTCAGAACGTTGTTGCTTAATAATGGAAACAATTTCATTTACTTGGTTTGAAATCTAATTGACAATTCAATTTTTTAATAAAATCAATGCCTATTATTCCATCACACGGTATTGAAAAATCGGAATCTACTAAATGAAATTCGTGTGGAATAATATATTTTGTTGATTGAAGTTCTATTGAAGTTGTTCCTTGAGATTTTATTACACCTTGGCCTATGCCTTGGATGTTTATAATTTTTTCTTCTTGAATTTTGAAATTATCTGAATTTATTTTTAAAAGTGAGATATCTGCACCAGTATCTATTAGGAATGTGAGTTTATTTTCAGTTGAATGATTATAAAAAGTGACAAATATATTAAGACTGTAATTGATGGAATGAACTTTTACATTAACTGGTTGTTTCCTAAAGGGTTCTGAGAGTTTTCCGGCGTATTTTGCGCCATTCTCACATTGTTACTATTATAACCTTGGTTGGAGTTACCTCGGCCGCTTTCTCTATTTTGGCCTCGTCTTCCTCCACGGTTATTGTAATTATTGTTGTTACCGCCTCGGTTATAATTGTTGTGGTTGTAATTTCTGCCACGATTATAACCTCGGCCTCCTCTATTATTATTGTTTGCACCTCGTCGATAATACAGGACAGTGTTACTTTGACCTGTTATCTCCGTGCAGCTATTAACAAATTTGGAGACTGCATCATTCATATTTATGAATGTGCCTGCCTGCATGATAAGTTTTACCTTATCAATTGAACAATTTTGGGTCATAGCTTTTACAGCTGTTGTAGTGCTGTATTTGTTTGCTAGTGATTGGCTTAGACCTTCACTGATATAGGCGCCTTCAAGGGCCTTTGCCAGTTTTTCCACCTCTTGGGTGTATTGGTTAGCCGTTTTATTTTTCTGTTGCAAATTAAGAAGCTTAGCAGATACAACTTCTACCGATTCTCCTTTTACTGCATTTGATAGTTGCGTAATGATTGCAGCAATTGTCTGCTCATTACTTATCAAATTTCTAGCATGGCCTTTTAGCTTTGTTTTTATAAGGCTTATGGTCGTTAGCTCATGTGTGCCTTTTTAAGGTTTCTAATAGATTAAAAAAATCTAGAAAACTTTGTAGATTTTCTGGCTTACCGTCAAACTCTGGTATCAGAGATGTGGCTAGCTTGATAAATTCTACAACTGTTTGTGCCATGTTTACTAATTTTCTTCTATTTGGTCGTTTGTCAGTAGTGACTTATCAAATGTTACCGGTGAATTTAACACCGATGGTAGATAAAGCTGGAGATCATACTTTTTATTTAAGTTTACCAGATTATCCCTTAGACGCTGTAAAACGTCTGCAGTTTGGACTCTGTGTAAACTTGTCAGTTTATTTTGACACTCGGTAACTAGACTCCTGATTTCATTTTACTCATATACAAGGATCTCAGTATGTTTAATTATTGTGGGTCTTAAAACTGGTGCGCTTTATTAAGGCACTTGTATGATTTATCGAAATTTTCCCTATGCCGCTTTATCTTTTCTACTATTTGGGACCAGTCCATGTAAACTTCCGCTACTTAAATATTTTATTTAAGCAGTGGCTTACCCTTGTCTAAGTCGTTGGCTCGACTCATGTAACGCTTCCTCAGTGATTTTTGATGAAGAAGATAAATCTTCAGAAGGATGTTTACTGAGGCTATTACAATGAGTATTATTAGCAGTATGTTTTTTAACTGCACATGGGGAGTGGTGTCTACGACTTCTACTACGTTAACTACATTGGCAGTGTTATCATCTGCCTTTGATTGTTTTCCCCCATATTCCTATATAAATACTCTTGCTTTTTGATTTGACTACTACCTATGCAGACGTACTAAGACAATTGTTGTCTGCCCTAGAATCGGATGCTCGTCAATAATTGTTTTTATTTTGACGTAGGGTAGTGTAGACAAGATTATTCCGCTCTCTATTTTAGAACATGAATAGAGTGGACTTGTCACTGTGCCGAATTCTTCTATATATTCGGATTCGAACTCATATACTGATATGAATTCTCTATGCCTTTGCAAAATTTGTATGGCTCGCATACGAAAGTCTGTATAGTCGTTATATACTTTGTTAATCGTGTCCTCGATCATGCTAATTCTTGATCATAATTTTGAATTACCTAATGAGACAAACGGAGCACTTATTTCTTTATATTCCAACTGAACGAATTATTACTTTTTAATTTCCTCTTTTCAATTTAAAATTCTTGTATATTCTCAAAGTTTAGTAATGGTTTTGTATTTATGTACAATTAGATATATATATATTTTTTTTTGGTTTGATTTAGGCAGAAGACCATTTTTTTGTTGTTAAGCCTTTTTTTTCTTTTTAATATTAATATTCATATATAATATGGGATCATACATAAAATTAAAAAGGAATTATCTTAAAAAAATTTACAAATGCGTAAGGTTAAATTTGTTTTCGTTTACTTTTACAAGACAAGTTGTTGTTTGTATCGTTCATTTTGAGGTTTTATTACATTTAATTATTGAATTTGATGCTTTTATTGTTTACAAGTCATCACTTATCTCATCACTTATCAGGTTCCTGGCATGGCCTTTTAGTTTTGTCTTAATAAGACTTACAGCAAGTGCTTCGTGTGTTACTTTTAGAGAATCTACCAGATTCAGAGCATCTATGAAGCTTTTTAAATTTTCTGCCTTGCCATCAAACTCTGGTAAGAGCGATGAGGCTAACTTAAGAAAATCTACTAGTGTTTGAGCCATGTCGACTATTTCGATTTGTTCCTGCTTTTGTTCAAGTTCTTCTTCTACTGATTCCATTAAATCAGTGATTTCGAATGTTGCTGGTGTATTTGCGCATTTGGAACAAATATTTGAAAATTATGTCTTTCCGAAATGTGTCTAATATTTTCACGCAGCCTTTTTAACACGTCAATTGATTGTGTTAAATGTAAATCGCTTAACCTACGTTCATTGTTGCTTACAATGTCACGGACTTTGTTGTATGATTCTACTAGAACTTGAACATGTTTTATCTTTGTTTGGTTTGATATTAGTGCACTTTTATTGAGGCACTTAAATGATCTATCAAACTCAGAACGTTGTTGCTTAATAATGGAAACAATTTCATTCCATTCCATTAAAAATATATATTCTTATATATATATATAAACTTTTATTGACATTATTGTATTTTTTTTTTTTTATTTTTGAGTTTATTAATATATTGTTCAAGACATTATTAACAATAATCGATGTAGCGGCTTTTGTTAAAAATTTTTTGTTTTCTAGGTTTTATCTAGATCGTTAGCCTTGCTCATATATTTTTTTCGCAAACATTTATTGTGTAACTTGTACAGTTTAAAAATTAAGTTTGCGCTGAGAATAACAACGATAATTATTAACAATGTGTTGGTCAGACCTAAATCTACATTACTGGATTCTACTTTATTAATTACGTTAGCAGTGGAATCCACTGTTTTAGATTCTATTAAAGGCATTTTGTAATACTCCAATTTCTCATAAGGTATTATATTATTTATGTCTGCCGTTTTACTAATCGTATTGTTCATTCGTTTAAATTAAAAAAATTTATGTTTTTTTTTTTTTTATATATATATATATATATCCATAATTTTGGTGTATTATATTGAAATTATTATTTTTTTTTTTTTACAATTCAATTTACTGCATATGGCAAGTCTTAAAAAATTGTTTTTTTTTTTTAACTTAATTTTATTTTATTTGTCTTTTTATTATTCACTCGCAGGTGAATTTACAATTTTTCCTGCCTATATTTTGTATGGTTTTCAGGCCATACGCTTATCGGGCAACTATAATGTCGCTCAATTGTACATTAGTTTTTATAATATATAAAAAAAAATATGCAACGCAGTGCAATGGAAAAACAAATATGCGCTCTTGGAAGCGCTGTCGGTTCACTTATCTTTGGCCTGACTTGGTGCGTCAGACGGGACCGGTGCTGGCTGCACAGGTTGTTACTGCTTCTGTGTTGGGGCACCGGTGCAGGCTGCACAGGTGTACTCACAGTGAGGTGAGTTTAACGGTCCCTCGCAGTCATTAGGGCAGGTCTTCTTCAGCTTCGGAATCTCCTTTAATTTGGGTGGTGGTTGGATTAATTTTTGCTTTGCAATATTTTTGATATCAGGGTAGGTGGATGTGTGCGCGGCTGGTGTTAGACTTTTTCGTGTTGAAAGTAAGTTTTTTATGTGTTCAACTTCGGCATGTAACTTAACCGAGTTGTCCCAACTTATGACATTTTTGCTGTTTAACAGCTTCAACAATTCTGCCTTTCTGGCCTTAAGTCTTTTTACCACACTGCTTCGCTTTGCACTCATCACACTCTACTCACTGCGTTTTTTTTTTTTTTATTTTGGCGATCCTGCTAGGAGCTCTCTTTTTTTCTTCTTTGCATTATGTTGTTCCTGCTGTTGTTGTTGTTGTTATCGTTGTGACTGCCGTTGCTGCTGCTGTTGTTACTGCCGTTGCTGCTGCTGTTGTTGTTGTTACTGCCGTTGCTGCTTTTCCATGTCCAGGTCTGGCTTGACCTTAGTCACGGTCGCCATGTAGGGATGTTAACATATGTGGTTCGCTTGTTGGTCAGATTCAGAATGAATCGTCTCTCTTTATTTAAAATGGACTTAGCCTAAAGTACATACCAGAGTTTGGAGTTCTGTCGCTCAAAGCAGCGGCAGAACAGGAGTACATAGCATGCCACATGTATTTGTATATATGTTGTTATATGTACATGCGGAAGGCATATACATTGGAATGCGCTTGGGACCGAACGGTCAAAACGTCGTAGTGCTTACGCTGCAGATCTCACGCTGCAGGCCAGTCCACATATAAGTGGCTGATCATATTACGGCACTTGGCGGTAGTTGTATTATGTAAACAATGCGCTTGATACTCTAACTTTGAGATTGAGCATATGACCACTTAACATATTGTATACACTGCAATATGGTGGGCATATGCTTATTTGCATGTAACATGCTACATTGCTCTTTTAGCAATTGTTGTTATTATTTTTGTGGTTCATATAGTGGTCCGATCATAATTGGATTTTGCATATATATGAAGAGCATAGTAAAACTAATAAATGACGACTTTGGTCAAGATATCTTGATGACGTAAAATGTTTTTAATACAACAACTTTATTTTCGACCGATCGTTCCTATGGCACCTATATGATATAGTGGTCCGATCTTAATAGGATATTCCATTTATATGAGGAGCATTGAAAAAATAAAAAATATCGACTATGGTCAAGATATCTTGTTAAACAAATATGTTTTTCATACAACAGCTTAATTTTTGACTGATCGTTCCTATGGCAGCTGTATGATAGAGTGGTCCGATCTTAATAGGATATTGCATTTATATGAGTGGCATTGTAAAACTAATAAATGCTGATGTTGGTCAAGATATCTTGATAAGCATAAATGTTTTGCATACAACAGCTTAATTTTCGACAGACTGAGTCTTATGACAGCTGTATGATATAGTGTTCCGATCTTAGTAGGATTTCGCATTTATATGAGGAGCTTAGTAAAACAAAAAAGTGATATAGAAAAATATTTTTCATGGTAAAGCTTAATTTTCGAACGACCGTTCCTATGGTAACTATATAATATAGTGCTCCGATCTTAATAGGATATTGCATTTACATGAGCAGCATTGTAAAAATAAAAAATATCGACTTTGGTCAAGATATCTTGTTAAACAAATATGTTTTTCATACAACAGCTTAATTTTCGACCGATCGTTCCTATGGCAGCTATATGATATTGTGTTCCGATCTTAGTAGGATTTTGCATTTATATGAGGAGCATAGTAAAATCAAAAAGAGCCGAGTTTGGTCAAGATATCTTAATAAAAAAAAATATTTTTCATACAACAGCATAATTTTCGAACGACCGTTCCTATGGTAGCTATATGATATAGTGCTGCGATCTTAATAGGATATTGCATTTATATGAGGAGCATTGAAAAAATAAAAAATTTCGAGTTTGGTCAAGATATCTTTATAAACAAAAATGTTTTTCATACAACAGTTTAATTTTCGACCGACCGTTCCTCTGGTAGCTATATGATATAGTGCTGCGATCTTAATAGGATATTGCATTTATATGAGGAGCATTATAAAAATAAAAATGGTCGACTTTGGTCAAGATATCTTGATAAACAAAAATGTTTTTCATACAACAGCTTAAATTTCTACTGATCGTTCCTATGGCAGCTGTATGATATAGTGGTCCGATCTTAATAGTATATTGCATTTATATGAGTAGCATTGTAAAACTAATAAATGCTGATGTTGGTCAAGATATCTTGATAAGCATAAATGTTTCTCATATAACAGCTTAATTTTCGACAGACTGAGTCCTATGACAGCTGTATGATACAGTGGTCCGATCTTAGTAGGATTTTGCATTTATATGAGGAGCATAGTAAAACAAAAAATTGCCGAGATTGGTCAAGATATCTTGATAAAGAAAAATATTTTTCATACAAAAGCTTAATTTTCGGACGACCGTTCCTATGGTAACTATATGATATAGTGCTCCGATCTTAATAGGATATTGCATTTATATGAGGAGCATTGTAAAAATAAAAAATTTCGAGTTTGGTCAAGATATCTTTATAAACAAAAATGTTTTTCATACAACAGCTTAATTTTCGACAGACTGAGTCCTATGACAGCTGTATGATATAGTGGTCCGATCTTAGTAGGATTTTGCATTTATATGAGGAGCATTGTAAAAATAAAAAAAATCGGCTTTGGTCAAGATATCTTGATCAACAAAAATGTTTTTCATACAACAGCTTAATTTTCGACCGATCGTTCCTATGGCAGCTGTATGATATAGTGTTCCGATCTTTGTAGGATTTTGCATTTATATGAGTAGCATTGTAAATCCAATAAATGCTGATGTTGGTCAAGATATCTTGATAAGCATGAATGTTTTTCAGACAACCGCTTAATTTTCGACCGATCGTTCCTATGGCAGCTGTATGATATAGTGTTCCGATCTTAGTAGGACTTTGCATTTATATGAGGAGCTTAGTAAAACAAAAAAGTGCCGAGTTTGGTCAAGATATCTTGATAAAGAAAAATATTTTTCATACAAAAGCTTAATTTTCGAACGACCGTTCCTATGGCAGCTGTATGACATAGTGTTCCGATCTTAATAGGATATTGCATTTATATGAGTAGCATTGTAAATGCAATAAATGCTGATGTTGGTCAAGATATCTTGATAAGCATGAATGTTTTTCAGACAACCGCTTAATTTTCGACCGATCGTTCCTATGGCAGCTGTATGATATAGTGTTCCGATCTTAGTAGGACTTTGCATTTATATGAGGAGCTTAGTAAAACAAAAAAGTGCCGAGTTTGGTCAAGATATCTTGATAAAGAAAAATATTTTTCATACAACAGCTTAATTTTCGACTGATCGTTCCTATGGCAGCTGTATGATATAGTGGAACGATCTAAATAGGATATTGCATTTATTTGAGGAGCATTGTAAAATAAAAAATATCGACTTTGGTCAAGATATCTTGATAAACATACTTGTTTTTCAGAAAACAGCTTAGTTTTCGACCGACCGTTCCTATGACAGCTGTATGACCGGTCCGATGGTCCGACCTTAGTAGGATTTTGCATTTATATGAGGAGCATAGTGTAGTTAAAGAGTGCCGAGTTATGTCAAGACATCTTTGATAGAGAAATATATTTTTCATACAAAAGCTTAATTTTCGACCGACCGTTCTATGGCAGATATATGATATAGTGCTCCGATCTTAATAGGATTTTGCATTTATGCGAGGAGCATTGTGAAAATAATTAATACAGATTTTGATTAAGATATCTTGATAAACAAAAATGTTTCTATAGTAGCTATATGATATAGTGTAAAAAGAGCACTCTTTAAAAGGAAAAGACGGCACGTCAGTGCTGTTTAGTATATTGGTTCAGAATGAATTTATTCAGTTTTTATAATGTTCGCTTAGCCTATGGATATACATATATACTTATGCTGTTATTCGTTAACAGCTACAAAGAGAGGGAGAGTGAGTAGCTCGCATATGCCTGTAAAAGTGAGCATATATATTGCTCACGGAATGCGCTCAGACGGAGCGTGGGATATGCAGCATAAGCATAAACGGTCAGCTAGTGAGGCTAGTGAACCGCGCTGCGTAATATGAGACCGAGCCAATACATAATGTGGCTCTGGGCTCGTTTACTATATTATTGTTATTGTAAGCAACAAAGTGCTGCATACTTTATATTTAAGTACAGGGTATTCTGTAAGGGCATATACGCACTACACCTCCCCTTTTAGAGAAATAACGTAACATTATGAATGTGTAGTTATTAAATGAACTTAATTATTGAGGTTTTCTTTTTTTTTTGTAAAAAATTGAAATTTTTTTTTTTTTTGTATATAATAAGAAATTTAAAAATACAAAATTATTAAAGGTATAAAAATTTATAATTCGTTTATTTGTAAAAAATTTTTTTTTTTATTCGGTTGATCAGGCCGTCATATATTTTTATTTTATTTTATTTTTTTTGGAGTTCGAATTCATAAAGAGAATTTTGGATTATTTAGAATTAAAATTTTTTTATCTATTCTTATGAACTTTTTGTTTTTTATCTTTACTATCTTTTATAAGAATGTTGTCATTATCTTCTATTTTCTATACTATATATGGTCCTAAATATACTGGGTCTAATTTGTGCCCTGTTTCGTTTCTTATAAGTACTTTATATCCTACTTTTAATTCAAAGTTTTTTGTTTTTTCGTCATATGCTAATTTCCTATAAGCCTTGGCTTTTTCTAACATAATTCTAGCTCTTTTGTATGCTATTTCTAATCTAAACTTTATTTCCTTAGAATAGTCATCTAAATTATAAATAGGATCTATGTAATTAGTTTTGTTTAAATCTATGAACTGTTTCGGGTCGTCATGGTATGTAGACAATATTTGTTGTATCTCTTTTTCATCTTTTATTTGGGTCACCGGCTGGAGTAGCGATACTCTTAAAGATTTTAATTTAATTTTTAAAAGAATCTATTGAAACTGATTCAAAGATCTTTTCGCTCGGTGCCAACTTGAGTTGGCTGATTTTTAATATACCGGCCTCTTTTTCGACTCTTTGGAAGAACTGACCTAGGTCGAGAACTCCATTAGTATATAAATCGCTAACTTCAATTCTTGCGATAATTTTATTTCCATGTTTAAATAAACATTTAGATGCTGTTATGCGCAAGGTCACTACTTTTCGTACTTCATCATTTGTAATGACTTCATGTACGTTGGGCTTAGATACATAGTTCATAATTTTCTACTGTACAGTTTTTATTTTGTCTACTTTGTCGCCTGGTAGTGACTTTCAGGACTTTATGTTGCATATCTTTGAGTTCTTTTATATTAATACGCGAAAGTGCGTCTGCTACGAAATTATCTTTCCCCTTTAGGTATTCTACTGTGAAATCGTATTCTTAAAGCTCTAGCCGCATGCGAGTTAATTTAGAACTGGGATTAGTCATAGAAAAAAGATATGTCAATGGTCTGTGATCCGTTTTAATAGTAAAGTGTTTGCCATAAATATATGGTCTAAAATGGGTAATTGCCCAATGAATTGCCGCTAACTCTTGTTCTGTTGTGCTCTTATTGCTTTCCCCTTTTGTAAATGAACGAGATGCATAAGCTATTGGGAGCTGAATTCCTTCACGGTTCTGAGTTAGAACCGCTCCGCAAGCTTGTTTACTGGCATCTGTTATAATGCAAAATTCTTTGCGAAAATCAGGATATTGTAATAATGTGGGGTGCATAAGCTTTTCTTTAAGGTATTGGAATGCGTTTTGGCATTCACTTGACCATTCAAAAGGAACATTCTTTTTACATAGTCTAGTTATGTGCCGTGAATAATCGGCGAAGTTTTTTATAAATCGACGATAATAATTGCAGAATGCTACAAATCGTCTCGCGCTGTCCGCATCATGAGGGACAGGATAATTTTTGATGACGTCAAATTTCTTGTCATCTGGCAATACTCCTTTGTCAGTGCATTTGTGACCTAAGAATGTCACTTCATGCAGGAAAAATGAACATTTTTCTGGATACAACTTTAGGTTATATTTCCTACATACATTAAAAACATCAGTTAAGTTTTTCGGAATGCCTGAGAGGGTTCTAAACCCGAGAATGCTATAGTCATCATTCTCAGAAATGAATTTGGTGCTATTTTAAGACCAAATGGTAATCGCGTGAAGCGATATGAGCCATTGCTCGTTGAAAAAGATGTTATATTTCTTGAATTTTCTTCAAGTTCAATTTGGTGGAAACCTGACATTAAGTCAAGGCATGAAAAGTATTTAGCTCTGCCCAGTTGGTCTAGAATATCATCAATTCTGGGGAGCGGGAATTTATCAGAAAGTAGTTTTTTGTTGATAGTCAATTACTTGGCGATAGTCAATTACTAATCGCCATTTCTTCTCTTCCGAATTTGGTAATGATTTTTTCGGAACTAACAAGAGTGTTCTGTTATACTCGGATACAGACGGTTCTACGATTTTGTCGATTATTAATTTCCCTACTTGTTTTTGAATTTCTGTAACGTGGCTATGCGGGCTTCTGTAGTTTTTAATATAAATGGGTTCATCATCTTTAAGTCTTAATGTTTGTTTATAGAAATTATTTGTCGCTATTGGTTCGGTTTCCAGTCCGAACACATCACTATACTTGGTGCATAATTCTGTTAGTTGACTTTTGAATTGTTCTGGAAAATTTTTCTTTAATTTTGAAAGTACTTGTTCGCTTCTATTTTCTGGATTAGTGCTATGAATGTCGTAATCTGTTAAATTTTCATATTGGATTTTGTTTACTTTGACCAATTGGTCGAAATTAGTTGTGTTTAGAAGGCGAATGTATACATATTTGGATGCTGCTATTGTATTTGCAACATAAATTCCATTATGTATTTCTTGATTAGGAACGAATACATAATCATTTACTGTATTAATGTCTATTTTACGAATTACTTCGGATCTGGCTGGCAAGAGAACTGTATTGTTGCCAGCACTATATGTTATCGGAACATAAATTGGATAATTTAAATTTTGTGGTCTAATTATAATCCAGTCTTCACTTGGTTTGAAATCTAATTGACAATTCAATTTTTTAATAAAATCAATGCCTATTATTCCATCACACGGTATTGAAAAATCGGAATCTACTAAATGAAATTCGTGTGGAATAATATATTTTGTTGATTGAAGTTCTATTGAAGTTGTTCCTTGAGATTTTATTACACCTTGGCCTATGCCTTGGATGTTTATAATTTTTTCTTCTTGAATTTTAAAAGTGAGATATCTGCACCAGTATCTATTAGGAATGTGAGTTTATTTTCAGTTGAATGATTATAAAAAGTGACAAATATATTAAGACTGTAATTGATGGAATGAACTTTTACATTTACTGGTTGTTTCCTAAAGGGTTCTGAGAGTTTTCCGGCGTATTTTGCGCCATTCTCACATTGTTACTATTATAACCTTGGTTGGAGTTACCTCGGCCGCTTTCTCTATTTTGGCCTCGTCTTCCTCCACGGTTATTGTAATTATTGTTGTTACCGCCTCGGTTATAATTGTTGTGGTTGTAATTTCTGCCACGATTATAACCTCGGCCTCCTCTATTATTATTGTTTGCACCTCGTCGATAATACAGGACAGTGTTACTTTGACCTGTTATCTCCGTGCAGCTATTAACAAATTTGGAGACTGCATCATTCATATTTATGAATGTGCCTGCCTGCATGATAAGTTTTACCTTATCAATTGAACAATTTTGGGTCATAGCTTTTACAGCTGTTGTAGTGCTGTATTTGTTTGCTAGTGATTGGCTTAGACCTTCACTGATATAGGCGCCTTCAAGGGCCTTTGCCAGTTTTTCCACCTCTTGGGTGTATTGGTTAGCCGTTTTATTTTTCTGTTGCAAATTAAGAAGCTTAGCAGATACAACTTCTACCGATTCTCCTTTTACTGCATTTGATAGTTGCGTAATGATTGCAGCAATTGTCTGCTCATTACTTATCAAATTTCTAGCATGGCCTTTTAGCTTTGTTTTTATAAGGCTTATGGCCGTTAGCTCATGTGTGCCTTTTAAGGTTTCTAATAGATTAAAAAAATCTAGAAAACTTTGTAGATTTTCTGGCTTACCGTCAAACTCTGGTATCAGAGATGTGGCTAGCTTGATAAATTCTACAACTGTTTGTGCCATGTTTACTAATTTTCTTCTATTTGGTCGTTTGTCTGTAGTGACTTATCAAATGTTACCGGTGAATTTAACACCGATGGTAGATAAAGCTGGAGATCATACTTTTTATTTAAGTTTACCAGATTATCCCTTAGACGCTGTAAAACGTCTGCAGTTTGGACTCTGTGTAAACTTGTCAGTTTATTTTGACACTCGGTAACTAGACTCCTGATTTCATTTTACTCATATACAAGGATCTCAGTATGTTTAATTATTGTGGGTCTTAAAACTGGTGCGCTTTTATTAAGGCACTTGTATGATTTATCGAAATTTTCCCTATGCCGCTTTATCTTTTCTACTATTTGGGACCAGTCCATGTAAACTTCCGCTACTTAAATATTTTATTTAAGCAGTGGCTTAGACCTTGTCTAAGTCGTTGGCTCGACTCATGTAACGCTTCCTCAGTGATTTTTGATGAAGAAGATAAATCTTCAGAAGGATGTTTACTGAGGCTATTACAATGAGTATTATTAGCAGTATGTTTTTTAACTGCACATGGGGAGTGGTGTCTACGACTTCTACTACGTTAACTACATTGGCAGTGTTATCATCTGCCTTTGATTGTTTTCCCCCCATATTCCTATATAAATACTCTTGCTTTTTGATTTGACTACTACCTATGCAGACGTACTAAGACAATTGTTGTCTGCCCTAGAATCGGATGCTCGTCAATAATTGTTTTTATTTTGACGTAGGGTAGTGTAGACAAGATTATTCCGCTCTCTATTTTAGAACATGAATAGAGTGGACTTGTCACTGTGCCGAATTCTTCTATATATTCGGATTCGAACTCATATACTGATATGAATTCTCTATGCCTTTGCAAAATTTGTATGGCTCGCATACGAAAGTCTGTATAGTCGTTATATACTTTGTTAATCGTGTCCTCGATCATGCTAATTCTTGATCATAATTTTGAATTACCTAATGAGACAAACGGAGCACTTATTTCTTTATATTCCAACTGAACGAATTATTACTTTTTAATTTCCTCTTTTCAATTTAAAATTCTTGTATATATTGTCAAAGTTTAGTAATGTTTTTGTACTTATGTACAATTATATATATATATATTTTTTTTTGGTTTGATTTAGGCAGAAGACCATTTTTTTTGTTGTTAAGCCTTTTTTTTCTTTTTAATATTAATATTCATATATAATATGGGATCATACATAAAATTAAAAGGAATTATCTTAAAAAAATTTACAAATGCGTAAGGTTAAATTTGTTTTCGTTTACTTTTACAAGACAAGTTGTTGTTTGTATCGTTCATTTTGAGGTTTTATTACATATAATTATTGAATTTGATGCTTTTATTGTTTACAAGTCGGGTTTTGTTTTGCTTGTTTGTTTTCTGCTTAAAACGCATCTTAAAATTTTTTTTTTTTTACAATCTGTATTTTTCCTACATATTGTTTCGAATGGCTGTACGGGCCAAACGTCTTGCCGGTCGACTCAATTGTCGTCGGGCATTACAATTTTTAAGTTTTATTTATTAATATTTAGTTTAATATGTTGGGCGCTGCCGGTACTGTTGTTATAGGGTCTTCTTCTTCTTCTTCTTCCCACGTAGGCATAAGGGGTGGTTTGCCTCTCATGCAACTCGTCTTAGTTGCTTAGTATTCCCACGTAGGCATAAGCGGCGGTTTGCCTCTCATACGTTGGTTGACTCTGCTTCCTTAGTGCGGCAGGTGCCCTCGCAATGGGGGCTGCAGAGGGGGCCCTCACAATCTGGTGGGCATCTGCGTGGGCGTGCTGGTATCTGTCTTGGCAGTGGACGATGATTCTTTGTTAGTTTTTTTTTTATATTTATAGCTGAGGGATAGGGCTCGCTCTTTGATTTTAATAACGACTCGAGATGAGATGAGAGCTGGGTAACGGTCTTGGCTGTTGCTGCTGCCGCTGCTGCACCTCCGGTTTCCAATTTTATATTTTATATTTATGTACTATTACTTTTTAACATGTTTGTGACACTTGTCACGGTCGCCATGTAAAAATAGCACTCTTTAAATGGAAAAGAGCTTCATACAACAGCTTAGTTTTCGACCGACCGTTCCTATGGTAGCTATATGATATAGTGCTCCGATCTAAATAGGATATTGCATTTATTTGAGGAGCATTGTAAAATAAAAAATATCGACTTTGGTCAAGATATCTTGATAAACATACTTGTTTTTCAGAAAACAGCTTAGTTTTCGACCGACCGTTCCTATGACAGCTGTATGACCGGTCCGATGGTCCGACCTTAGTAGGATTTTGCATTTATATGAGGAGCATAGTGTAGTTAAAGAGTGCCGAGTTATGTCAAGACATCTTTGATAGAGAAATATATTTTTCATACAAAAGCTTAATTTTCGACCGACCGTTCTATGGCAGATATATGATATAGTGCTCCGATCTTAATAGGATTTTGCATTTATGCGAGGAGCATTGTGAAAATAATTAATACAGATTTTGATTAAGATATCTTGATAAACAAAAATGTTTCTATAGTAGCTATATGATATAGTGTAAAATGAGCACTCTTTAAAAGGAAAAGACGGCACGTCAGTGCTGTTTAGTATATTGGTTTAGAATGAATTTATTCAGTTTTTATAATGTTCGCTTAGCCTATGGATATACATATATACTTATGCTGTTATTCGTTAACAGCTACAAAGAGAGGGAGAGTGAGTAGCTCGCATATGCCTGTATTAGTGAGCATATATATTGCTCACGTAATGCGCTCAGACGGAGCGTGGGATATGCAGTATAAGCATAAACGGTCAGCTAGTGAGGCTAGTGAACCGCGCTGCGTAATATGAGACCGACCCAATACATAATGTGGATATGGGCTCGTTTACTATATTATTGTTATTGTATGCAACAAAGTGCTGCATACTTTATATTTAAGTACACGGTATTCTGTAAGGGCATATACGCACTACAATAGTGCTCCGATCTTAATAGGATATTGCATTTATATGAGGAGCATTGTAACAATATTAAATGCAGATTTTGATCTACATATCTAGATAAACAAAAATGTTTTTCATACAACAGCTTCATTTTCGACCGATCGTTCCTATGTCAGCTGTATGATATGGTGGTCCGATCTTAGTAGGATTTTGCATTTATATGAGGAGCATAGTAAAACTAAAAAGTGGCGAGTTTGGTCAAGATATCTTGTTAAAGAAAAATATTTTTCATACAACAACTTATTTTCGACCGATCGTTCCTATGGCAGCTATATGATATAGTGGTCCGATCCTAATAGGATTTTGTATTTATATGAGGAGCATAGTAAAACTAATAAATGCCGACTTTGAACTAAATATCATTATAAAGAACAATGCTTTTCATATAACAACATTATTTTCGACCGATCGTTCCTATGGCAACTATATGATAAAGTGGTCCGATCTTAATATGATTTTGCATTTATAATATGAGGAGCATAGTAAAACTAATAATTGCTGATGTTGGTAAAGATATCTTGATAAACAAAAATGTTTTTCATACAACAACTTAATTTTCGACCGATCGTTCCTATGGCAGCTATATGATATAGCGCTCCGATCTTAATAGGATTTTTCATTTATATGCGGAGCATTGTAGAAATAATAAATGCAGCTTTTCATCAAGATATCTTGATAAACAAAAATGTTTTTCATACAACTTAATTTTCGAACGATCGTTCCTATGGCAACTATTTAATAAAGTGTTCCGATCTTAATAAGATTTTGCATTTATATGAGGAGCGTAGTAAAACTAATTAATGCTGATGTTGGCAAAGATATCTTGATAAATATAAATGTTTATAATACAACAGCTTTATTTTCGACCGACCGTTCCTAAGACAGCTGTATGATATAATCTTAGTAGGATTTTGCATTTATATGAGGAGCATAGTAAAACTAAAAAGTGCTGAGTTTGGTCAAGATATCTTGATAAAGAAAAATATTTTTCATACAAAAGCTTAATTTTTCGACCGGCCGATCCTATTGTAGTTATATGATATTTTTCATTTATATGAGGAGCATAGTAAAACTAAAAACTGCCGAGTTCGGTCAAGATATCTTGATAAAGAAAAATATTTTTCATACAAAAGCTTAATTTTTGACCGACCGTTCCTATGGCAGCTATATGATATAGTGCTCCGAACTTAATAGGATATTGTATTTATATATAGGAGCATTGTAAAAATAATAAATGAAGATTTTGATCAAGATATCTCGATAAACAAAAATGTTTTTCATACAACAACTTAATTTTCGACCGATCGTTCCTATGACACCTGTATGTTATAGTGGTCCGATCCTAATAGGATTTTGCATTTATATAAGGAGCATAGTAAACCTAATAAATGCCGAGATTGGTCAAGATATCTTGATAAACAAAAATGTTTTTTATATAACAGCTTAATTTTCGACCGATCGATTCTATGGCAGCTGTATGATATAGTGGTCCGATCTTAGTAGGATTTTCCATTTATATGAGGAGCATAGTAAAACTAAAAAGTGCCGAGTTCGATCAAGAAATATCTTGATAAACAAAAGTGTTTTTCATTCAACAGCTTAATTTTCGACCGATCTTTCCTATGGCAGCTATATGATATAGTGGTCCAATCCTGATAGGATTTTGCATTTATATGAGGAGCATTGTAAAAATCAAAAATATCGACTTTGGTCAAGATATCTTGATAAACATAATTGTTTTTCATACAACAGCTTAATTTTCGAAAGATTGTTGCTATGGCAGCTGTATGATATAGTGGTCCGATCTTAATAGGATATTGCATTTATATGAGTAGCATTGTAAAACTAATAAATGCTGATGTTGGTCAAGATATCTTGATAAGCATAAATGTTTTTCAGACAACAGCTTAATTTTCGACCGATCGTTCCTATGGCAGTTGTATGATATAGTGTTCCGATCTTAGTAGGATTTTGCATTTATATGAGTAGCATTGTAAAACTAATAAATGCTGATGTTGGTCAAAATATCTTGATAAGCATAAATGTTTTTCATACAACAGCTTAATTTTCGACAGACTGAGTCCTATGACAGCTGTATGATATAGTGGTCCGATCTTAGTAGGATTTTGCATTTATATGAGGAGCATAGTAAAACTAAAAATTGCCGAGTTTGATCAAGATATCATGATAAAAAGCAGTGCTAATAGGATATTGCATATATATGAGGAGCATTGTAAAAATCAAAAATATCGACTTTGGTCAAGATATCTTGATAAAAATAATTGTTTTTCATACAACAGCTTAATTTTCGACCGATTGTTGCTATGACAGCTGTATGATATAGTGGTCCGATCTTAGTAGGATTTTGCATTTATATGAGAAGCATAGTAAAACTAATAAGTGCCGTAACATATCTTGATCAAGAAAAATATTTTTCATACAACAGCTATATTTTCGACCGACCGTTCCTATGACAGCTGTATGACCGGTCCGATGGTCCGACCTTAGTAGGACTTTGCATTTATATGAGGAGCATAGTAAAACTAAAAAGTGCCGAGTTTGGTCAAGATATCTTGATAAAGAAAAATATTTTTCATACAAAAGCTTAATATTCGACCGATCGTTCCTATGGCAGCTACATGATACAGTGGTCCGATACTAATAGGATTTTGCATTTATATGAGGAGCATACTAAAACTAATAAATACCGAGTTTGATCAAGATATCATGATAAAAAACAGTGCTTTTCATATAACAACTTAATTTTCGACCGATCGTTCCTGTGGCAGCTATATGATATAGTGGTCCGATCTTAATTGGATTTTGCATATATATGAAGAGCATAGTAAAACTAATAAATGACGAGTTTGGTCGAGATATCTTGATGACGTAAAATGTTTTTAATACAACAACTTTATTTTCGACCGATCGTTCTTATGGCAGCTATATGAGATAGTGGTCGGATCTAAATAGGATTTTGCAATTTATATGAGAAGGATAGTAAAACTAATAAATGCTAATGTTGGGCAAGATATCTTGATAAACAAAAATGTTTTTCATACAATAGCGTAATTTTCGACCGATCGTTCCTATGAAGCTATATTATATAGGGGTCCGATCTTAATAGAATGTTGCATTAATATGAGGAGCATAGTAAAACTAGTAAATGCCGAGTTTGGTCAAAATATCTTGATCAAGAAAAATATTTTTCATACAACAGCTTTATTTTCGACCGACCGTTCCTATGTCAGTTGTATGACTGGTCCGATGGTCCGACCTTAGTAGGATTTTCCATTTATATGAGGAGCATAGTGAAATTAAAGAGTGCCGAGTTATATCAAGATATTTTGATAAAGAAAAATATTTTTCATACAAAAGCTTAATTTTCGACCGATCGTTCCTATGGCAGATATATGATATAGTGCTCCGATCTTAATAGGATTTAGCATATATGTGAGGAGCATTGTAAAAATAATTAATGCAGATATTGATCAAGATATCTTGATAAACAAAGATGTTTTTCATACAACAGCTTAATTTTCGACCGATTGTTCCTATGGCAGCTGTATGATATAGTGGTCCGATCTTAGTAGGATTTTGCATTTATATGAGGAGCATAGTAAAACTAAAAAGTGCCCCAAGTGTGGTCAAGATATCTTGATAAAGAAAAATATTTTTCGTACAAAAGCTTAATTTTCGATTTTAATAGGATATTCCATTTATTTGTGGTGCTTTGTAAAAATAAAAAATATCGACTTTGGTCAAGATATCTTGATAAACAAAAATGTTTTTCATATAACAACTTAATTTTCGACCGATCGTTCCTGTGGCAGCTATATGATATAGTGGTCCGATCATGATTGGATTTTGCATATATATGAAGAGCATAGTAAAACTAATAAATGACGAGTTTGGTCAAGATATCTTGATGACGTAAAATGTTTTTAATACAACAACTTTATTTTCGACCGATCGTTCCTATGGCAGCTATATGATATAGTGGTCGGATCTAAATAGGATTTTGCAATTTATATGAGAAGGATAGTAAAACTAATAAATGCCGATGTTGGTCAAGATATCTTGATAAACAAAATGCTTTTCATACAACAGCGTAATTTTCGACGGATCGTTCCTATGGAGCTATATTATATAGGGGTCCGATCTTAATAGGATGTTGCATTAATAGCTTGCCGGACAGGCTGTAATTCTTCCCCCACCGGGTCGGTGATTTCCCATTACTTTTCTTTCTGTCCTATCTACTTAACACTCTATACATCTAGCTTAAATTTCTTTACTTTATTAACAATCTTCTTACTTTCTTTTTTCTTATTTATTGTATTTTATTAATTAATATAGCAACCTAAGATTATCTTTAATTTTACTTAAGAACACTTTTTTCCTACTTACACCCTTCTGCTTAGATGTAGGCTCTAATATCGTCACTGTCAAATTTAGCTGTAAAAAGGGGCAAAGCTGGCCGGACTAGCAACTAAAACACCTCCATCGGTCGGTGATGCTATTTAGAGAACTGTGTTATCTAACTAGGCTTTTAGCATATAATTCCATTATGTATTGTATGTATAATGAGGAAGACACTCGTTTTTTCGACCATTAATAAATAAATAAATAAATAAATATGAGGAGCATAGTAAAACTAGTAAATGCCGAAATCAGTCCAGATATCTTGATAAACAAAAATGATTTTCATACAATAACTTAATTTTCGAACGCTAGTTCCTATGGTAGCTATATGATATAGTGTTCCGATCTTAGTAGGATTTTGAATTTTTATGAGGAGCATAGTAAAACTAAAAAGTGCCGAGTTTGGTCAAGATATCTTGATAAAGAAAAATATTTTTCATACAAAAGCTTAATTTTCGAGCGACCGTTCCTATGGTAGCTATATGATATAGTGCTCCGATCTTAATAGGATATTCCATTTATATGAGGAGCATTGTAAAAATAAAAAATATCGACTTTGGTCAAGATATCTTGATAAACAAAAATGTTTTTCATACAACAGCTTCATTTTCGACTGTTCGTTCCTATGGCAGCTGTATGATGATATAGTGGTCCGATCTTAATAGGATTTGGCATACATATGAAGAGCATAGTAAAACTAATAAATGCTGAGTTTGGTCAAGATATCTTGATAAAGTAAAATGTTTTTCATACAACAACTTTATTTTCGACTGATCGTTCCTATTGCAGCTATATGATTTAGTTGTCCGATCTAAATAGGATTTTGAAGGTCAAAATAGCTTGATAAACATAAATGTTTTTCATACAACAACTTAATTTTCGACCGATCGTTCCTATGGAGCTATATATTATATAGGGGTCCGATCTTAATAGGATGTTGCATTAATATGAGGAGCATAGTAAAACTAGGAAATGCCGAGATTAGTCCAGATATCTTGATAAACAAAAATGATTTTCATACAAAAACTTAATTTTCGAACGATCGTTCCTATTGTAATCCTCTTTATATATTGATACTTGTTCCTTCTTCATATGTCTTATGCTATTATACTTATACTTTACAACACTAGGTGTTGTGGCTGTTAACTATTTAAAGTTTACATTATTGTTCAGTGTTTACATTCGGCCAATCCTGACATTTGATCGACCCCGATCATGACATTATTTACAAACAAAGACCTACTGTTTTATCACACACATGCATCCATGAGCTGACAATCATCAATGTCGGTGACTTCATAGCGGTTATTGGAGAGCACTCGGTTTATTTTGTAAGGCCCGCGGTATTTGGGAGTACGTTACGTATGGCAACATAATTACCCTACTTTGTATTCGGGAGGTGCCCTATGTCTTAAAGCATATTGGGCTTCATTACGTTCTTGTGATATTCGTATATTTGCACTTGCTTCATGTCTAATTATATTCAGATTAAGGGGTTCATCGGAGCTGAATTTATCTTCAAGGTATTCTGTCAGCTCGTCTACTAAAGGCCCCCGCTGGCCACAGCCGAATAGTAATATACACGGTGTTCTACCAGTACTGCACTGTACCGAATTATAAATGGCGAACTCAACTCGGTTTATCAATTTATACCAGTCAGATTGATTCAGTGCCTCAGATAATTTTCCCAACATCGGAGTCAGGACCCGGTTAACACGTTCAACCTGCCCATTAGCCTGCGGGGCTGCAGTCGCTACTTTAACATGCTCAATATTTCGGCTTTTAAGAAAACTAGCAAACTCGTATGATGTAAAACACGTGCCTCGATCAGATACAATACCCCAGGGGCGGCTATAATATTCAAAGTATTTCTCCAATGAGGCATTCAGCTCTCTGGTACTAGTAGAATTAACCGGGTACAATTTGACAAATTTGGTAAATGCACCGATAACTACTAATAAATGCTTCCGTTTTGAAATAACGCTAGGCAATGGGCCCAAATGGTCAATATGAAGTGTATCGAACGGAACAGGCTTTTTTGGTATGCTGTGTAATGTTCTGTTGTGAACTGTTCTCGGGACTGAATGCAGAATACAGGGAAACCAGTACTTTCTTTTCAGATCATTGACACACTTATCTGCAGAAAGATGACCCAACTTCTCATGGCAGCTCCTTATTAATTCATTCTGCATACGTTCTGGTGCATACAGACACAACTTGTCCTCAGCATTTCTCTTATACACGATACCATCAACTAACTCAAAATCGGCTACGTAACCTTTCTCCAATTTCTCACGCAATATACGTACATCCGAATCTCTCATTTGTTCAGTCTGTAATAATGAGTCGATATCTTGTAGTGTAGCTCCCACTATTCCAACCACAGTTTCTTTTGTGATTTCATTACGGACTATAATATTTGCATTATCCAACTTTACCAGGTCACACGGATTTTCCTCGGAACTATTCAACGGCTTACTATTCGTCGGGGCATAACACAGGCTCTCAGTCGGCTCTAGGAATTCACACGGGTTATGGTTATTCTCCATTTGACGATCAGACGGGATTACACACGGGTTAATGGTTTCCTCAGTATCATTTTCAACAACTCAGTTTGCCTACTTAGAGCGTCTACGTGAGTCATATTCGAACCAGGTCGGTGGGTTATCGAAAAATTATAAGCTTCTAACTCTAATGACCATCGGGCGATACGGGGGTTTATAGACTTTTTGCTCAAGGTTTGAACTAGAGAGTTGCAATCGGTAACCATCAGGAAAGGGCGATGCTCTAGGTACACACGGAATCGACGTAAGGCATAGATTATGGCTAGGGTTTCAAGTTCAAAGCTATGGTAACGAGACACGGCGGGCGTTGCCTTTCGGGAGTAAAAAAAACAGGGTGTAATTTATTATCGGACTGTCGCTGCATCAATACCGCGTCAAAACCATGTGAGCTGGCATCGGTATGCAACTCAGTTTCAAAGCTGGGATTAAATATGGATAGCACAGGTGGAGTAGCAAGGCCAGATCTCAGTGTCACAAAAGAATCTCGCTCCTGCTCTGACATCGGAAAAGGGCCACTTCTCTTTAATAACTCAGTAAGGGGTTCGCTAAACGCGAAAAGTTCGGAACAAACTTCCGGAAATAGGAAAATAAACCTAAGCACGAGTGCAACGTCCTACAATTAAGTGGTTCGGGTAATCCTTAATAACCTTAATATGTTCATCATTCGGTAAAATTCCTAAAGCACTAACATTATATCCCAAATAATCAATTCGTTTCTGTAGAAATCTGCTTTTTTTGAAGTTAATTTCAAGGTTATACCCTACCAGGCGGTCTAACAGTTCGGTTAAAATTGTATGGTGTTCCTTAATGGTGTGAGTAGCCAAAATAATATCGTCCATATACACAACGATTTGTCTGGCCCTTACCATATCCTTTAACGCATCAGAAATGAATCTTTGAAATACAGCTGGCCCATTTTTAAGGCCAAACGGCATCCTAAGATATTCAAACTGACCATCAGGAGTAACAAAAGAAGTGTACTTAATCGATTCCTCGTCCACCCCTACATGGTGAAACCCACTTTTTAAATCTATCGTAGAGAACACTGCCTTTCCTTCCAAGTATTCTAAACAATCCTATCTTAAAGGCAACGGGAAATTGTCTCTAACGGTTTTCTTATTTAGCCCACGGTAGTCAACACACATCCTTATTTTTCCATCCTTTTTTTTTTTACTAGCACAACAGTAGACGCATGCGGTGAACTACTAGGCCGGATTACTTTACTTGCCAGCAGCTCGTTTACGGTGTCGGTAACAATCCTTCTTTCGTAGTATGATAGTCTGCGAGGGGGGCTATGAAATGGGGTCGTGTCTGTCAGTCGAATGTTAATTGTGCACTTTGGTGGCCCGCAACTATCCGAGAACTTATCCGTATAATGGTTATGCACAATTCGTCGGCAAACCCGTGCCGGGTCAAGACCAATTTCCCTACCTATATCCACGGAGTCCTCATCCGAAAGTACAGCGCCAACGGCATTTAATTCGCACAGTCAATCTCTAAACGGCCTGGCCTCAGTCGAGGATGCATTCGTGTTTTTATAAAAGAGTTATTAAACTAACCTTTAAATCTCTCGGATCACTATTACTACATTCTAAAGCCTTAGCAAACAGGGGAGCACCAAACGATTTGTATACTAATGCTACAGTGTCATTAACTGAAATTGTGTTTTAACTTTCTTCAACATTCTTGTGTATTACAAGTTTAAGTTTAAATATTTTGAGCACATCTCTGCCAAGCAGCAATGGCGTTGGTAGAATAAAATCGGGAATAACAAAAACGTTAATTTCATAATATTTTTCTTGAAATAAAACTAAGCACTTGACCATTCCATAAGTCATAATCGGGTTGCTTTGCAATCGTTTTACAACCTCGTGATTGGACATCGCAAGGCCGAACACATTGACTAGAGAATCACTTAGCTCCATCCAGGTTTTCGTCTTTTCGTACATCATATACTCCTTGGCTGAACCGCGTAGTAACCGGTTGGCAAGTGACCAGCGATGAACATCGTCTAGTTTATATATACTGGCTGCTTTTTCCAGCTCTTGAATCCAAAAATGAACTGATAAATGGTCATCTCCAGAAAAGAATGGCACGGTGGCCTCGACATCGTTGACATCCACACGGCGAAGTCGATCGGGTACCTCAACTCCGCTTTCAAGTTCGAGAGCACGTGCCTTCAGCTCTGCAAGATTTTTTCGAGCAGTGTACAGGGAGATCTCATTCATCACGGACGCCAACTCATCTGAACCATTCGCTTCTGAATTAGCAACATTCGCATCAGTCATCAGAGGGCCCACATGGCTAGGTTCATCCTCGATCAACACAGCAGACTGCTCGTTTTCAGATGACTGTTTCGAAAGTTGACCTGGCTCCAAATTTTTAGCATTCAGATCCACAGCTCCTAACGAACTCGGGGACTCTTCTCCGGCGACACGCAATGTCTCAGCAGCCTCGGCCATTACTGCTTTCACCAGAGCACGCAACTGGTGGACAGACGCTTCGTTGCACACAGGGATTTTTTTCTCCGCCAGCAGCTGCCTAAGCTCTAATTTTGTCAACTTGATGATATCGGTGTAAAGCATTAATCAGAGAACATTTGGGTATACCCCACACCTGATTTGTAATCCTCTTTATATATTGATACTTGTTTTTCGATTATTTTATTAATTCTTCTTAGTCGGCGTGACCACGTGTTCCTTCCTCTTGTTCTAGTGTGCCCCACTTTCCTTTTTTCAATAATTCCTTCATATGTCTTATGCTATTATAGTTATACTTTACAACACTAGATGTTGTGGCTGTTAACTATGGAAAGCTTACATTATTGTTCACTGTTTACACTATGGTAGCTATATGATATAGTGGTCCGATCTTAATAGGATTTTGCATATATTTAAGGAACATATTAAAACTAAAAAGTGCCGAGTTCGGTGGTCAAGATATCTCGATAAACAAAAATGTTTTTCATACAACAGCTTAATTTTCGACCGATCGTTCCTATGCAACTATATGATAAAGTGGTCCGATCTTAATGAGATTTTGCATTTATATGAGGAGCATAGTAAAACTAATAAAAGCATTGTAAAAGAATAAATGCAGATTTTGATCAAGATATCTTGTTTGATAAACAAAAATGTTTTTCATACTACAACTTAATTTTCGACCGATCGTTCGTATGGCAGCTATATGATATAGTGGTCCGATCTTAATAGGATTTTGCGTTTATATGAGGAGAATAGTAAAACAAAAAGTGCCGAGTTTGGTCAAGATTATCTTGATAAACAAAAATGTTTTTCTTACAACATCTTAATTTTCGACCGATCGTACCTATGGGAGCTGTATGATATAGTGGTCCGATCTTAGTAGGATTTTGCATTTATATAAAGAGCATAGGAAAACTAATATCTGCCGGTTTTGGTCAAGATATCATGATAAACAAAAATGGTTTTTATAATACAACTTAATTTTCGACTGATAATTCCTATTATAGTGGTCCGATCCCATTAATATGAGGAGCATAGTAAAAATAACAAACAGCGAGTTTGGTCAAGATTATCTTGATAAACAAAAATGTTTTTCATACAACTTAATTTTCTACCGATCGTTCCTATGGAAGCTATTTGGTATAGTGGTCCGATCTTCATAGGATTTGGCATTTATATGAGGCGCATAGTAAAACTAATTATTGAAAATAATATGTATCATTGCAACCATGTCATATTACTTATCGATGAATCAATATCCGAATACAGCTGCTAACAGCAGAAGCTTTATATTAGTCTTGCTCTCTTGCAAATAACTTACGAAACTGAACAGACGTCTTTTAATCTGCTCCATCCTTTTTCTGTGCGTTGATTGGGATACCTCCCCTCAACAGGTTATGGGCCCAGGCACATGATTGGAGCTCGAAGTGAATATTACATTTTAGTTAACGAGCTAAAGGAATTCTCACGAGAAAATTAATTCGCAGACAGTTGTCAAGTTGTGCATACAATGGGTTCTCTATATCAAATAGACAAACTCGAAGACAAGAATTACGATTCTTGGGCTGTACAAAATGCGCAGTGTTCTGGTGCATGCAGAGCTGTGGGAATTGGCATCGGGTGCTCTCAAGGTGGAAGATGTCAAAGATATCAAGGTCCTGGCTATAATTACTCTAAGCGTCAAGCAATCGCAATTGGGCTATATACAAAATTGTAAAACGTCATTTGCAGCTTGGACAAAGCTGAAGGCGGTGCACCAGCCAACGGGACCGGTGCGTAAGGTGTCTTTATACAAAATGCTGCTAAGTTTGCAACGCATTTTGTGAGATCTTGGATCAGCTGGCGTCAGTGGCTATGCCCACTGCCTGACGAGCTGAAAGTAATCATCCTTCTTTCTAGTCTACCAAAAGATTACGAAAACTTTGTTGTATGCCATTGAGACGCGCGATGTTTTGCCAGAATTTGAAATTCTGTATATCAAAGTAAAGGAAGAGGGAGAGAGAAGATCAAATGGTGACAGACAAAATGGAGAAACGCATGCTTCTAAAGTTAACGTGAAAAGCATCGCTCAAAGTGGTGCTTAGATAGTGGCGTTACAAGCCACATGTGTTGTAATCGGGCAATGTTTAACAAGATGGAAAAACATACAGAGATGATCGGCTTGGCAGTAGACAGTTTTTTACATGCAGAGGAAAAAGGCGAGGTCAAGTTACAAACAACTCGCTACACAATTGTTATCAAAAATGTACTGTATGTTCCGGATCTAAAAAGCAATTTTTTGTCGGTTAGTCAAATTGTGACAAGAGGCTATGTTGCGCACTTCAGCAACAAACATGAAAAAATTATTCAGGATGCCGAGTGCATATTGATGTCAAGAAGGTGGGAAATGTATACACATTTGAAGCTTAAACCAACAACTGTTTTGCTGCGGCATGTGTGGACGGAGCACTTTGGCATAAGCGCTATGGCCACTTAAATTTTCGGAGCCTGACTGAATTGACCAAAAATAAAATGGTGCGAGGGATGGAACGACGAGAGGGCAAACCGTACCTTGGTTGAAATGTCACGATGCCTGCTAGTACAATCTGGCTTAAAGGAGTCTTTATGGGCAGAAGCGATATCTACAGCAGGTTATTTGAGCAACCGATCACCAACGAGTACAAACATGACGCCCATGGAAACGTGGAATGGTAAAAAACCTTCAATTTGTCATTTTAAAGTTGTTGGTTCTATTGCAGTGGCCTCGGAAAAGGGTAAGCGTCTAAGCAAATTCAGTGCCAAGGGACACGAATACCGTATGGTCGGAAATGGCAGAGATTCAAGGGATATCGTTTGTATAATCCGAGCACTGGGCAAGTGGTCGAGAAGAGAGATGTGCTGTTCGATGAGCAATGCGGCAGTGAGCAGGGCGATACTGGAGCCGTTACATTTGATTTGCCAACGTGTGCAAAGAAAAACAAGTAAGAGGTTCTAGTCGGGAGCTCCCGACTAGGGAATACCCTGAACACTCTTTGAGGTGGTAGCGGGGAGGTGGCGATAGGTATAAAATGAAAGATATTTTCCATATTTATTTACCCAATTTGCTCAAAAAACAGGATGTCGATATCGATTTTTATCGATTGCTTGGAAACGGAGTAAGTTATCGATTATCGGAAATAAACTCGATCTGCGTAGGAACTAGGCTAGTGGCTAGATCGACTCGGCTATTGATGCTGATCAAGAATATATATACTTTATGGAGTCGGAGATGCTTCCTTCTGCCTGTTACATACATTTACATTTTGCACAAAAACATTATACCCCTTTTACCCATTTTTAATGGGTTCAGGGTATAATAAAGGTCAATCGAGCGCAGGCATCGACAGAGATAGCTCATACGACGTAGCCAACGTCAGCTTAAATAATGGCAGTGGCTCAGTCGACGAAGCCAACGTAAGCTTAAATAGTGGCAGTGGCTCAGACGACGAAGCCAACGTCGGCTTAAATAATGGTAGTGACTCAGATGACGAAGTCAACGTCGGCATAAAAAATTACAGTAGTAGCGACAGTTTCGTCAGTGCAGACGAGGAACTACGTTTGGGGCCAGGTAGACCAAAAATTATTCGCACTGGAAAGCGCGGACGACCTAAGAAGCAATATAATATTCTCGGAGCTGTGGAAGGCCGCGATATACAAATTCCTACATCCTACGAGGAGGCCGTCAGCTGTTCCGACGCTGCACTGTGGCGTGAAGCAATGAACAGAGAGTACCACTCTCTGATGTTGAATAAAACGTGTCAAATTGAGGAATTGCCTAAAGATCAACGCGCAATTGGCTGTAAATGGGTTTTCAACATCAAACGAGGAGCGGATAGTCAAGTAGAGCGATACAAGGCACGTCTTGTAGCGAAGGGATGTGCACAGAAATATGGTGTGAACTTTACTGAAACGTTTTCACCTGTATGCAGACTGGAAAGTGTACGTTTCATTCTAGCCCTGGCTGCCGAGCTAAGGCTACATCTGCACCAGATGGACGTGTGCACAGCATACCGAAATAGTGACCTAGCAGACACCATTTACTTGAAACAACCATTGGGCTTCACTGATAACGATCAGCCAAATTAGGTCCTATTGCTGAAGAAGGCAATCTATGGGCTGAAACATGCAGGAAGGGAGTGGAACAGCAAGCTCGATGGAGCTCTGCGACAAACCTTGCTTGTACCATAATATGAAGGACAGTCTTGCTATGAAACTGGTTTACGTAGATCACCTTATTAAAGCATGTCAAAATAAGGATGATCTGTATAGCATAAAGGCAAAGATATCAGCATCTTTTGAATGCGTAGACAAAGGACCCTTGCAGCTATTCCTAGGCATGGAGGTCCAACGTGAAGGAGAATTGGGTGAAATCACTGTTGCGCTCTTGAGCTTTTTCAAAAGCTTTCACAAATAGAAATAATTAACCTTTTATTTCTTGTGGTCCAATTTTCTTTTTTATTTCTTAAAGTTACGAATATACGCTGCATTGTATCAAATGAGTTGATGTATTTACAAGTGACAGTTATATCAATGAAGGGAGATGACGCAATAAGGACCTTTTTTATAAGTTCGAGTTCTGTCTTTTCCGAGAAGCGAGAAGCAGGCCAGTCCAATTTGATTTTAACTAGAAATTCTGGGCCGTTGAACCAGTGACGATTAATCTAATTCACTGGGCATAGATCCTCTCGAGAGTATATCTGCCGGGTTGAGTGAAGTAGGCACGTAGCGCCATTCCATGCCATTAGTAAGCTCTTGAACTCCTGTGACGCGATTAGCCACAAACACATTGAGCTTGCAGGGCTCGGTCCTTATCCAGGAAAGGCATACAGAAGAATCCGACCAACAGTAGAATTTTTCATCGAAGAGATTCATTTTAGATATTTTAGATAATAAGACGGCGCCACAGAGCTCTAGCTTTAAAACTGTGATTGTTTTCAGAGGAGCTACACGCGATTTGGAACACAACAACTGACAACTGGCTGATGTTCGTCGAGAAAGGACGTAGACACAGACCCCATATGCTTCGATGCTGGCGTCGCAGAAACCGTGAACTTCTAACTCTGCTGCAGGTATTGACACGAGACGAGGAAATTTAAGAAACTGTGCCTTCTCAAAACTGCAGCAAAGATCATGCCAAGCTGTTGCTAGTGATGATGGCAAGCTCTCGTCCCACTCAAGCTTCTCCTTCCAGATCTGCTGCAAAAGATTTTAGCCTTGGCGATTACCGGCCCTATGAGTCCAAGCGGCTCATACAAGCGAGCTATGGTCGATAGTATTGATCTTTTGGATGGTTTGGATCTCTGCTGAATGGACGAAAAAGAAAACAACAACCGATCCGACGCTGAGTCCCAAGCGATTCCAAGAGTTTTGGTGATGTCGCTACCATCATCAAACTTGAGAGAAGATTCTCTGTCCTCTACGGGTATCCCTTTCAGCACAGCAGCATTGTTTGAGCACCACTTTCCCAACTTGAAACCCGCACTTGCCAAGATTCCAGTCGTCTGATTAAGAATTTCCTTTGCTTCTTGAATTGAGTCACCCCCTGAAATGAGGTCATCAACGTAGAAGTCAGGCCGCAGAATCCGAGATCCAATTGGAAAATTAGTTTCCTCATCCATAGACAGCTGGTGCATAACACGGACAGAGAGGAATGAAGCTGGCTTTGTTCCGTATGTAACTGTATCCAGCTTAAAAATCTTTATATCCTGTTCTGGCGAGTCTCGCCACAAAATGCATTTGAGAAAATCGTCCGGTGCTGAAACGCGTACGCAGCGATACATTTTTCCAATATCTCCTGTTAGGGCGATCGGGAAATTACGAAAGCGAAGAAGGATATGAAACTGCGAGCTACGACTCGCAACTTTGTCGTTGAACTGTCTTCTTTAAAGACACAGTGATAAGGAAGAAAGTATTGACAAAGTCATATAGGTTCTGGAGCAACAGGCGACATATGACCAAGATCCAAATATTCCTTTAGAAAATTTGAATATTGAATCTTCAGATCTGGACGATTTAGTAGTTTGCGTTCCAGGGTCAGGAACCGACGAAAGGCTTGTTGGTATGACGTCCCCAGACATTCCAAACTTCGCTTGAAGGGTAAACGAACTGAAGATTGGCCACTAGGCAATCTGATATGAGACTTTACGAAATGTTCTTCACAAATGTTTTATTCATTTGAAGTGGTAGGTGTACTTTCCAAGCAGGATTCTATCTCCCAAAATCTTCGAACCAATTCATCAGCACGTTCTTCAGAACTTGACTCAAGTTTGCCCGCAGTATGTTTTGCCATTAACATAGAACCACTCAAGCGAGGTCCGCCTCCAGAAACTGACCAAGACACGGTAGTCCTGGGAGAAGCGTTATCTGGCCGACGCTGAGATGGTCGTAAAACAGGCTAGCTCCAAGCAGCAAGTCCACGCGTCGAGGTTTAAAGAACGACGGATCAGCAAGTTTTTTGCGAATATTCTAATTCGTCGTGTTGATAGTAAAACTCGGTTGACTATCAGTTATTTTAGGCGCTACCAGAGCTGTGAGGCATGTTGAGTATTCAGAGACTTGAGACTGTATTGTGATAGTGACCGTGTTTCCTTCTGTTTCAAAACGAGAATCTCCTAGACCAGAGACAATGGCTGAGGTCTTGTGCTTCTTTAGCTGAAGCTCTTGAGCAAGGCGCGACGTTATAAGGTGAAGCTGAGAACCAGAATCCAAAAGGGCACGACAAGGTATCTAAGTGCCGGAGCGATTTTTAACAAAGATCATAGCCGTAGCCAAGACAACAACATCACTACTGAAATACTGGGCAACAAGAGATGTGGAGGTAGATGGCGACGACTTAGCGAAAGAGGCATGGGCTATCGGCGATGAATTTGCAGGCTCAGTCAGCCGACCAGACGGAAATACCGAATTATTTAATGCAGCAGCGAATGATGTTTCGCCCCGCAGGTCCGACAGCATCCAGAGCTGCATGATCGCAATTGATGACCTTTCTTTAGGCAATTCAAGCACAATGCAACTCGTTCTGTCTCCCTAAGCCGTAATGCAGGGGTCAAATTTCCAAATCGGGAACAATTATATATATTATGACCAGGGCTGAACACAAAAGACGCAGACAGGGGCGTCGTGGTTAGTGGCGATAAATGACGATCTACTGGTGTTAATTGCTCTAGTTTTTCCCACCTGATGGTTAGGGGCATAGCTTGCCATAGCAAAATTTACGGTTTCCATTGTTCGGCATCTCTGCTCCAGAAACGAAGCCATATGCTCCCACGATGGTATTAAGTTGACGAACGACGAATCCTCTAGCCTTTCTTCCCATTTGGCTTGTGATGTTGGGTGCAGCTTTTGTAAAATAATCTGCACAATGATGCATCCAGCGATTTGCTCGGAGTTGCCCGTGCGCGAATATGTGCGTTGAATTGGTCGGACAACTCCCTTAGCGACACGGCCGATCCACCTGCCACCCTCTTGATCCCCAATATCTCAAGTATGTGTGCCTGAAAAACCAAACGTCTATTATTAAACCTTTTCTCCAATAAATTAAGTGCTATGGCATAATTATCTTTTGTTATTTCCAATGATCGAATCGCGTCCAGCGCTGAATCCTTCAGGCACGATCGAAGATGCTGCATCTTTTCGATATCTGCTAGATTAGGATGATTTTCTATGACGGTTGTGAACATAGAATAAAAGTCGGCCCATTCTGTGTAAACACCACTGAACATAGGCAACTTTATTGAGGGTAGTGTCGGCGGTGCCTTAGCTCTAACTGTCTGAGAGGGCAGCACAGATTGGTAGCCAGATGTTGAGCACGGCAATATTGAGACACGATTCGCAATTTCACTCCGAACCGAAATTTCCATAGAAACTGCTAACTCGTCGAAGTCCTCACGCAATTGGTTACCGATTTCATCAGTCTTGTTCTTCGAGGCTAGTGTCAAATGAGGTCTGAAGCCGCTCGATTTTCTTCAGCCTAACACTAAGACCGCACTCATCAATTGCACTAAGTGGCGAATTAGTTAGAGCATTTCGAAGTGTTTGCACACTGTCATAAATTGAAATGGCTTTGCGCTTCAGAAAAGTACCCTGTTTGCAGAGGGCACTGCACTAGAGGCATTATTTTCGGTTGCCATTAGAAGCGTTGATAGAAAGCGTGTGCGAAACTAGCTGATAAACTAACAACGGTGATCGCTAGTACATGCAAACCGTTCAAAAAACAATAGTTGTAAGAACTTCGGCAAGTGTCAAGCTATGCAACGAAGCAACGGCAATAGCTTTTACATAAGTAACGCACGAATGAGCAAAGACTTTAAGCGACCGAAAGAGTAGTCAAAGCGAAGGCGATCTCTTATAAGTATGTATATAAAGTGCACAAAACGAAATGCCTGGTGGTGTCTTTTAACATTATTGCTTTAATGTAAAGCAAATAATCTTACATCAACAAAAATCACGTCGGGGTGCCAAAATGTTGCGCTACTTAGCTTTTTCATTAGCTTTCACAAGTAGAAATAATTAATCTTTTATTTCTTGTGTTCCAATTTGTTTTTATATTTCTTAAAGTTACGAAAAGCAGGCAGACCCGAATTGGTCTGTGTTTATTATCTAAGAACAATAGTTTTATATAGGCAAGCGAACGAAATGGCTTTGCGCTTCAGAAAAGTACCCTGTTTGCAGAGGGCACTGCACTAGAGGCATTATTTTCGGTTGCCATTAGAAGCGTTGATAGAAAGCGTGTGCGAAACTAGCTGAGAAACTAACAATGGTGATCGCTAGTACATGCAAGCCGTCTAGTTGTATCGCATCACTTAACCCTTTTTTGGATGATTTCGGCATTCTTAGAGTTGATGGGCGCTTGAATAACTCTTCGCTGGATTTCGACGCTCGCCATCCAATAATTCTCCCGTGCACCATCCCATTGCAGACTCAGTCATCACACGGTTTCACAATCACTTCTTGCTCATATTCGGTTGCAGTATTTGCCAATAAGTGGAAGGAAGACGTATCCATGGTTGTTGGAAAATGTATTAGATGCGTTCGTGCGAAGCCTCGATTAGTAGAGCATATAATGGCTGATCTGCCCAAAGAACGTTTGACTGCTTGTCGAGCCTTTGAAGTCTCTGGCGTTGACTATTGTGGACCATTTTTCTATAAGCCAGACGTACGAAATAAAGCTCCAGTAAAATGTTACATGGCTGTCTTCGTCTGCTTCGCGACTAAACCGGTTCATCTGGAACAGGTCAACGATCTGTCGACAGCTTCATTCTTGAATGCGCTTAAGAGGTTTATATCGACTAGAGGAAGGCCATCTCAGATATGGTCGGATAACGCTACCAACTTTGTCGGCGCCAAGAACGAGCTTTTGGATCACAAGCGTCTATTCATAAGTCGCAATCATATTGATTCAATGCATAAATTTTGCATGGATGATTCCATTGATTGGAAATTTATACCTCCATAGCATCGATAATTAATTCCAGGCCATTGTTTCCTCTTTCAGAAGATCCAGCAGATCAAGATGTGCTCACTCCAGCTTGTTTCTTGATTGGTGGACCCAGCTCATCGTTCGTTGAGCCTGATGTGACGCACCTTCAATTCTATCGTCTGGATGGCTTGTAAAGGAGCTACTGGCCGGGGTACGAATCTCAGTCTTAACAGGTCCAGCGAGTTACAAGACATTTATAAGTTCGCTGGGACAGAGGGCTTAAGGAGGGTGGAAATTAATGTTTCGACCAGAGTATACCTCGGACTACTTCTATCCTACCTACCTTACCGGGCCACAGCCTCGTGCTGCCTATTCTAGCGGGCTGGAGCCTCGCACCAACTACACTATCGGGCCTTGGCCACGCACCAACTACACTACCGGGCCTTGACCACGAACCAACTACACTATTCCCCTAGGTTAGGGGCCATTTCCGATGCTTAGCACAAGTATAACCTACACTATTCCCCTAGGTTAGGGGCCATTTCCGATGTTTACCACAAGTATAACCGCCCGAGAGTCAAAAGATTAGCATTTCATTTAATTATTGCGACTGCATTCACTTTATTCACTAATTTCGTTGAGTTTTACCCAAATGAACTTCCTAGACTAAGGCCCTGCCGCACTGTCTTGGAACCCTAGCGCTCCGCTGTACACTCCACCGGCTCGCTCGCTAGCGAGCCATGCGCTTGCCTCGGTTGCTCTTCGCCGCCGAATTGAAGCTGCGCTCTCGAAGGCAGTGTTGAGCAACCGATCAGCAACGCACGGTTGCAGCGGCGGCCGGCGGTTAAATACAAACTTGGCTCCTTGCCCTTAACTTATTACTAATACAATGCTTATATACTATACAATGCGTATGGATTTTCCCTTCACCTGGCCTCACTAGGCGCACAAGGTTAGGCGACACGAACTTGGTGACCCGATAGGGGCCATTGGGGTGCCAATTTCGCAGCGAAGCCCTCGGCGGCGTTGGATTGCTGGTGCTGTCTTAACAGGATCATCGAGTCCAACAATGGCCGCCACTCTCGTCTTCTCAAGTTATAATGCCTGCCCTGGTCCTTCGATGCGCGCTGGAGATTGCAGTGAACGATGTAAAAGATTTCTTTTAACCTATCCGCCTTTGTCCTAGGGTCGAACGCACTAGTTGCGGACCCCGGAGTTACCTGATCGTACAGAGCGGCGGGCAACCGCGGCTCCCTACCCTGCAACAGGAAAGCGGGACTAAATCCGGTCGAATCCACCACGCTTGTATTGACCGCCAGCGATATCTCGGGCAAGAGTTCGTCCCAAGAACTCTGGTGGTACTCGATAAATTGCGCTATCATGGTCTTCACGGTCCTGTTGGTCCTCTCGGTAGGATTTTCTTGCGGACAGTAAGGGGCGGTGTACTAGATCTCTACTCCCAAGGACTCCGGAAAAGCCTTGAAACTCCGGCTTGTGAATTGTACTCCGTTGTCGCACACGAACTTTTTGGGCACCCCGAATCGGCTCAAAATCCTCTCCCGGAACGACGTTTGCAGGTGTGCCGCCGTGGCTCTCCTGAGAGGGACCAGCTCCACCGATTTCGAGAAAGCATTATGGAACACCAGTAACATGGTGTTGCCATGTTTCGACCGTGGGAGGCGCCCGACGAAATCCGCGCAAAGTATTACCATCGGCTCTGCCACCTGCCTCGTCAGCATGCGTCCAGCCAGTTTGAGTTGCTCGCTCTTGAACTTTTGGCAGGTTTCGCAACACTTCACGTACTTGGCGGCGTCACGGAACATACCCGGCCAGCAGTACCTTTGGGCTAGCCTCGACACTGTTTTCCTCACGCCTTGATGCCCGGCCGTGGGAGCATCATGGCATTCCGCCAATACCCTCTGCCTTTGACCACTGGCCACACATGCTTCCAAGGGATGTAATCTTGTCGTCCGTCCGGTGGCCCAAATGCCTATACAGCTGCCCATTTTCTTCAGTGTAGTCCGGGAACTTGGCTGGCTCTTCGGCGATCCTGGCACGCATACTCGCGACCCATTTGCAGGGTGGCTCGACCACCACTGCTTGCTGACAGGTCTCTAGAGGATGCCTTGATAGTGCGTCGGCCACGACGTTGAGCTTGTTGCAGTACCAATGCCCATCGCGCGATCCTTCCTGACGGGCTCTCAATCGAATTAAGCCACTTGAGTGCCAGATGGTCCGTTATCACGTCGAACCGGTACCCTTCTAGGTAGCAACGCAACTTCCGCATCGACCAAACGATTGCCAGGCACTCTTTCTAGGTGGCGGAATAGTTCACTTCGGCCTTCGGCAACTTCCTGACCGCGTACGCTATAACCCGCTCCTGCCCTTCTATCGTCTGCGTCAGCACGCCGTACTCGCTCGCGTCAGTCTGTAGGACGAATCTGGCGGAAAAGTCTGGACAAGCCAACACAGGGGCAGTCGTCAAGCTGTCCTTCAATTGACGCAATGCCTCCTCCTGTTCTTGATCCCATGCCCATTTCCGCCCCTTCTTTAAGAGCGCTGTTAGCGGTTGTACCTGAGTCGCGAAGTTGGGAACGAATGAATGATGTTTTTGTTGACAATGCCTGCAGTGACCTGAGCGACATTGCTGCAAGCCATGGCCTTTGCGCAAGGAGTTAAGGCACAGATGTAATCGCTTGGCCTCTTTGTGGCGCAAACTTCGGGACAGATTCAAAAACAACGTGCATTTAACAAGAAAATGCTCTTTTGAGTCGCAAAAATTACAAATTTGCTGGTAATTGTTAGATGACGACGCAATGAATATGTTACGTTTCAATTTTTGTACATTTCTGGCCACCTGGTGGCTAGGTGTAGGTACCGTAGCGCCTTCCAAGTTTTCCATCATGGGGCATCTCTTCTCTAAGAAAACCGACATATCCGTCGACCTGGGTAGCTTATGAGTTTTGAGTTGGAGCTGCTTTACTAGACGAGCAGTGATACAGTTGAGTTGAGATCCAGAATCCAGCAATGCGCGGACGGACCGACGGACGGACGGACGGACGGACAGACAGGCAGACGGACATGGCTAGATCGACTCGGCTATTGATGCTGATAAGGAATATATATACTTATTGGGGTCGGAGATGCTTCCTTCTGCCTGTTACATACATTTGCACTTTGCACAAATACAATATACCCTTTTTACCCATGTTCAATGGGTTCAGGGTATAAAAACGGAGTAAAATAGCAGCACAGAAATTCTTACAATGTGCGCTAGCTGCCCCAAATCCCCAGCCAAAACACATTTTCTTAAATAAGTTTTGTGTTTCTTAACCGACCTTGATAAAATTTTAAGCAGTAGATCTTACTGTACTATATAATATTGGTGTATTCTGAAAATTGCATTAAAATTGTGCTTTAATTTGGTGGGATATACAAATTTGAGTTTTTCCTTGATTTATAGCTATGTGGTGATAGCGGGGTGGTGGCGATCGTTCCTATGGCAGCTATATGATATTGTGGTCCGATCTTAATAGGATTTGCATTTATATGAGCAGCATAGTAAAACTAAAAAGTGCCGAGTTTGGTCAAGATATCTTGATAAAGAAAAATATTTTTCATACAAAAGCTTAATTTTCGAACGACCGTTCCTATGACAGCTGTATGATATAGTGGTCCAATCTTAGTAGGATTTTGCATTTATATGAGGAGCATTGTAAAACAAATAAGTGCCGAGTTTGGTCATGATATCTTGATAAAGAAAAATATTTTGCAAACAAGAGCTTAATTTTCGAACGACCGTTCCTATGACAGCTGTATGATATAGTGGTCCAATCTTAGTAGGATTTTGCATTTATATGAGGCGCATAGTACAACTAATAAATGCCGAATTTGGTCAAGATATCTTGATAAAAAAACATATTTATCATACAAAAGCTTAATTTTCGACCGATCGTTCCTATGACAGCTGAATGATATAGTGGTCCGCTCTTAGTAGGATTTTGCATTTATATGAGGAGCATTGTAAAACTAATAAGTGCCGAGTTTGGTCAAGATATCTTGATAACGAAAAATATTTTTCATACAAAAGCTTAATTTTCGACCAACCGTTCCTATGACAGCTGTATGATGTAGTGGTCCGATCTTAGAAAAACTAAAAAGTGCCGAGTTTGGTCAAGATATCTTGAGAAAGAAAAATATTTTTCATACAAAAGCTTAATTTTCGACCGACCGTTCCTATGACAGCTGTATGATATAGTGGTCCGATCTTAATAGGATTTTGCATATATATGAGGACCATAGTAAAACTAATAAATGCCGGTTTTGGTCAAGATATCATGATAAACAAAAATGGTTTTTATAATACAACTTAATTTGTGACTGATCGTTGCTATGGCAGCTATATGATATGGGGGTCCGATCTTAATGGGATTTAGCATTAATATGAGGAACATAGTAAAAAAAATAAACGGCGAGTTTGGTCAAGATAAAAGATATCTTGAGAAAGAAAAATATTTTTCATACAAAAGCTTAATTTTCGAACGACCGTTCCTATGACAGCTGTATGATATAGTGGTCCAATCTTAGTAGGATTTTGCATTTATATGAGGCGCATAGTAAAACTAATAAATGCCGAATTTGGTCAAGATATCTTGATAAAAAAACATATTTATCATACAAAAGCTTAATTTTCGACCGATCGTTCCTATGACAGCTGAATGATATAGTGGTCCGCTCTTAGTAGGATTTTTGCATTTATATGAGGAGCATTGTAAAACTAATAAGTGCCGAGTTTGGTCAAGATATCTTGATAACGAAAAATATTTTTCATACAAAAGCTTAATTTTCGACCAACCGTTCCTATGACAGCTGTATGATGTAGTGGTCCGATCTTAGAAAAACTAAAAAGTGCCGAGTTTGGTCAAGATATCTTGAGAAAGAAAAATATTTTTCATACAAAAGCTTAATTTTCGACCGACCGTTCCTATGACAGCTGTATGATATAGTGGTCCGATCTTAATAGGATTTTGCATATATATGAGGACCATAGTAAAACTAATAAATGCCGGTTTTGGTCAAGATATCATGATAAACAAAAATGGTTTTTATAATACAACTTAATTTGTGACTGATCGTTGCTATGGCAGCTATATGATATGGGGGTCCGATCTTAATGGGATTTAGCATTAATATGAGGAACATAGTAAAAAAAATAAACGGCGAGTTTGGTCAAGATAAAAGATATCTTGAGAAAGAAAAATATTTTTCATACAAAAGCTTAATTTTCGAACGACCATTCCTATGACAGCTCTATTATATAGTGGTCCGATCTTAATATGATTTTGCATATATATGAGGACCATAGTAAAACTAATAAATGCCGATTTTGGTCAAGATATCATGATAAACAAAAATGGTTTTTATGGTACAATGGTTTTTTAAATACAACTGATATGGCAGCTATATGATATAGTGGTCCGATCTTAATGGGATTTTGCATTAATATGAGGAGCATAGTAAAATTAATAAGCGGGGAGATTTTATATGAGCATAGTTAAACTAATAAATGCTGATGTTGGTCAAGATATCTTGATAAACAAAAATGTTTTTCATACAACAACTTAATTTTCGACCGATCGTTCCTATGGCAGCTATATGATATAGTGGTCCGATCTAGGATAGGATTTTGCATTTATATGAGGAGCATAGTAAAACTAATAAATGCCGGTTTTGGTCAAGATATGATGATAAACACAAATGGTTTTTATAACACAACTTAATTTTCGACTGATCGTTCCTATGGCAGCTATATGATATAGTGGTCCGATCTTAATTGGATTTTGCAATAATATGAGGCGCATTGTAAAACTAATAAATGCCGAGTTTGGTCAAGATTATCTTGATAAACAAAAATGTTTTTCATACAACAGCTTAATTTTCGACCGATCGTACCTATGGCAGATGTATGATATAGTGGTCAGATCTTAGTAGGATTTTGCATTTATATAAAGAGCATAGTTAAACTAATAAATGCCGGTTTTGGTCAAAATATGATGATAAACAAAAATGGTTTTTATAACACCACTAAATTTTCGACTGATCGTTCCTATGGCAGCTATATGATATAGTGGTCCGATCTTAATGGGATTTTGCATTAATATGAGGAGCATAGTAAAATTAATAAATGCCGACTTTGGTCAAGATATCTTGATAAACAGAAGTATTTTTCATACAACAGCTTAATTTTCGACCGATCGCTGGTCGAATGACAGCTGAATGATATAGTGGTCCGATCTTAATAGGATTTTGCATTTATATGACGAGCATAGTAAAATTAATACGTGCCGAGCTTGGTCAAGATTATCTTGATAAGCAAAAATGTTTTTCATACAACAGCTTAATTTTCGACCGATCGTACCTATGGCGGCTGTATGATATAGTGGTCAGATCTTAGTAGAATTTTGCATTTATATAAATAGCATAGTTAAACTAATAAATGCCGGTTTTGGTCAAAATATGATGATAAACAAAAATGGTTTTTATAACACCACTAAATTTTCGACTGATCGTTCCTATTACTATAGCTATATAATATAGTGGTCCGATCTTAATGGGATTTTCCAAATATATCAGGAAAATAGTAAAACTAATATATGCCGAGTTTGGTCAAGATTATCTTGATAAACAAAAATGTTTTTCATACAACAGCTTAATTTTCGACCGACCGTTCCTATGGCAGCTGTATGATATAGTGGTCCGATCTTAGTAGAAATTTGCATTTATATAAAGAGCATATTAAAACTAAAAAGTGCCGACTTTGGTCAAGATATCTTGATAAACAAAAATATTTTTCATACAACAGCTTAATTTTCGACAGATCGTACCTATGACAGCTGAATGATATAGTGGTCCGATCTTAGTAGGATATTGCATTTATATAAAGAGCATAGGAAAACTAATAAATGACGGATTGGGTCAAGATATTATGATAAGCCAAAATGGTTTTTATAACACAACTTAATTTTCGAATGATCGTTCCTATGGCAGCTATATGATATAGTCGTCCGATCTTAATGGGCTTTTGCATTAATATGAGGAGCATAGTAAAAGTAATAAACGACGAGTTTGGTCAAGATTATCTTGATAAACAAAAATGTTTTTCATACAACTTAATTTTTCATCGATCGTTCCTATGGCAGCTATATGATATAGTGGTCCAATCTGAGTATGATTTTGCATTTATATGAGCCGCATAGTAAAACTAATAAGTGCCGAGTTTCGTCAAGATTATCTTTATAAACAAAAATATTTTTCATACAACAGCTACATTTTCGACCGATCGTTCCTATGGCAGCTGTATGATATAGTGGTCCGATCTAAGTAGGAATTTGCATTTTTATAAAGAGCATATTAAAACTAACGAGAAAGAAGGGCTATCTTCGGCATGCCGAAGATCTAATACCCTTGCAGACCCAACCTTTTAATGCCGAGAAAATGGTTAAGGCCGAGTTTGGTAAAGGTATATTGATAAACAAAAATATATTAATCAAAAACCGATGTAAATAAGATTTTGCAAAAATGAAGGGAGCATAGTGAAATCTTTAAATGCCGTGTTTAATCGAAAAATCATGATAAACAAAAATTCTCCATACTAAATTAATTTTCGACCGATCGTTCCTATGGCAGCTATATGATATAGTGGTCCGATCTTAATAGGATTTTGCATATATATGAGGAGCATAGTTAAACTAATAAATGCCGAGTTTGGTCAAGATATCTTGAAAAACAAAATTTTTTTCATACAAGATCCTACTTTTCGACAAATCGTTCCTATGGCAGCTATATGATATAGTGGTCCGATCTTAATAGGATTTCGCCTATATATGAGGAGCATAGTAAAACTAATAAATGTCGAGTTTGGTCAAGATATCTAGATAAACAAAAGGTTTTTTCATACAAAAACTTAATTTTCGACCGATCGTTCCTATGGCAGCTATATGATATAGTGGTCCGATCTTAATAGGATTTTGCATATATATGAGGAGCTTAGGAAAACTAATAAATGCCGAGTTTGGTCAAGATATCTTGACAAACAAAAGGTTTTTTCATACAAAAACTTAATTTTCGACCGATCGTTCCTATGGCAGCTATATGATATAGTGGTCCGATCCAGCTGGTTTTGACATATGTGCTGCGTGCAACAGAAATAGGGACTTCTGCAAAGTTTCATTAAGATAGCTTTAAAACTGAGGGAGTAGTTCGCATAGAAACAGACAGACGGACAGACGGACAGACGGACATGGCTATATCGACTCGGCTGTTGATGCTGATCAAGAATATATATACTTTATGGGGTCGGAGATGTCTCCTTTTATGCGTTACACATTTCACGACAAAATTATAATACCCTCTGCAAGGGTATAAAAAGTGCCGAGTTTGGTTAAGATATCTTGATAAAGAAAAATATTTTTCATACAAAAGCTTAATTTTCGACCTACCGTTCCTATGATATAGTGGTCCGATCTTAGTAGGATTTTGCATATATATGAGGAGCATAGTAAAATTAATAAATGCCGGTTTTGGTCAAGATACCATAATAAATAAATATGGTTTTTATAATACAATGGTTTTTAAATACAACTGCTATGGCAGCTATATGATATAGTGGTCCGATCTTAATGGAATTATGCATTAATATGAGGAGCATAGTAAAATTAATAAACGGCGAGATTTTATATGAGCATAGTAAAACTAATAAATGCTGATGTTGGTCAAGATATCTTGATAAACAAAAATGTTTTTCATACAACAACCTAATTTTCGACCGATCGTTCCTATGGCAGCTATATGATATAGTGGTCCGATCTTAATAGGATTTTGCATTTATATGAGGAGCATAGTAAGACTAATAAGTGCCGAGCTTGGTCAAGATTAACTTGATAAGCAAAAATGTTTTTCATACAACAGCTTAATTTTCGACCGATCGTACCTATGGCAGCTGTATGATATAGTGGTCAGATCTTAGTAGGATTTTGCATTTATATATAGAGCATAGTAAAACTAATAAATGCCGGTTTTGGTCAAGATATGATGATAAGCAAAAATGGTTTTTATAACACAACTTAATTTTCGACTGATCGGTTCTATGGCAGCTATATGATACAGTGGTCCGATTTTAATTGGATTTTGCATTAATATGATGAGGATAGTAAAAATAATAAATGGCGAGTTTGGTCAAGATTATCTTGATAAACAAAAATGTTTTTCAAACAACAACTTAATTTTTGATCGATTGTTCCTATGGCAGCTATTAGACATAGTGGTCCAATCTTAGTAGGATTTTGCATTTATATGAGGCGCATTGTAAAACTAATAAGTGCCGAGTTTGGTCAAGATTATCTTGATAAGCAGAAATGTTTTTCATACAACAGCTTAATTTTCGACCGATCGTACCTATGGCAGCTGTATGATATAGTGGTCAGATCTTAGTAGGATTTTGCATTTATATAAAGAGCATAGTAAAACTAATAAATGCCGGTTTTGGTCAAGATATGATGATAAACAAAAATGGTTTTTATAACACAACTAAATTTTCGACTGATTGTTCCTATGGCAGCTGTATGATATAGTGGTCCGATCTTAGTAGAAATTTGCATTTATATAAAGAGCATATTAAAACTAAAAAGTGCCGAGTTTGGTCAAGATATCTTGATAAAGAAAAATATTTTTCATACAAAAGCTTAATTTTCGACCTACCGTTCCTATGATATAGTGGTCCGATCTTAGTAGGATTTTGCATATATATGAGGAGCATAGTAAAATTAATAAATGCCGGTTTTGGTCAAGATACCATGATAAATAAAAATGGTTTTTATAATACAATGGTTTTTTAAATACAACTGCTATGGCAGCTATATGATATAGTGGTCCGATCTTAATGGAATTTTGCATTAATATGAGGAGCATAGTAAAATTAATAAACGGCGAGATTTTATATGAGCATAGTAAAACTAATAAATGCTGATGTTGGTCAAGATATCTTGATAAACAAAAATGTTTTTCATACAACAACTTAATTTTCGATCGATCGTTCCTATGGCAGCTATATGATATAGTGGTCCGATCTTAATAGGATTTTGCATTTATATGAGGAGCATGGTAAGACTAATAAGTGCCGAGCTTGGTCAAGATTAACTTGATAAGCAAAAATGTTTTTCATACAACAGCTTAATTTTCGACCGATCGTACCTATGGCAGCTGTATGATATAGTGGTCAGATCTTAGTAGGATTTTGCATTTATATAAAGAGCATAGTAAAACTAATAAATGCCGGTTTTGGTCAAGATATGATGATAAACAAAAATGGTTTTTATAACACAACTAAATTTTCGACTGATTGTTCCTATGGCAGCTATATGATATAGTGGTCCGATCTTAATGGGATTTTGCATTAATATGAGGAGCATAGTAAAACTAATAAATGCCGACTTTGGTCAAGATATCTTGATAAACAGAAGTATTTTTCATACAACAGCTTAATTTTCGACCGATCGCTGGTCGAATGACAGCTGAATGATATAGTGGTCCGATCTTAGTAGGATTTTGCATTTATATTTAGAGCATTGTAAAATTAATAAGTGCCGAGTTTGGTCAAGATTATCTTGATAAACCAAAATGTTTTTCATACAACAGCCTATAAATGCCTAAATTTGGTCTAGATATTGATAAACAAAAATGTTCTTCATACAACGGCTTAATTTTTGACCGATAGTTCCTATGGCAGCTATATGATATAGTGGTCCGATCTTAATAGGATTTTGCTTTTATATAAAGAACATATTAAAACTAATAAATGTCGGTTTTGGTCAAGATATGATGATAAACCAAAATGATTTTTATAACACAACTAAATTTTCGACTGATCGTTCCTATGGCAGCTATATGATATAGTGGTCCGATCTTAATGGGATTTTGCATTAATATGAGGAGCATGGTTAAAATAATAAATGGCGAGTTTGGTCAAGATTATCTGGATAATCAAAAATGTTCTTCATACAACAACTTAATTTTTGATCGATCGTTCCTAAGGCAGCTATATGATATAGTGGTCCAATCTTAAAAGGGTTTTGCATTTATATGAGGAGCATTGTAAAACTAATAAGTGCCGAGTTTGGTCGAGATTATCTTGATAAGCAAAAATGTTTTTCATACAACAGCTTAACTTTCGACCGATCGTACCTATGGCAGCTGTATGATATAGTGGTCAGATCTTAGTAGGATTTTGCATTTATATAAAGAGCATAGTTAAACTAATAAATGCCGGTTTTGGTCAAGATATGATGATAAACTAAAATGGTTTTATAACGCAACTTAACTTTCGACCGATCGTTCCTATAGCAGCTTTATGATATTGTGGTCCGATCTTAATAGGATTTTGCTTTTATATAAAGAACATAGTAAAACTTAATGCCTAATTTTGGTAAGATATTGATAAACAAAAATATTTTTCATACTAAAGTTTAGTTTTCGACCGATCGTTCCTATAGCAGCTATATGATATAGTGGTCCGATCTTAGTAGGATTTTGCATCTATGTGTGGAGCATTGTAAAAATAATAAATGCCGACTTTGGTTAAGATATCTTGATAGACCAAATTGTTTTTCATACAACAGCTTAATTTTCGACCGATCGTTGCTATGACAGCTATTTGATATAGTGGTCCGATCTTAGTAGGATTTTGCATTCATACGAGGAGCATACTAAAACTAAAAAGTGCCGAGTTTGGTCAAGATATCTTGATAAAGAAAAATATTTTACATACCAAAGCTTAATATTCGGGAGCTCCCAACTAGAGAATACCCTAAACCCTCTTATGCCAACACCAAATGCAGCACGCGGTACGCGCTCATTTCAGGTAATAAAAGTAAACTAAACTCGCAACTGCCGTATTACTTGCTGCCGACTCTACTTTCTTCGGTAGGGCTCCAACTCGCGACAGACCGCTCCAATTGCCACTGCCTCTACTCAATAACCACACTAATAATTGAGTGCTATTGAGAAAAAAACCAATAAAAATTGCAGCACTGAAAACAATCGCAATTGTTATGCTGATGACAGAACTCGAAGCGACGCGCATGAATGTGTGTGTGTACATGTATACAGAAATTCTTGGAATTTGCGTCGCAAACACGTGCGCAGTTAATATACCGAAAAACAAAACAAAAACCGATCTTAATAAAGTTTTCTACAGTATATCTAATTGTACCAAAGAATATTTTTATATTCTTAAACAGTCAATTGCATTTAAATTGTGGCTTTAATTGGTTGGCAAGCTAAGTTGGGTTATTAACTTTTTTTACAGCTCTGCGATGGTAGCGGGGAGGAGCGATAGGTATAAAATGAAAGATGCTTGATATATCTCAATATATAAAACTGTTTGTCCTGACTGACTGACTGACTAACTGACTGACTGACTGATTGGAAATCAACGAACAGCCCAAACCGTAAGAGCCAGGAAGCTGAAATTTTCACTATAGTTACCTTATGTGATAAAGGTGCAAGTTAAGACGGGGTTTCGGGCAATTCCACCCGCAAGTATGTAAAAATCGCGAAAAACGTTTATATGAAACTTGTTTGTTTACCATCCGTTTGTTTACTCAATTTCAAGGTTCTTTGTTCAAATTCATTTGAGGGGTGTTTCACACTTTTCCAAATATGTGTTTCTCCTTGGTGGAAATGGGATTCAAAGATTTGGTGAATGACGTTTCGCTCTCAAATTCATTTTCAAGGATCTATACGAAAAATAATTTGAGACGTGCTTCACATTTTTCGCAGAATCAAAGCATCCTCGGTAAAGTTTTGTCCGATTTGCTTCAAACTCATTTTCAGAGGTCTATATAAGAACTTAATAAACACGTGCTTCAGCGTTTGGGATATTCCACCCACAACAGTGGTTAATTAGCGAAAAACGTTGGTATGCATTTTTTTTGGTAACCATTGGATCCGCCTCAAGCTCGTTTTCAAAGATCTCTGCTCAAATTCATTTGAGGGGTGTTTCGCACTTTTTGGAAAATTCATCCCTACTTGGTGGAAATGGCGATCAAAGATTTGGTGGGTGGCGTTTCGCGCTTAAATTGTTTTCCAAGGATCCATAAGAAAAATCATTTGCGCGTTCACATCTTTAGCGGAATCACAGCATCCGCGGTAAAAAGTGCTATTCAAAGACTTTTTTTCCAGTTTGCTTAAAAATTATTTCCAAAGCTCTACGTAATAAATAAATGAGTACGTGTTTCAACGATTTGGGAACTTCCATCCGCAACAATGGTAAACTGACGCAAACGTTTGTATGAAAGTTGATTGTTTACCGTCCGATCAGTTACAAAATCATTTTCAAAGCTTTTTGAGAACATTTGTTTTAAAAGTGCCACGGGCAAGGCCGAGCTATACCCGCTAGTATATAATATTCTAGAAGCAAGATGTCAAGTTTGGGTTCTAGGTCTTATTTTCTCAAAAAACATGATGTCGATATCGATTTTTATCGATTGCTTGAACACAGAGTAATTTATCGATTATCGGAAACAAACTCGATCTGCGTAGGCACCAGGAAGACATACAGCTAAAATTTCAAGTCTGTAGCTCTGATAGGTTCTGATATGCTTGCGTTCATACAAATGGACAGACGGACGGACTGACAGACGGTCAGACAGGCAGACGGACATGGCTAGATCGACTCGGCTATTGATGCTGATAAGGAATATATATAATTAATGGGGTCGGAGATTCTTCCTTTTGCCTGTTATACATTTAAATTTTGCACAAATACAATTTACTCAAGGTAAAAAACGGAGTAAAATAGCAGCACAGAAATTCTTACAATGTGCGCTTACTGCCCCAAACTCCCCAGCCAACAGAGAGACTTCTCAGTTGAGAGTGATTGACGTGTTTTAATTGTGCTCCAAGATCTTTATATATTTTTTTTGCGCTTTAATCCTGCTTTTTATTTCTAACTTTGTCCTTTTTTGGTCTTTATTTAAAAAGCTGTATAATTGTGCAAAGTGTTATTCTGTTGTCGCAGCGTAAGTCTGTTAATAATTGCATTTATTGAACACGGCGTCAGTTCTGTATTGTTGTTATTGCCTGTTTTGATTCTTTTGCTTTGGTGCTCCCCTGTGCATACACTTGTTTGTGCGTGTGTTCGCTGCCGCATATTTCTGCTTGTGCATCGCGCTCTCGCAAATTTTTGCTATTGCTTTTCGCTCCAAACAATTTGTTTGTGTACGATAATTGTTTTTGAGTGTTTACTTGCTCTATAATTGCTGGCTGTGTGAGAATATGATGCATGCTAAATGTGCAGGTCTCACGTGATTGCGACAAGATCGCTGCAGTTGCCAAGAAGGGCTGCATCGACAAGCAAATTGATTTCTCCAGAATGTATAATTCTGTGAGAAATCAATTCTTAAAATTGAATAATGTGGCTAAGCAACTGTCGAGTAAATTTGACTCGAGTTTTGAGTTGCTTGCCAATTATAAATTCGAGTCTCCAACCAATCGCCGGTTGGAGCCTCAACTTTTGCAATTGCCGTCTACGTCTGTTCAGACACCTACGCCTTTCTTGTCCCTACCTAGCAACATGGATTTATCACCAATGTTGTCTTTATCTCCAAGCGACTGCCCAATTACCCCCGTTTCATCCCCTATAGTAGTTCCAGTAGAGCCCGTACCTGATACCGTCCCAGTTATCCAAACTGCCTCAGCCCCGTCAGCTCCTGGCCGCAAAGGTAGACCTGCGCGTAATCTTGCCAAGATTGTTAAACACAATCATGGTGCCTCTTTAGCTCCTCCATCTCCTGTATTACCTCATTTGTGATCCCAAATTTTGGCCTCCACACATGATTGTTCACGAGTTCAAGGCAAAAAAGCGTAACCAGCCTGTCACCCTTCCAGTCCCTTCAATACAGGGTACCATTTCTGCCCCAAAAAACTAACTTCATCTTCTGACCAAATCTGTATTCATTATCAGAATGTCAGAGGTCTTATTTCAAAGCTTAAAAATCTTTTCATGGCCAGTACTTCCTTCGACTCGGATATAATAGCATTTTCCGAAACATGGTTAAATTCAACCATATCCGATTTTGAGGTATTTTCGAATAGTTTTATTTTGCATAGAAATGATTGGCCGACTCGAGGTGGTGGGGTGTTAATTGCCGTTAAAGCCACTCTCCAGTCAGAACTTTTCTGTTTTAGTACGCCTACTGACGCTGAAATTATCTCAGTCAAGGTGTCTTTTCCTACACGGAATATCTATATTACATGCTCTTATGTTCCTCCTTCTTCTGATATTCAAGTTTATATGAAACATATTACTTGTATTAAAGAAGTTTCTTCACACGTGCGTGATAATGACCTATTTATGGTGTTGGGTGATTTTAATTTGCCGAACAGCTCTTGGTCATTATTCACTACCGAAAATTATCTAGTGTCCTTAGCTCAGCATGATTTTATAGACTGCATGATTGATCTTTCTTTGTTTCAAATAAATTCAATTTCTAATCATTTGAATAGAACACTTGACCTTGTATTTGTTAACGACTACCTTATCTCTAATGTGTCTAGGTACCCTCCTTTATCTCTTCCTGAGGATGTATATCATCCTACTTAAGAGATTACAATGTTCAATTGTAATCGTCTCATTTCGTGCTCATCAGCCAATAAGCCCCGCCTCTGCTTTCGCAAAGGAAATTATTCATTGCTGAATCAGCTTATTTATGCAACCGATTGGTCTTTCTTATACGACTCGGTTGATATGAATACTGCTATAATTTTTTTTATAGCTCCCTAAACTCCCTCTTAGATATGAATATTCCGAAGTCAATTCCTTCGACTATTTCTTCAAAACCACCCTGGTTTACTCCCAGATTGTCACATCTTAAAAACTTAAAATCTAAATATTTTAAAAAGTTTAAAAAGTTTGGTTCGTGTACAGACTTGGCTAAATATTCCATAGCCAAGTCGAACTTCTTTCTTCTGAATTCTCAATGCTATGAGAATTATCTAACTCGTTGTAAAAGGCAATTTGCACAAAATCCGAGACAGTTTTACAATTTTGTAAACTTGAAGCGTAAATCTTCAAGTTTGCCAACTTCTTTTCTTTCGGGATGGATAAAGCTAGTAATGACTCTGATTCTGCTAACCTCTTTGCTAATTTTTTCCAATCAACTTACTCCTCAGTTTGTCCTAATAATAATTCTTACCCTTATACTATTTCTTCCTCTAGTTCTATACCTCTTTCTATTATTTCACACTCCTCTCTCCTTTTAGCTATATACTCTTTAAAATCTTCTTACTCTCCTGGGCCTGACAATATTCCTAGTTGTCTACTCAAGGAGTGTAGTTCTTCCCTTCTTTATTCATTGCAAAAGCTTTTTAATCTATCTCTTGAATCTTCTGTCTTTCCATCTATTTGGAAAGAATCTTATATCATTCCTCTCCACAAGAAAGGTGGAAAGTCTGATATACAAAATTCCAGGGGCATTGCAAAACTGTTCGCTATTCCTAAATTATTTGGAAAAATAATCACTTCGAATTTGCAGCATTTCTGCAAATCAGTTGTTTCCCCTGTTCAACATGGATTCGTAAAGAATCGGTCAACTACGACCAATCTGCTTGAATTTACTTCCTTGGTAAATTATGCTTTTCTTTCGAAAATGCAAACTGATGTCATTTATACTGACTTCAGTAAGGCGTTTGACTCTGTGCACCATTACATTTTACTTTTTAAACTTGACCGAATAGGTTTCCCTCCGTCTCTTTTGCTTTGGATTAATTCTTATTTAAAAGGTAGGACCCAAAGAGTAATGCTGAGGCAGACTACCTCTAAACAGGTTCACGTTACTTCTGGTGTTCCTCAAGGTAGTCATCTTGGACCTTTACTCTTTACTCTTTTATAAATGATCTCCCCTCTGTTATATCACATGCCCGTGTACTCATGTATGCGGATGATGTGAAACTTATTCTATCATACACTAACCCCCTTCATCATTCTCGTCTACAAGACGATTTGAACGCTATGCAACTTTGGTGTTCGGCCAATCAATTGCATCTGAATTGTTCAAAGTGTATGTTTATGACATTTCATCGTATTACACCTTATCTTGTCAGTTATACAATCGACAATACCCCTTTGCAACGTATACTAACAGTTAAGGATCTAGGCGTTCTTTTGATTCTAAACTCTGTTTCAATCTTCACATAGATACCATCGTTAATGAGGCAAAAGGTGTACTTGGATTCATTAAACGATGGTCTAAAGAGTTTAACGATCCTTTTATAACGAAACTTCTGTACATCTCTCTTGTTCGCCCTATCCTTGAATACTGCTCTTGCATCTGGTCTCCGCAGTATAACAATAGCCAGGATCGTATTGAATCTGTTCAGAAGCAATTTCTTCTTTTTGCCTTACGAGGTTTAAATTGGGACCCTAATCTTCGGTTGCCATCCTACTCCAGCAGGCTGCTTCTTCTTATCCTTCCGTCGTTAACCAACCGTAGGACAATTCTCGGTGTTGTCCTTCTACATAGGTTGATTATTGGCGATATAGATTCTCCTTTTCTGCTAGGGCGTCTTCAATTCTCTGTTCCGTCTAGACCAACCAGAAATTACCGCCCCTTATTCCTGTCTACGTGCACAACAGACTACGCTATGCACAATCCTTTTCGCGTGCTATGTAAAAATTATAATAGTTTGCATCACGTTTTCTCTATCGACCCCTAATCTACCCCTAATAAAATCGTTGCTTTCAGGACACCTTCGAGAAGTCACTGACCATTCCCAGCTATGAGCAGGGGCATAGCTTGCCGGACAGGCTGTAAATTTTCCCCCACCGGGTCGGTGATTTCCCATTACTTTTCTCTCTGTCCTATCTACTTAACACTCTATATATCCAGCTTACATTTCTAAACTTTATTAACAATCTTCTTACTTTCATTTTTCTTATTTAGTGTATTTTATTAATTAATATAGGAAACTAACACTATTATTAATTTTACTTAAGAACACTTTTTTCATACTTAGGCTCTAATAGCGTCACTGACATATTTAGCTGTGAAAAGGGGCACAGCTGGCCGGACTGGCAACTAAAACACCTCCATCGGTCGGTGATGCTATTTAGAGAACTGTGTTATCTAACTAGGCTTTTAGCATATAATTCCATTATGTATTGTATGTATAATCTACTGAATTATGAGGAAGACACTCGTTTTATCGACATAAACAACATAAAATAAAAAAAAAAATAAAGCACATTTTCTTAAATAACTTTTGTGTTTCTTAACCGATCTTGATAACATTTTCAGCAGTAGATCTTATTGTACTATATAATATTGGTGTATTCTGAAAATTGCATTAAAATTGTGCTTTAATTTGGTGGGCTATACAAATTTGAGTTTTTCCTTGATTTATAGCAATGTGGTGATAGCGGGGTGGTGGCGATCGTATGGCAGCTATATGATATAGTGTTCCGATCTTAAAAGGATTTGCATTTATATGAGGGGCATAGTAAAACCAATAAGTGCCGAGTTTGGTCAAGATTATCTTGATAAGCAAAAATGTTTTTCATACAACAGCTTAATTTTCGACCGATCGTACCTATGGCAGCTTATGATATAGTGGTCCAATGATAGTAGGATTTTGTATTTATATGAGGCGCATGGTGAAACTAATAAATGCCGACTTTGGTCAAGATATCTTGATAAAGAAAAATATTTTTCATACAAAAGCTTAATTTTCGACCGATCGTTCCCATGGCAGCTGTATGATATAGTTGTCCGATCTTAGTATGATTTTGCATTTATATGAAGAGCATAGCAAAACTAAAAAGTGACGAGTTTGGTCAAGACATCTTGATAATCAAAAATGATTTTCATACAAGAGCTTAATTTTGACCGACCGTTCCTATGGCAGCTTATGATATAGTGGTCCAATCTTAGTAGGATTTTGTATTTATATGAGGCGCATAGTAAAACTAATAAATGCCGACTTTGGTCAAGATATCTTGATAAAGAAAAATATTTATATACAAAAGCTTAATTTTCGACCGACCGTTCCTATGACAGCTATATGATATAGTGGTCCAATCTTAGTAGGATTTTGCATTGATATGAGGCGCATAGTAAAACTAATAAATGCCGACTTTGGTCAAGATATCTTGATAAAGAAAAATATTTTGCAAACAAGAGCTTAATTTTCGACCGACCGTTCCTATGGCAGCTATATAATATAGTTGTCCGATCTTTATAGAATTTTCCATTTATATTAGCAAAATAGTACGACTTATATAAGCCGAGTTTGGTCAAGATTATCTTGATAAACAAAAATGTTTTTCATACAAGAACTTAATTTCCAATGGTCCAATCTTAGTAGGATTTTGTATTTATATGAGGCGCATAGTAAAACTAATAAATGCCGACTTTGGTCAAGATATCTTGATAAAGAAAAATATTTATATACAAAAGCTTAATTTTCGACCGACCGTTCCTATGACAGCTATATGATATAGTGGTCCAATCTTAGTAGGATTTTGCATTTATATGAGGCGCATAGTAAAACTAATAAATGCCGACTTTGGTCAAGATATCTTGATAAAGAAAAATATTTTGCAAACAAGAGCTTAATTTTCGACCGACCGTTCCTATTGCAGCTATATAATATAGTTGTCCGATCTTTATAGAATTTTCCATTTATATTAGCAAAATAGTACGACTTATATAAGCCGAGTTTCGCCAAGATTATCTTGATAAACAAAAATGTTTTTCATACACGAACTTAATTTTCGACTGATCGTTCCTATGACAGCTATATGATATAGTGGTCCAATCTTAATAGGATTTTGCATTTATATAAGAAGCATAGTAAAACTAATAAGTGCCGAGTTTGGTCAACATTATCTTGATAAGCAAAAATGTGTTTCATACAACAGCTTAATTTTCGACCGAACGTTCCTATGACAGCTATATAATATAGTTGTCCGATCTTAATAGGATTTTGCATTTATATGATGGTAAAACCAATAAGTGCCGAGTTTGCTCATGATAATCTTAATAAACAAAAATGTTTTTCATACAACAACTTAATTTTCGACCGACCGTTCCTATGGCAGCTGTATGATATAGTGGTCCGATCTTAGTAGGATTTTGCATTTATATGAGGAGCATTGTAAAACTAATAAGTGCCGAGTTTGGTCAAGATATCCTGATAAAGAAAAATATTTTGCAAACAAGAGCTTAATTTTCGACCGACCGTTCCTATGGCAGCTATATGATATAGTATTCCGATCTTAATAGGATTTTGCATTTATATGATGGTAAAACCAATAAGTGCCGAGTTTGCTCATGATAATCTTAATAAACAAAAATGTTTTTCATACAACAACTTAATTTTCGACCGACCGTTCCTATGGCAGCTGTATGATATATTATTTATATGAGGAGCATAGTAAAACTAAAAAATGCCGAGTTTGGTCGAGATATCTTGATAATCAAAAATGTTTTTCATACAAGAGCTTAATTTTGACCGACCGCTCCTATGGCAGCTTATGATATAGTGGTCCAATCTTAGTAAGATTTTGCATTTATATGAGGCGCATAGTAAAACTAATAAATGCCGACTTTGGTCAAGATATCTTGATAAAGAAAAATATTTTTCATACAAAAGCTTAGTTTTCGACCGATCGTTCCCATGGCAGCTGTATAATATAGTTGTCCGATCTTTAGTAGGATTTTTTGCATTTATATGAGGAGCATAGTAAACTAAAAAGTGCCGAGTTTGGTCAAGATATCTTGATAATCAAAAATATTTTTTATACAAGAGCTTAATGTTGACCGACCGTTCCTATGGCAGCTTATGATATAGTGGTCCAATCTTAGTAGGATTTTGCATTTATATGAGGCGCATAGTAAAACTAATAAGTGCCGAGTTTGGTCAACATTATCTTGATAAGCAAAAATGTGTTTCATACAACAGCTTTATTTTCGACCGAACGTTCCTATGACAGCTATATAATATAGTTGTCCGATCTTAATAGGATTTTGCATTTATATGATGGTAAAACCAATAAGTGCCGAGTTTGCTCATGATAATCTTAATAAACAAAAATGTTTTTCATACAACAACTTAATTTTCGACCGACCGTTCCTATGGCAGCTGTATGATATAGTGGTCCGATCTTAGTAGGATTTTGCATTTATATGAGGAGCATTGTAAAACTAATAAGTGCCGAGTTTGGTCAAGATATCCTGATAAAGAAAAATATTTTGCAAACAAGAGCTTAATTTTCGACCGACCGTTCCTATGGCAGCTATATGATATAGTGTTCCGATCTTAATAGGATCTTGCATTTATATGATAGTAAAACTAATAAGTGCCGAGTTTGGTCATGATTATCTTGATAAACGAAAATGTTTTTCATACAACAACTTAATTTTCGACCGACCGTTCCTATGGCAGCTGTATGATATAGTGGTCCGATCTTAGTAGGATATTGCATTTATATGAGGAGCATTGTAAAACTAATAAGTGCCGAGTTTGGTCAAGATATCTTGATAAAGAAAAATATTTATATACATAAGCTTAATTTTCGACCGACCGTTCCTATGACAGCTATATGATATAGTGGTCCATTCTTAGTAGGATTTTGCATTTATATAAGGAGCATTGTAAAACTAATAAGTGCCGAGTTTGGTCAAGATTATCTTGATAAACAAAAATGTTTTTCATACAAGAACTTAATTTTCGACCGATCGTTCCTATGACAGCTGAGTGATATAGTGGTCCGATCTTAATAGGATTTTGCATTTATATGAGAAGCATAGTAAAACTAATAAGTGCCGAGTTTGGTCAAGATTATCTTGATAAGCAAAAATGTGTTTCATACAACAGCTTAATTTTCGACCGAACTTTCCTATGGCAGCTATATAATATAGTTGTCCGACCTTTATATAACTTTTCATTTATATCAGGAAAACTTATATGTGCCGAGTTTGGTCAAGATTATCTTGATAAAGAAAAATATTTTTCATACAAAAGCTTAATTTTCGACCGATCGTTCCCATGGCAGCTGTATGATATAGTTGTCCGATCTTAGTAGGATTTTGCATTTATATGAGGAGCATAGTAAAACTAAATTTTGCATTTATATGAGGAGCATAGTAAAACTAAAAAATGCCGAGTTTGGTCAAGATATCTTGATAATCAAAAATGTTTTTCATAGAAGAGCTTAATTTTGACCGACCGCTCTTATGGCAGCTTATGATATAGTGGTCCAATCTTAGTAAGATTTTGCATTTATATGAGGCGCATAGTAAAACTAATAAATGCCGACTTTGGTCAAGATATCTTGATAAAGAAAAATATTTTTCATACAAAAGCTTAGTTTTCGACCGATCGTTCCCATGGCAGCTGTATAATATAGTTGTCCGATCTTAGTAGGATTTTGCATTTATATGAGGAGCATAGTAAAACTAAAAAGTGCCGAGTTTGGTCAAGATATCTTGATAATCAAAAATATTTTTCATACAAGAGCTTAATGTTGACCGACCGTTCCTATGGCAGCTTATGATATAGTGGTCCAATCTTAGTAGGATTTTGCATTTATATGAGGCGCATAGTAAAACTAAAAAGTGCCAACTTTGGTCAAGATATCTTGATAAAGAAAAATATTTATATACAAAAGCTTAATTTTCGACCGACCGTTCCTATGACAGCTATATGATATAGTGGTCCAATCTTAGTAGGATTTTGCATTTATATGAGGCGCATAGTAAAACTAATAAATGCCGACTTTGGTCAAGATATCTTGATAAAGAAAAATATTTTGCAAACAAGAGCCTAATTTTCGACCGACCGTTTCTATGGAACTAAAAAGTGCCGAGTTTGGTCAAGATATCTTGATAATCAAAAATGTTTTTCATACAAGAGCTTAATTTTGACCGACCGCTCCTATGGCAGCTTATGATATAGTGGTCCAATCTTATTAAGATTTTGCATTTATATGAGGCGCATAGTAAAACTAATAAATGCCGACTTTGGTCAAGATATCTTGATAAAGAAAAATATTTTTCATACAAAAGCTTAATTTTCGACCGACCGTTCCTATGACAGCTATATGATATAGTGGTCCAATCTTAGTAGGATTTTGCATTTATATGAGGCGCATAGTAAAACTAAAAGTGCCAACATTGGTCAAGATATCTTGATAAAGAAAAATATTTATATACAAAAGCTTAATTTTCGACCGACCGTTCCTATGACAGCTATATGATATAGTGGTCCAATCTTAGTAGGATTTTGCATTTATATGAGGCGCATAGTAAAACTAATAAATGCCGACTTTGGTCAAGATATCTTGATAAAGAAAAATATTTTGCAAACAAGAGCCTAATTTTCGACCGACCGTTTCTATGGCAGCTATATGATATAGTGGTCCGATCTTAATAGGATTTTGCATTTATATGATAGTAAAACCAATAAGTGCCGAGTTTGGTCATGATTATCTTGATAAACAAAAATGTTTTTCATACAACAACTTAATTTTCGACCGACCGTTCCTATGGCAGCTGTATGATATAGTGGTCCGATCCTAGTAGGATTTTGCATTTATATGAGGAGCATTGTAAAACTAAGTGCCGAGTTTGGTCAAGATATCTTGATAAAGAAAAATATTTATATACAAAAGCTTAATTTTCGACCGACCGTTCCTATGACAGCTATATGATATAGTGGTCAGATCTTAGTAGGATTTTGCATTTATATGAGGCGCATAGTAAAACTAATAATTGCCGACTTTGGTCAAGATATCTTGATAAAGAAAAATATTTTGCAAACAAGAGCTTAATTTTCGACCGACCGTTCCTATGGCAGCTATATAATATAGTTGTCCGATCTTAGTAGGATTTTGCATTTATATGAGGAGCATAGTAAAACTAAAAAGTGCCGAGTTTGGTCAAGATTATCTTGATAAGCAAAAATGTTTTTCATACAACAGCTTAATTTTCGTCAGACCGTTCCTATGGCAGCTATATGATATAGTGGTCCGATCTTAATAGGATTTTGCATTTATATGAGAAGCATAGTAAAACTAATAAGTGCCGAGTTTGGTCAAGATTATCTTGATAAGCAAAAATGTGTTTCATACAACACCTTAATTTTCGACCGAACGTTCCTATGGCAGCTATATAATATAGTTGTCCGATCTTTATAGAAATTTTCATTTATATCAGTAAAACTTATATATGCCGAGTTTGGTCAAGATTATCTTGATAAAGAAAAATATTTTTCATACAAAAGCTTAATTTTCGACCGATCGTTCCCATGGCAGCTGTATGATATAGTTGTCCGATCTTAGTAGGACTTTGCATTTATATGAGAAGCATAGTAAACCTAATAAGTGCCGAGTTTGGTCAAGATTATCTTGATAAGCAAAAATGTGTTTCATACAACAGCTTAATTTTCGACCGACCGTTCCTATGGCAGCTGTATGATATAGTGGTCCGATCTTAGTAGGATTTTGCATTTATATGAGGAGCATTGTAAAACTAATAAGTGCCGAGTTTGGTCAAGATATCTTGATAAAGAAAAATATTTATATACATAAGCTTAATTTTCGACCGACCGTTCCTATGACAGCTATATGATATAGTGGTCCAATCTTAGTAGGATTTTGCATTTATATAAGGAGCATTGTAAAACTAAGTGCCGAGTTTGGTCAAGATATCTTGATAAAGAAAAATATTTATATACAAAAGCTTAATTTTCGACCGACCGTTCCTATGACAGCTATATGATATAGTGGTCAGATCTTAGTAGGATTTTGCATTTATATGAGGCGCATAGTAAAACTAATAATTGCCGACTTTGGTCAAGATATCTTGATAAAGAAAAATATTTTGCAAACAAGAGCTTAATTTTCGACCGACCGTTCCTATGGCAGCTATATAATATAGTTGTCCGATCTTAGTAGGATTTTGCATTTATATGAGGAGCATAGTAAAACTAAAAAGTGCCGAGTTTGGTCAAGATTATCTTGATAAGCAAAAATGTTTTTCATACAACAGCTTAATTTTCGTCCGACCGTTCCTATGGCAGCTATATGATATAGTGGTCCGATCTTAATAGGATTTTGCATTTATATAAGGCGCATAGTAAAACTAATGAATGCCGACTTTGGTCAAGATATCTTGATAAAGAAAAATATTTTGCAAATAAGAGCTTAATTTTCGACCGACCGTTCCTATGGCAGCTATATAATATAGTTGTCCGATCTTTATAGAATTTTCCATTTATATCAGGAAAATAGTACGACTTATATATGCCGAGTTTGGTCAAGATTATCTCGATAAACAAAAATGTTTTTCATACAAGAACTTAATTTTCGACCGAACGTTCCTAGGGCAGCTATATGATATAGTGGTCAGATCTTAGTAGGATTTTGCAATTATATATAGAGCATAGTAAAACTAATAAATGCCGGTTTTGGTCAAGATACGAGGATAAACAAAAATGGTTTTTATAACACAACATAATTTTCGACTGATCGTTCCTATGGCAGCTTATGATATAGTGGTCCGATCTTAATGGGAATTGCATTAATATGAGAAGCATAGTAAAACTAATAAGTGCCGAGTTTGGTGAAGATTATTTTGATAAACAAAAATGTTTTTCAAACAACAGCTTAATTTTTGATCGATCGTTCCTATGGCAGCTATATAATATAGTGGTCCAATCTTAGTAGGATTTTGTATTTATATAATAAATGCCGACTTTGGTCAAGATATCTTGATAAAGAAAAATATTTTTCATACAAAAGCTTAATTTTCGACCGAGCGTTCCTATGACAGTTGAATGATATAGTGGTCCGATCTTAGTAGGATTTTGCATTTACATATATGAGGAGCATAGTAAAACTAAAAAGTGCCGAGTTTGGTCAAGATATCTTGATAATCAAAAATGTTTTTCATACAAGAGATTCATTTTGACCGACCGTTCCTATGACAGCTGTATGATATGATATGAGGCGCATAGTAAAACTAATAAATGCCGACCAAAGTCAAGATATCTTGATAAAGAAAAATATTTTTCATACAAAAACTTAATTTTTGACCGATCGTTCCTATGACAGCTGAGTGATATAGTGGTCCGATCTTAGTAGGACTTTGCATTTATATGAGAAGCATAGTAAAACTAATAAGTGCCGAGATTGGTCAAGATTATCTTGATAAGCAAAAATGTGTTTCATACAACAGCTTAATTTTCGACCGACCGTTCCTATGACAGCTATATGATATAGTGGTCCAATCTTAGTAGGATTTTGCATTTATATGAGGAGCATAGTAAAACTAATAAATGCCGACTTTGGTCAAGATATCTTGATAAAGAAAAATATTTTACAAATAAGAGCTTAATTTTCGACCGACCGTTCCTATGGCAGCTATGTAATATAGTTGTCCGATCTTTATAGAATTTTCCATTTATATCAGGAAAATAGTACGACTTATATATGCCGAGTTTGGTCAAGATTATCTTGATAAACAAAAATGTTTTTCATACAAGAACTTAATTTTCGACCGAACGTTCCTAGGGCAGCTATATGATATAGTGGTCCAATCTTAATAGGATTTTGCATTTATATATAGAGCATAGTAAAACTAATAAATGCCGGTTTTGGTCAAGATATGAGGATAACCAAAAATGGTTTTTATAACACAACATAATTTTCGACTGATCGTTCCTATGGCAGCTTATGATATAGTGGTCCGATCTTAATGGGAATTGCATTAATATGAGGAGCATAGTAAAAATAATAAATGGCGAGTTTGGTGAAGATAATTTTGATAAACAAAAATGTTTTTCAAACAACAACTTAATTTTTGATCGATCGTTCCTATGGCAGCTGTATGATATATTGGTCCAATCATAGTAGGATTTTGTATTTATATAATAAATGCCGACTTTGGTCAAGATATCTTGATTAAGAAAAATATTTTTCATACAAAAGCTTAATTTTCGACCGACCGTTCCTATGACTGCTATATGATATAGTGGTCCAATCTTAGTAGGATTTTGCATTTATATGAGGCGCATAGTAAAACTAATAAATGCCGACTTTGGTCAAGATATCTTGATAAAGAAAAATATTTTGCAAACAAGAGCCTAATTTTCGACCGACCGTTTCTATGGCAGCTATATGATATAGTGGTCCGATCTTAATAGGATTTTGCATTTATATGATAGTAAAACCAATAAGTGCCGAGTTTGGTCAAGATTATCTTGATAAACAAAAATGTTTTTCATACAACAACTTAATTTTCGACCGACCGTTCCTATGGCAGCTGTATGATATAGTGGTCCGATCCTAGTAGGATTTTGCATTTATATGAGGAGCATTGTAAAACTAAGTGCCGAGTTTGGTCAAGATATCTTGATAAAGAAAAATATTTATATACAAAAGCTTAATTTTCGACCGACCGTTCCTATGACAGCTATATGATATAGTGGTCAGATCTTAGTAGGATTTTGCATTTATATGAGGCGCATAGTAAAACTAATAATTGCCGACTTTGGTCAAGATATCTTGATAAAGAAAAATATTTTGCAAACAAGAGCTTAATTTTCGACCGACCGTTCCTATGGCAGCTATATAATATAGTTGTCCGATCTTAGTAGGATTTTGCATTTATATGAGGAGCATAGTAAAACTAAAAAGTGCCGAGTTTGGTCAAGATTATCTTGATAAGCAAAAATGTGTTTCATACAACAGCTTAATTTTCGACCGACCGTTCCTATGGCAGCTGTATGATATAGTGGTCCGATCTTAGTAGGATTTTGCATTTATATGAGGAGCATTGTAAAACTAATAAGTGCCGAGTTTGGTCAAGATATCTTGATAAAGAAAAATATTTATATACATAAGCTTAATTTTCGACCGACCGTTCCTATGACAGCTATATGATATAGTGGTCAGATCTTAGTAGGATTTTGCATTTATATGAGGCGCATAGTAAAACTAATAATTGCCGACTTTGGTCAAGATATCTCGATAAAGAAAAATATTTTGCAAACAAGAGCTTAATTTTCGACCGAACGTTCCTATGGCAGCTATATAATATAGTTGTCCGATCTTTATAGAAATTTTCATTTATATCAGTAAAACTTATATATGCCGAGTTTGGTCAAGATTATCTTGATAAAGAAAAATATTTTTCATACAAAAGCTTAATTTTCGACCGATCGTTCCCATGGCAGCTGTATGATATAGTTGTCCGATCTTAGTAGGACTTTGCATTTATATGAGAAGCATAGTAAACCTAATAAGTGCCGTGTTTGGTCAAGATTATCTTGATAAGCAAAAATGTGTTTCATACAACAGCTTAATTTTCGACCGACCGTTCCTATGGCAGCTGTATGATATAGTGGTCCGATCTTAGTAGGATTTTGCATTTATATGAGGAGCATTGTAAAACTAATAAGTGCCGAGTTTGGTCAAGATATCTTGATAAAGAAAAATATTTATATACATAAGCTTAATTTTCGACCGACCGTTCCTATGACAGCTATATGATATAGTGGTCAGATCTTAGTAGGATTTTGCATTTATATGAGGCGCATAGTAAAACTAATAATTGCCGACTTTGGTCAAGATATCTTGATAAAGAAAAATATTTTGCAAACAAGAGCTTAATTTTCGACCGACCGTTCCTATGGCAGCTATATAATATAGTTGTCCGATCTTAGTAGGATTTTGCATTTATATGAGGAGCATAGTAAAACTAAAAAGTGCCGAGTTTGGTCAAGATTATCTTGATAAGCAAAAATGTTTTTCATACAACAGCTTAATTTTCGTCCGACCGTTCCTATGGCAGCTATATGATATAGTGGTCCGATCTTAATAGGATTTTGCATTTATATAAGGCGCATAGTAAAACTAATGAATGCCGACTTTGATCAAGATATCTTGATAAAGAAAAATATTTTGCAAATAAGAGCTTAATTTTCGACCGACCGTTCCTATGGCAGCTATGTAATATAGTTGTCCGATCTTTATAGATTTTTCCATTTATATGAGAAGCATAGTAAAACTAATAAGTGCCGAGTTTGGTCAAGATTATCTTGATAAGCAAAAATGTGTTTCATACAACAGCTTAATTTTCGACCGAACGTTCCTATGGCAGCTGTATGATATAGTGGTCAGATCTTAGTAGGATTTTGCAATTATATATAGAGCATAGTAAAACTAATAAATGCCGGTTTTGGTCAAGATATGAGGATAAACAAAAATGGTTTTTATAACACAACATAATTTTCGACTGATCGTTCCTATGGCAGCTTATGATATAGTGGTCCGATCTTAATGGGAATTGCATTAATAAAATGTTTTTCAAACAACAGCTTAATTTTTGATCGATCGTTCCTATGGCAGCTAAATAATATAGTGGTCCAATCTTAGTAGGATTTTGTATTTATATAATAAATGCCGACTTTGGTCAAGATATCTTGATAAAGAAAAATATTTTTCAGATATAATATATATATCATACAAAAGCTTAATTTTCGACCGAGCGTTCCTATGACAGTTGAATGATATAGTGGTCCGATCTTAGTAGGATTTTGCATTTACATATATGAGGAGCATAGTAAAACTAAAAAGTGCCGAGTTTGGTCAAGATATCTTGATAATCAAAAATGTTTTTCATACAAGAGGCTCATTTTGACCGACCGTTCCTATGACAGCTGTATGATATAGTTGTCCGATCTTAGTAGGACTTTGCATTTATATGAGAAGCATAGTAAACCTAATAAGTGCCGAGTTTGGTCAAGATTATCTTGATAAGCAAAAATGTGTTTCATACAACAGCTTAATTTTCGACCGACCGTTCCTATGGCAGCTGTATGATATAGTGGTCCGATCTTAGTAGGATTTTGCATTTATATGAGGAGCATTGTAAAACTAATAAGTGCCGAGTTTGGTCAAGATATCTTGATAAAGAAAAATATTTATATACATAAGCTTAATTTTCGACCGACCGTTCCTATGACAGCTATATGATATAGTGGTCAGATCTTAGTAGGATTTTGCATTTATATGAGGCGCATAGTAAAACTAATAATTGCCGACTTTGGTCAAGATATCTTGATAACGAAAAATATTTTGCAAACAAGAGCTTAATTTTCGACCGACCGTTCCTATGGCAGCTATATAATATAGTTGTCCGATCTTAGTAGGATTTTGCATTTATATGAGGAGCATAGTAAAACTAAAAAGTGCCGAGTTTGGTCAAGATTATCTTGATAAAGAAAAATATTTTTCATACAAAAGCTTAATTTTCGACCGATCGTTCCCATGGCAGCTGTATGATATAGTTGTCCGATCTTAGTAGGACTTTGCATTTATATGAGAAGCATAATAAACCTAATAAGTGCCGAGTTTGGTCAAGATTATCTTGATAAGCAAAAATGTGTTTCATACAACAGCTTAATTTTCGACCGACCGTTCCTATGGCAGCTGTATGATATAGTGGTCCGATCTTAGTAGGATTTTGCATTTATATGAGGAGCATTGTAAAACTAATAAGTGCCGAGTTTGGTCAAGATATCTTGATAAAGAAAAATATTTATATACATAAGCTTAATTTTCGACCGACCGTTCCTATGACAGCTATATGATATAGTGGTCAGATCTTAGTAGGATTTTGCATTTATATGAGGCGCATAGTAAAACTAAGAATTGCCGACTTTGGTCAAGATATCTTGATAAAGAAAAATATTTTGCAAACAAGAGCTTAATTTTCGACCGACCGTTCCTATGGCAGCTATATAATATAGTTGTCCGATCTTAGTAGGATTTTGCATTTATATGAGGAGCATAGTAAAACTAAAAAGTGCGGAGTTTGGTCAAGATTATCTTGATAAGCAAAAATGTTTTTCATACAACAGCTTAATTTTCGTCTGACCGTTCCTATGGCAGCTATATGATATAGTGGTCCGATCTTAATAGGATTTTGCATTTATATAAGGCGCATAGTAAAACTAATGAATGCCGACTTTGGTCAAGATATCTTGATAAAGAAAAATATTTTGCAAATAAGAGCTTAATTTTCGACCGACCGTTCCTATGGCAGCTATGTAATATAGTTGTCCGATCTTTATAGAATTTTCCATTTATATGAGAAGCATAGTAAAACTAATAAGTGCCGAGTTTGGTCAAGATTATCTTGATAAGCAAAAATGTGTTTCATACAACAGCTTAATTTTCGACCGAACGTTCCTATGGCAGCTGTATGATATAGTGGTCAGATCTTAGTAGGATTTTGCAATTATATATAGAGCATAGTAAAACTAATAAATGCCGGTTTTGGTCAAGATATGAGGATAAACAAAAATGGTTTTTATAACACAACATAATTTTCGACTGATCGTTCCTATGGCAGTTTATGATATAGTGGTCCGATCTTAATGGGAATTGCATTAATATGAGGAGCATAGTAAAAATAATAAATGGCGAGTTTGGTGAAGATTATTTTGATAAACAAAAATGTTTTTCAAACAACAGCTTAATTTTTGATCGATCGTTCCTATGGCAGCTATATAATATAGTGGTCCAATCTTAGTAGGATTTTGTATTTATATAATAAATGCCGACTTTGGTCAAGATATCTTGATAAAGAAAAATATTTTTCATACAAAAGCTTAATTTTCGACCGAGCGTTCCTATGACAGTTGAATGATATAGTGGTCCGATCTTAGTAGGATTTTGCATTTACATATATGAGGAGCATAGTAAAACTAAAAAGTGCCGAGTTTGGTCAAGATATCTTGATAATCAAAAATGTTTTTCATACAAGAGACTCATTTTGACCGACCGTTCCTATGACAGCTGTATGATATGATATGAGGCGCATAGTAAAACTAATAAATGCCGACCAAAGTCAAGATATCTTGATAAAGAAAAATATTTTTCATACAAAAACTTAATTTTTGACCGATCGTTCCTAAGACAGCTGAGTGATATAGTGGTCCGATCTTAGTAGGACTTTGCATTTATATGAGAAGCATAGTAAAACTAATAAGTGCCGACATTGGCCAAGATTATCTTGATAAGCAAAAATGTGTTTCATACAACAGCTTAATTTTCGACCGACCGTTCCTATGACAGCTATATGATATAGTGGTCCAATCTTAGTAGGATTTTGCATTTATATGAGGCGCATAGTAAAACTAATAAATGCCGACTTTGGTCAAGATATCTTGATAAAGAAAAATATTTTACAAATAAGAGCTTAATTTTCGACCGACCGTTCCTATGGCAGCTATGTAATATAGTTGTCCGATCTTTATAGAATTTTCCATTTATATCAGGAAAATAGTACGACTTATATATGCCGAGTTTGGTCAAGATTATCTTGATAAACAAAAATGTTTTTCATACAAGAACTTAATTTTCGACCGAACGTTCCTAGGGCAGCTATATGATATAGTGATCCAATCATAATAGGATTTTGCATTTATATATAGAGCATAGTAAAACTAATAAATGCCGGTTTTGGTCAAGATATGAGGATAACCAAAAATGGTTTTTATAACACAACATAATTTTCGACTGATCGTTCCTATGGCAGCTTATGATATAGTGGTCCGATCTTAATGGGAATTGCATTAATATGAGGAGCATAGTAAAAATAATAAATGGCGAGTTTGGTGAAGATAATTTTGATAAACAAAAATGTTTTTCAAACAACAACTTAATTTTTGATCGATCGTTCCTATGGCAGCTGTTTGATATATTGGTCCAATCTTAGTAGGATTTTGTATTTATATAATAAATGCCGACTTTGGTCAAGATATCTTGATAAAGAAAAATATTTTTCATACAAAAGCTTAATTTTCGATCGAGCGTTCCTATGACAGCTGAATGATATAGTGGTCCGATCTTAGTAGGATTTTGCATTTATATGAGGAGCATAGTAAAACTAATAAGTGCCGAGTTTGGTCACGATTATCTTGATAAACAAAATTGTTTTTCATACAAGAGCTTAATGTTCGACCGATCGTTCCCATGGCAGCTGTATGATATAGTTGTCCGATCTTAGTAGGATTTTGCATTTACATATATCAGGAGCATAGTAAAACTAAAAAGTGCCGAGTTTGGTCAAGATATCTTGATAATCAAAAATGTTTTTCATACAAGAGATTAATTTTGACCGACCGTTCCTATGACAGCTGTATGATATGATATGAGGCGCATAGTAAAACTAATAAATGCCGACCAAAGTCAAGATATCTTGATAAAGAAAAATATTTTTCATACAAAAGCTTAATTTTCGACCGATCGTTCCTATGACAGCTGAGTGATATAGTGGTCCGATCTTAGTAGGATTTTGCATTTATATGAGAAGCATAGTAAAACTAATAAGTGCCGAGATTGGTCAAGTTTATCTTGATAAGCAAAAATGTGTTTCATACAACAGCTTAATTTTCGACCGACCGACTGTTCCTATGACAGCTGTATGATATGATATGAGGCGCATAGTAAAACTAATAAATGCCGACCAAAGTCAAGATATCTTGATAAAGAAAAATATTTTTCATACAAAAGCTTAATTTTCGACCGATCGTTCCTATGACAGCTGAGTAATATAGTGGTCCAATCTTAGTAGGATTTTGCATTTATATGAGGCGCATAGTAAAACTAATAAATGCCGACTTTGGTCAAGATATCTTGATAAAGAAAAATATTTGGCAAATAAGAGCTTAATTTTCGACCGACCGTTCCTATGGCAGCTATGTAATATAGTTGTCCGATCTTTATAGAATTTTCCATTTATATCAGGAAAATAGTACGACTTATATATGCCGAGTTTGGTCAAGATTATCTTGATAAACAAAAATGCTTTTCATACAAGAACTTAATTTTCGACCGAACGTTCCTAGGGCAGCTATATGATATAGTGGTTCAATCTTAATAGGATTTTGCATTTATATGAGAAGCATAGTAAAACTAATAAGTGCCGAGTTTGGTCAAGATTATCTTGATAAGCAAAAATGTGTTTCATACAACAGCTTAATTTTCGACCGAACGTTCCTATGGCAGCTGTATGATATAGTGGTCAGATCTTAGTAGTAGTAAAACTAATAAATGCCGGTTTTGGTCAAGATATGAGGATAAACAAAAATGGTTTTTATAACACAACATAATTTTCGACTGATCGTTCCTATGGCAGCTTATGATGTAGTGGTCCGATCTTAATGGGAATTGCATTAATATGAGGAGCATAGTAAAAATAATAAATGGCGAGTTTGGTGAAGATAATTTTGATAAACAAAAATGTTTTTCAAACAACTTAATTTTCGATCGATCGTTCCTATGGCAGCTATATGATATATTGGTCCAATCTTAGTAGGATTTTGTATTTATATAATAAAATGCAAACTTTGGTCAAGATATCTTGATAAACAAAAATATTTTTCATACAAAAGCTTAATTTTCGCCGATTCCTATGGCAGCTGAGTGATATAGTGGTCCGATCTTAATAGGATTTTGCATTTATATGAGAAGCATAGTAAAACTAATAAGTGCCGAGTTTGGTCAAGATTATCTTGATAAGCAAAAATGTTTTTCATACAACAGCTTAATTTTCGACCGATCGTTCCTATGGCAGCTGTATGATATAGTGGTCAGATCTTAGTAGTAGTAAAACTAATAAATGCCGGTTTTGGTCAAGATATGAGGATAAACAAAAATGGTTTTTATAACACAACTTAATTTTCGACTGATCGTTCCTATGGCAGCTTATGATATAGTGGTCCGATCTTAATGGGAATTGCATTAATATGAGGAGCATAGTAAAAATAATAAATGGCGAGTTTGGTCAAGATTATTTTGATAAACAAAAATGTTTTTCAAACAACAACTTAATTTTTGATCGATCGTTCCTATGGCAGCTATATGATATAGTGGTCCAATCTTAGTAGGATTTTGTATTTATATAATAAATGCCGACTTTGGTCAAGATATCTTGATAAAGAAAAATATTTTTCATACAAAAGCTTAATTTTCGACCGAGCGTTCCTATGACAGCTGAATGATATAGTGGTCCGATCTTAGTAGGATTTTGCATTTATATGAGGAGCATAGTAAAACTAATAAGTGCCGAGTTTGGTCACGATTATCTTGATAAACAAAATTGTTTTTCATACAAGAGCTTAATGTTCGACTGATCGTTCCCATGGCAGCTGTATGATATAGTTGTCCGATCTTAGTAGGATTTTGCATTTATATGAGGAGCATAGTAAAACTAAAAAGTGCCGAGTTTGGTCAAGATATCTTGATAATCAAAAATGTTTTTCATACAAGAGCTTAATTTTCGACGGATCGTTCCCATGGCAGCTATATGATATAGTGGTCCGATCTTAGTAGGATTTTGCATTTATATGAGGAGCATAGTAAAACTAAAAAGTACCGAGTTTGGTTAAGATATCTTGATAATCAAAAATGTTTTTCATACAAGAGCTTAATTTTTGTCCGACCGTTCCTATTACAGCTATATGATATAGTGGTCCGATCTTAATAGGATATTGCATTTATATGAGGGGCATAGTAAAACCAATAAGTGCCGAGTTTGGTCAAGATTATCTTGATAAGCAAAAATGTGTTTCATACAAGAGCTTAATTTTCGACCGAGCGTTCCTATAACAGCTGTATGATATAGTGGTCCGATCTTAGTAGGATTTTGCATTATGAATGCCTAATTTTGGTCAAGATATTGATAAACAAAAATGGTTTTTATAACACAACTTAATTTTCGACTGATCGTTCCTTTAGCAGCTATATGATATAGTGTTCCGATCTTAATGGGATTTTGCATTAATAAGAAGAGCATAGTAAAAATAATAAATGGCGAGTTTGGTCATGATTATCTAGATAAACAAAAATGTTTTTCAAACAAGAGCTTAATTTTCGACCGATCGTTCCCATGGCAACTGTATGATATAGTGGTCCGATCTTAGTAGGATTTTGCATTTATATGAGGAAAAAGTAAAAAAAAGTGCCGAGTTTGGTCAAGATTATCTTGATAAACAAAAATGTTTTTCATACAAGAGCTTAATTTTCGACCGATCGTTCCTATGACAGCTGTATGATATAGTGGTCCGATCTTAGTAGGATTTTGCATTTATATGAGGAGCATAGTAAAACTAATATATGCGGAGTTTGGTCAAGATATCTTGATAATCAAAAATGTTTTTCATACAAGAGCTTAATGTTCGACTGATCGTTCCCATGGCAGCTGTATGATATAGTGGTCCGATCTTAGTAGGATTTTGCATTTATATGAGGAGCATAGTAAAACTAATAAGTGCCGAGTTTGGTCAAGATATCTTGATAATCAAAAATGTTTTTCATACAAGAGATTAATTTTGACCGACCGTTCCTATGGCAGCTATATAATATAGTGGTCCGATCTTTATAGATTTTTCCATTTATATCAGGAAAATAGTACGACTTATATATGCCGAGTTTGGTCAAGATTATCTTGATAAACAAAAATGTTTTTCATACAAGAACTTAATTTTCGACCGATCGTTCCTAGGGCAGCTATATGATTTAATTGTCCAATCTTAATAGGGTTTTGCATTTATATGAGAAGCATAGTAAAACTAATAAGTGCCGAGTTTGGTCAAGATTATCTTGATAAGCAAAAATGTTTTTCATACAACAGCTTAATTTTCGACCGATCGTACCTATGGCAGCTGTATGATATAGTGGTCAGATCTTAGTAGGATTTTGCAATTGTACATAGTTAAACTAATAAATGCCCGTTTTGGTCAAGATATGAGGATAAACAAAAATGGTTTTTATAACACAACTTAATTTTCGACTGATCGTTCCTATGTCAGCTATATGATATAGTGGTCCGATCTTAATGGGATTTTGCATTAATAAGAGGAGCATAGTAAAAATAATAAATGGCGAGTTTGGTCAAGATTATCTTGATAAACAAAAATGTTTTTCAAACAACAACTTAATTTTTGATCGATCGTTCCTATGGCAGCTATATGATATGGTGGTCCAATCTTAGTAGGATTTTGCATTTATATGAGGAGCATTTTTATACAATAACTTTATTTTCGACCGATCGTTCCCATAGCAGCTATATGATATAGTGGTCCGATCTTAATTGGATTTTGCATTTATTTAACGAGCATAGTAAAACTTATAAATGCCTAATTTTGGTTAGATATTTATAAACAAAAATGTTTTTCATACTAAAGATTAGTTTTCGACCGATCGTTCCTATGGCAGCTATATGATATAGTGTTCCGATCTTATTAGGATTTTGCATCTATATGTGGAGCATTGTAAAAATAATAAATGCCGACTTAGGTCAAGATATCTTGATAGACCAAATTGTTTTTCATACAACAGCTTAATTTTCGACCGATCGTTGCTATTACAGCTATTTGATATAGTGGTCCGATCTTAGTAGGATTTTGCATTCATACGAGGAGCATACTAAAACTAAAAAGTGCCGAGTTTGGTCAAGATATCTTGATAAAGAAAAATGTTTTTCATACAAAAGCTTAATTTTCGGGAGCTCCCAACTAGAGAATACCTTAAATACCCTCTTATTCCAACAGCAAATGCTCATTTCAAGTAATAAAGATAAACTAAACTCGCAACTGACCCCATTACTTGCTGCCGACTCTACTTTCCTCGGTAGGGCTCTAACTGGCGATAGACAGCTCCAATTGCCACTGCTTCTACTCAATAGCCACACTAATAATTGAATCCTATTGAGAAAAAACCAATAAAAATTGCAGCACAGAAAACAATCGCAATTGTAATGCTGATGACAGAATTCGAAGCAGACGCGCATGAATGTGTTTGTGTATTTTGTGTTTGTGTATTCTTGGAATGTGCGTCGCAAACACGTGCGCAGTCAATATACCGAAAAACAAAACAAAAACCGATCTTAATGAAGTTTTCTACAGTATATCTTATTGTACCAAAGAATATTTTTATATTCTTAAACAGTCAATTGCATTTAAATTGTGGCTTAAATTGATTGGCAAGCTAAGTTGGGTTATTAACTTTTTTTACAGCTCTGCGATGGTAACGAGGAGGTGCTATAGGTATAAAATGAAAGATGCTTGATATATGTCAATATATAAAACTGTTTGTCCTGATTGACTGACTGACTAACTGACTGACTGACTGATTGGAAATCAACGAACAGCCCAAACCGAAAGAGCCAGGAAGCTGAACTTTTCACTATAGTTACCTTATGTGATAAAGGTGCACGTTAAGACGGGGTTTCGGAAAATTCCACCCGCAAGTATAAAAAAATTGACGTTTCACGCTCAAATTCATTTTCAAGGATCTATACAAAAAATCATTTGAGACGTGCTTCACATTTTTTGCAGAGTCAAATCATCCTCGGTAAAAAGTGCGATTTTATGACTTTTTTGGTGAAGCTTAAAGTTTTGTCCGATTTGCTTCAAACTTATTTTCAGAGGTCTATATAAGAACCTAATAAATATGTGCTTCAGCGTTTGGGATATTCCACCCACAACAGTGGTTAATTAGCGAAAAACGTTGGTATGCATTTTTTTTGGTAACCATTGGATCCGCCTCAAGCTCGTTTCCAAAGATCTCTGCTCAAATTCATTTGAGGGGTGTTTCGCACTTTTTGGAAAATTCATCCCTACTTGGTGGAAATGGCGATCAAAGATTTGGTGGGTGGCGTTTCGCGCTTAAATTGTTTTCCAAGGATCCATAAGAAAAATCATTTGCGCATTCACATCTTTAGCGGAATCACAGCATCCGCGGTAAAAAGTGCTATTCAAAGACTTTTTTTCCGGTTTGCTTAAAAATTATTTCCAAAGCTCTACGTAATAACTAAATGAATACGTGTTTCAACGATTCCATCCGCAACAATGGTAAACTGACGCAAACGTTTGTATGAAAGTTGTTTGTTTACCGTCCGATCAGTTACAAAGTCATTTTCAAAGCTTTTTGAGAACATTTGTTTTAAAAGTGCCACGGGCAAGGCCGAGCTATACCCGCTAGTATATAATATTCTAGAAGCATGATATCAAGTTTGTGTTCTAGTTCTTATTTTCTCAAAAAACAGGATGTCGATATCGATTTTTATCGATTGCTTGAAAACAGAGTAATTTATCGATTATCGGAAACAAACTCGATCTGCGTAGGCACTAGGAAGACCTACAGCCAAAATTTCAGGTCTGTAGCTCTCATAGGTTCTGATATCCTTGGGTTCATACAAACGGACGGACAGACGGTCAGACAGACTGACAGACATGGCTAGATCGACTCGGCTATTGATGCTGATAAGGAATATATATACTTAATGGGGTCGGAGATTCTCCCTTTTGCCTGTTATACATTTACATTTTGCACAAATACAATTTACCCTCTTTTACCCATTTTTAATGGGATCAAGGTAAAAAACGGAGTAAAATAGCAGCACAGAAATTCTCTCAATGTGCGCTAGCTGCCCCAAACTCCCCCGCCAAAACACATTTTCTTAAATAACTTTTGTGTTTCTTAACCGATTTTGATAACATTTTCAGCAGTAGATCTTACTGTACTATATAATATTGGTGTATTCTGAAAATTGCATTAAAATTGTGCTTTAATTTGGTGGGCTCTACAAATTTGAGTTTTTCCTTGATTTATAGCTATGTGGTGATAGCGGGGTGGTGGCGATCGATCTTAATAGGATTTTGCATTTATATGAGGGGCATAGTAAAACCAATAAGTGCCGAGTTTGGTCAAGATTATCTTGATAAGCAAAAATGTTTTTCATACAACAACTTAATTTTTGATCGATCGTTCCTATGGCAGCTATATGATATAGTGGTCTGATCTTAGTAGGATTTTGCATTTATATGAGGAGCATAGTAAAACTAAAAAGTGCCGAGTTTGGTCAAGATATCTTGATAAAGAAAAATATTTTTCATACAAAAGCTCAATTTCCGACCGACCGTTCCTATGACAGCTGTATGATATAGTGGTCCAATCTTAGTAGGATTTTGCATTTATATGAGGCGCATAGTAAAACTAATAAATGCCGACTTTGGTCAAGATATCTTGATAAAGAAAAATATTTTTCAAAAAAGAGCTTAATTTTCGAACGACCGTTCCTATGGCAGCAATATAATATAGTTGTCCGATCTTTATAGAATTTTCCATTTATATCAGGAAAATAGTAAAACTAATGTATGCCGAGTTTGGTCAAGATTATCTTGATAAACTAAAATGTTTTTCATACAACAGCTTAATTTTCGACCGATCGTTCCTATGGCAGCTATATGATATAGTAGTCCGATCTTAATAGGATTTTTCATTTATATGAGAAGCATAGTAAAACTAATAAGTGCCGAGTTTGGTCAAGATTATCTTGATAAGCAAAAATGTTTTTCATACAACAGCTAAATTTTCGACCGATAGTACCTATGTCAGCTGTATGATATAGTGGTCAGATCTTAGTAGGATTTTGCATTTATATGAGGAGCATAGTAAAACTAATAAGTGCCGAGTTTGGTCAAGATTATCTTGATAAACAAAAATGTTTTTCATACAAGAGCTTAATTTTCGACCGATCGTTCCCATGGCAGCTGTATGATATAGTGGTCCGATCTTAGTAGGATTTTGCATTTATATAAAAAGCATAGTAAAACTAATAAAAGACGGTTTTGGTCAAGATATGAGGATTAACAAAAATGGTTTTTATAACACAACTTAATTTTCGACTGATCGTTCCTATGGCAGCTTATGATATAGTGGTCTAATCTGAGTAGGATTTTGCATTTATATGAGGCGCATTGTAAATCTAATAAATGCCGACTTTGGTCAAGATATCTTGATAAAAAAAAATATTTTTTATACAACAGCTTAATTTTCGACCGATCGTTCCTGTGACAGCTGAATGATATAGTGGTCCGATCTTAGTAGGATTTTGCATTTATATGAGGAGCATAGTAAAACTAATAAGTGCCGAGTTTGGTCAAGATTATCTTGATAAACAAAAATGTTTTTCATACAAGAGCTTAATTTTCGACCGATCGTTCCCATGGTAGCTGTTATGATATAGTGGTCCGATCTTAGTAGGATTTTGCATTTATATAAGGAGCATAGTAAAACTAAAAAGTGCCGAGTTAGGCCAAGATATCTTGATAAAGAAAAATATTTTTCATACAAAAGCTTAATTTTTTGACCGACCGTTCCTATGACAGCTGAATGATATAGTGGTACGATCTTAGTAGGATTTTGCATTTATATGAGGAGCATAGTAAAACTAATAAGTGCCGAGTTTGGTCAAGATTATCTTGATAAACAAAAATGTTTTTCATACAAGAGCTTAATTTTCGACCGATCGTTCCTGTGACACCTGTATGATATAGTGGTCCGATCTTAGTAGGATTTTGCATTTATATGAGAAGCATAGTAAAACTAAAAAGTGCTGAGTTTGCTCAAGATATCTTGGTAAAGAAAAATATTTTTCATACAAAAGCTTAATTTTCGACCGACCGTTCCTATGGTAGCTATATGATATAGTGGTCCGATCTAAGTAGGATTTTTATATGAGGAGCATTGTATAAATAATAAATGCAGATTTTGATCAAGATATCTTGATAAACAAAAATGTTATTCATTCAACAACTTAATTTTCGACCGATCGTTCCTATGGCAACTATATGATAAAGTGGTCGTATCTTAATAAGATTTTGCCTTTATATGAGGAGCATAGGAAAACTAATAAATGCTGTTGTTGGTCAAGATATGATGATAAGCAAAAATGGTTTTTATAACACAACTTAATTTTCGACTGATCGTTCCTATGGCAGATATATGATATAGTGGTCTTAATGGGATTTTACATTAATATAAGGAGCATAGTAAAAATAATAAATGGCGAGTTTGGTCAAGATTATCTTGATAAGCAAAAATATTTTTCATACAACAGCTTAATTTTCGACCGAGCATACCTATGACAGCTGAATGATATAGTGGTCCGATCTTAGTAGGATTTTGAATTTATTTGAGGAGCATTGTAAAAATAATAAATGGCGAGTTTGGTCAAGATTATCTTGATAAGCAAAAATATTTTTCATCCAAATGCTTAATTTTCGACCGACCGTTCCTATGGTAGCTATATGATATGATCCGATCTAAGTAGGATTTTTATATGAGGAGCATTGTATAAATAATAAATGCAGATTTTGATCAAGATATCTTGATAAACAAAAATGTTATTCATACAACAACTTAATTTTCGACCGATCGTTCCTATGGCAACTATATGATAAAGTGGTCGTATCTTAATAAGATTTTGCCTTTATATGAGGAGCATAGTAAAACTAATAAATGCTGATGTTGGTCAAGATATGATGATAAGCAAAAATGGTTTTTATAACACAACTTAATTTTCGACTGATCGTTCCTTTGGCAGATATATGATATAGTGGTCCGATCTTAATGGGATTTTACATTAATATGAGGAGCATAGTAAAAATAATAAATGGCGAGTTTGGTCAAGATTATCTTGATAAACAAAAATGTTTTTCAAACAACAACTTAATTTTTGATCGATCGTTCCTATGGCAGCTATATGATATAGTGGTCCAATCTTAGTGGGATTTTGCATTTATATAAGGCGCATTGTAAAACTAATAAATGCCGACTTTGGTCAAGTTATCTTGATAAACAAAAATATTTTTCATACAACAGCTTAATATACGACCGATCGTACCTATGACAGCTGAATGATATAGTGGTCCGATCTTAGTAGTATTTTGCATTTATATGAGGAGCATTGTAAAACTAATAAGTGCCGAGTTTGGTCAAGATTATCTTGATAAACCAAAATGTTTTTCATACAACAGCTTAATTTTCGACCGATCGTTCCTATGGCAGCTATATGATATAGTGGTCCAATCTAAATAGGATTTTCCATATATATGAGGAGCATAAAAACTTACAAATGCCTAATTTTGGTGAAGATATTGATAAACAAAAATGTTTTTCATACAACAGCTTAATTTTCGACCGATCGTACCTATGACAGCTGTATGATATAGTGGTCTGATCTTAGAAGGATTTTGCATTTATATGAGGAGCATAGTAAAACTAATAAATTCCGGTTTTGGTCAAGATATCTTGATAAATAAAAATCTTTTTTATACAATAACTTTATTTTCGACCGATCGTTCATATTGCAGCTATATGATATAGTGGTCCGATCTTTATAGAATTTTCCATTTATATCAGGAAAATAGTACAACTATTTTAATATACGCCGAGTTTGAGCAAGATTTCATGATACACAAAATTGTTTTTCATATATTATATAGTGGTTCCGTCTAAATAGGATTTTGCATTAATGTGGAGCATAGTAAAACTAATAAGTGACGAATTTGGTCAAGATATCTTGATAAAGAAGAATATTTTTCATACTAAGCCTTAGTTTTCGACCGACCGTTCCTATGGCAGCTATATGATATAGAGCTCTGATCTTAATAGGATTTTGCATCCATGTGTAAAGCATTGTAAAAATAATAAATGCCGACTTTGGTCAAGATATCTTGATAAACAAAATTGTTTTTAATACAACAGCTTAATTTTCGACCGATCGTTGCTATGACAGCTATATGATATAGTGGTCCGATCTTAGTAGAATTTTGCATTTATATGAGGAGCATTGTAAAACTAATAAACGCCGACTTTGGTCAAGATATCTTGATAAACAAAAATATTTTTCTTACAACAGCTTAATTTTCGATCGATCGTACCTATGACAGCTGAATGATATAGTGGTCCGATCTTAGTAGGATATTGCATTTATATGAGGAGCATTGTAAAACTAATAAGTACCGAGTATGGTCAGGATTATCTTGATAAACCAAAATGTTTTTCATACAACAGCTTAATTTTCGACCGGTTGTTCCTATGGCTGCTATTTGATATAGTGGTCCAATCTTAATAGGATTTTCCATATATATGAGGAGCATAAAAACTTACAAATGCCTAATTTTGGTGAAGATATTGATAAACAAAAATGTTTTTCATACAACAGCTTAATATTCGACCGATCGTACCTATGACAGCTGTATGATATAGTTGTCCGATCTTAGTAAGATTTTGCATTTATATGAGGAGCATAGAAAAACTAAAAAGTGCCGAGTTTGGTCCAGATATCTTGATAAAGAAAAATATTTTTCTTACAAAAGCTTAATTACCGGGAGCTCCCAACTAGAGAATACCCTAAACCCTCTTATTCCAACACCAATTGCAGCACGCGCTACGCGCTCATTTCAAGTAATAAAGATAAACTAAACTCGCAACTGACCGCATTACTTGCTGCCGACTCTACTTTCCTCGGTAGGGCTCGAACTCGCGACAGACGGCTCCAATTGCCACTGCCTCTTCTCAATAGCCACACTAATAATTGAGTCCTATTCAGAAAAAAACCAATAAAAATTACAGCACAGAAAACAATCGCGATTGTAATGCTGATGACAGAATTCGAAGCAGACGCCCATGAATGTATGTGTGTACATGTATACAGAAATTCTTGGAATTTGCGTCGCAAACATGTGCGCGGTTAAAATACCGAAAAACAAAACAAAAACCGATCTTAATGAAGTTTTCTACAGTATATCTTATTGTACCAAAGAATATTTTTATATTCTCAAACAGTCAATTGCATTTAAATTGGGTCTTAAATTGGTTGGGAAGCTAAGTTGAGTTATTAACTATTTTTACAGCTCTGCGATGGTAGCGGGGAGGTGCGATAGGTATAAAATGAAAGATGCTTGATATATGTCAATATATAAAACTGTTTGTCCTGATTGACTGACTGACTAACTGACTGACTGACTGATTGGAAATCAACGAACAGCCCAAACCGAAAGAGCCAGGAACCTGAAATTTTCACTATAGTTACCTTATGTGATGAAGGTGCACGTTAAGAAGGGGTTTCGGGAAATTCCACCCGCAAGTATGGAAAAATCGCGAACAAAGTTTGTATGAAACTTGTTTGTTTACCATCCAATCGGCCTCAAACTCAATTTCAAGGTTCTTTGTTCAAATTCATTTGAGGGGTGTTTCACACTTTTCCAAATATGTGTTTCTCCTTGGTGGAAATGGGAGTCAAAGATTTGGTGAATGACGTTTCGCGCTCAAATTCATTTTCAAGGATCTATACAAAAATCATTTGAGACGTGCCTCATGTTTTCCCAGAATCAAATCATCCTCGGTAAAAAGTGCGATTTTATGACTTTTTTGGTGAAGCTTAAAGTTTTGTCCGATTTGTTTCAAACTTATTTTCAGAGGTCTATATAAGAACTTAATAAATACTGGTTTCAGCGTTTGGGATATTCCACCCACAACAGTGGTTAATTAGCGAAAAACGTTGGTATGAACCTTTTTTGCTAACCATCGGATCCGCCTCAAGCTCATTTTCGAAGATCTCTGCTCAAATTCATTTGAGGGGTGTTTCGCACTTTTTGGAAAATGCATCCCTCCTTGGTGGAAATGGGTATCAAAGATTTGGTGGGTGACGTTTCGCGCTTAAATTGTTTTCCAAGGATCCATAAGAAAAATCATTTGCGCGTTCGCATTTTTCGCAATTCAAAGATTTTTTTGGTGAAAAAAAAGTATTTCCAAAGCTCTACATACAAACTTAATGAATACGTGTTTCAACGATTGGGAAATTCAAATTTCAAAGCTTTTTGAGAACATTTGTTTTAAACGTACCACGGGCAAGGCTAGGCTAAACCCGCTAGTATATAATATTCTAGAAGCAAGATATCAAGTTTGGTGACTAGCTCTTATTATTTACCCAATCTGCTCAAAAGACAGGATGTCGATATCGATTTTCGTCGATTGCTTGGAAACAGAGTAAGTTATCGATTATCGGAAACAAACTAGATCTGAGTAGGCACCGGGAAGACCTACAGCTAAAATTTCAAGTCTGTAGCTCTTATAGGTTCTAATATCCTTGCGTTCATACATACGGACAGACGGAAAAACGGTCAGACAGATAGACGAGTCGGATATTGATGCTGATAAGGAATATATATACTTAATGGGCTCGGAGATGCTTCCTTCTGCCTGTTATACATTTACATTTTGCACAAATACAATTAACCCTCTTTTACCCATTATTAATGGGATCAAGGTATATGACGGAGTAAAATAGCAGCACAGAAATTCTTACAATGTGCGCTAGCTGCCCCAAACTCCCCAGCCAAAACACATTTTCTTAAATAACTTTTGTGTTTCTTAACCGATCTTGATAACATTTTCAGCAGTAGATCTTACTGTACTATATAATATTGGTGTATTCTGAAAATTTCATTAAAATTGTGCCTTAATTTGGTAGGCTATACAAATTTCACTTTTTCCTTGATTTATAGCTATGTGGGGATAGCGGGGTGGTGGCGATCGTTCCTATGGCAGCTATATGATATAGTGGTCCGATCTTAATAGGATTTTGCATTTATATGAGGGGCATAGTAAAACTAATTAATGCTGCTGTAATATATTTACTCTTACAGTATTATATATAAAATGTTTTAGCACGTCTGTGCTGGTTAGGTTCTTTCATGAGAATGATTTTATTCTGAGTCAATATAATGCTCTTAGCCTATGGATACATGTATATACTTATGCTGTTATTGGTTAACAGCTACAAAGAGAGGGAGAGTGAGTAGCCCGCATATGCCTGTATTAGTGAGCATATATATTGCCCGCGGAATGCGCTCAGACGGAGCGTGGGATCTGCAGCGTAAGCATAAACGGTCAGCTAGTGAGGCTAGTGAACCGCGCTGCGTAATACGAGACCGAGCCAATACATAAATTGGCTCTGGGCTTGTTTACTATATTATTGTTATTGTATGCAACAAAGTGCTGCATACTTTATATTTAAGTACAGGGTATTCTGTACGGGCATATACGCACTACACCTCCCCTTTTAGGAGAATAACGTAATATAATGTAGTTGTTCAATTAATATATGTATATATTTTTGTATCGATAAATTTAATTTTATTATTATTTTTTTTTTTTTTGTATTATTCAACTGTTTATATTCATAACCGCTAAAAATGTAATATGTTCTATGCTCGAGCTAAGCTAAGTTTTAAATAATTTTAACCTGTTCTTATTTACTACCTGGGGTTTCCTTTTTCCCACATCTATTTTTATGTTGTTTCTATCTTCTTTGCTTATTACTTTATAAGGGCGTAAGTATTTATTTTCTAACTTATGCGCTGTATCGTTCTTTAGTAGAACTAAATTTCCTATTTCTAGTTCTATTTCATTTAGTTTTTATCGTATTCTATCTTTCTTTTTTCTTTTTCTAAATCTACTAGAGTTTTTACTCTTTTATAAGCTATTTCTAACCTAAACTTAAATTCTTTTGCGTAGTCGTCTATGTTATATATAGGGTCAATTCTAGTTTGGTTATTAAATTCTATGAACTGTCTTGGTAATCTACCATAAACAAGTTCGTATGGACAGTATCCATGTACTGTCGATGGTGTAGTGTTGAAACAATACGTGAAATAATTCAACCATATGTCCCAATCGTCTTTGTCAATCGAAATATATGAGCAAATAAATTCGTTAAATGTTCGATGACTTCTTTCTACTGTTCCTAATGTCTGGTGATGATGTGCTGTCGATTGTATATTACTTATATTCATATACTTGCACAGGTCATTTATTAGCGAATTTTTGTATTCAGTACCCATGTCCGTTATGAACGTCTTCATAGGACCGTACTTTACTACAAAAGATTCAAATATTGCTTTACCTACTGTTTTTGCACTTTTGTCTGTTACTGATATTGTAACTAGATATTTAGTGAGGTCGCATATTATAGTAATTGCGTACTCGTTGCCATTCTCTGTGCGAGGTAATGGACCGATTATGTCTATTAAAACAGTGTCAAATGCAGTATTTGGAGTATTCGTTAATATCATTGGGGCTTTAGTATGTGTTGTGGTTTTTGCTAATTGGCATTTCGCACAAGTTTTCACACACTTTGTAATAGTCTTAGTCATTTGGGGCCAGTAATAGTATTTCTTAATTTTTAACAAGGTACGCGTAATCCCTGTATGGCCTCCCTCTATAGGATCATCATGATATTTCGACAGTATTGCTTTTATTTGACTTTCGTCTTTTTTGTCTATTTGTGTCACTTTTGTTAGTAGCGCTACTTTTAATGTATTTAAATATTTATTGCCCATATTTTTAAATTCATTTAATGATACAAATTCGAAAATTTGTTCATTTGGTGACAACTGTAAGTTAGCGATTTTATGTATTCTGGCTTCTGAATTAAGCCTTTGAAAAAATTGACCTAAATCGAATTTTTCATTGGAATACAAATCATTAACTGAAAATTGTGAAATGATTCGATTTCCTCTTTTAAGTAAACAATTTATTTTACCGAATTTTAGTTTCACAAATTTCTTTACGTCGTTATTGCTAACGACTTCATAGACATTGGGCTCTTTTAGATCTTTTTGATCTTACTGCTTGGACTGTACTGTATTTATTGGCCAATTCTGGTGTTAAATTATCGTTTATAAAAGCTCCTTCTAAAGCTTTTGTTAACTGCTCAACCTCTTGAGTGTACTGGTTGGCAGTTTTGCTTTTTTGTTGCAAGTTAAGTAATTTGGCTGACAATACTTCAACTGATTCTCCTCTTACTGCGCTTGATAAATTTTGCAATGATTTGAGCGATTGTTTGCTCATTGCTTATCAAGTTTCTTGCATGGCCCTTTAGTTTTGTCTTTATAAGACTGACAGCTGTTGCTTCATGATCTTCTTTTAGTGAGTCTATAAGACTCAAAGCATCTTTGAAACTTTGTAAGTTTTCTGCCTTTCCATCAAACTCTGGCAAGAGTGATGAGGCTAGTTTGAGAAAACTTATAGCTGTTTGGGCCATTGTGTTTGTCAATTGATTGTGTATTTACTTCAGAGTCTGATGGTTTAGTATTAGCTGGCAGTGAAAACAGTTTCTCGTCGAATGACGCTGAAGTGTTTAGAGAATTTGGAAGGAATACTGTTATATTATGCCTTTCCGAAATTCGTCTAATGTTTTCTCTCAAACTGCTTAAAGCATCAACTGTCTGTGTTAAATGCAAATCTGTTAGTTTTGTTGCATTGTCACATATAAGTTGACGGCTGGTATTGTAGGAATCTACAAGAATTTTAACGTGTTTTGACTTGGTCTCGTTTGAGACTGGTGCGCTTTTGTTAAGGCACTTGAAAGATTTGTTAAACTCCTCACGTTGTTGCCTAAGAATGGTAACGATTTGTGTCCATTCCATTTATAGACATTTTTTTAATTTATATGCGCTAACGAACAATAATAATGTCGGTAGGTCCTAAAATGGGGTGTTCTAATTATAGGGTGTTTCTTTTTTTTTTTGAATACTACAAAATCTAAAGTTCTGCCTAATATTGGGTGCTCTTTAATGATTGACCTGACTTATATACCCGGAAGAGTTGTCAATACTATGCCTTTTTGTGTTTTTGTGCAATGTATTAGAGAGAAATCTAAGTGAAATGTTTCCATATATAAAGTTTCTAATTCATATATGCTTACTGTGGTCGTTGAGACCAATTGTAGAATTCTTTCCTTAAAATAGGGATCTCTAACATGGACCTGTCTTATTGCCTCTATTGTGTCCATTTTCGAAAATTTCTATTTCTTTTGTTAATTTATCTATATATATTGTTTTTAGTTTTATTTTATTGTGTGATTTATTCTATTCTTATCTTATTGTATCATTTTTACATTTTGTACCTTTAGTACATTGTTATATTTTGTCCAGATCATTAGCTCTGCTTAAGTATTTCTTTTTTAAACATTTGTTGTGCAGTTTGTAAATTTTGTAAAACATATTTATGCACATTATAATTACTATGATTATTAACAATATTACAATTAGCTTTTGATCTGGAGTCTCTACCTCGACTTTATTTATAACATTAGCAGTGGAGTCCACTGTCTTAGTGTCTATTAAACCCATTTCTACAGTGTCTGTTTTGCTTATACTGTTTTGAAACAGTATTGTTCTTATTTTTTTTGTATTAAAAAAAAATTTTCCTGTCATTTTATTAGTTTTTCTTTAAAAACTGTTCAATAATTAATAAAATTCCTTATAAACTGATTTAGGAAAAGGAAAAATTTGAGTTAATTAGGGCATACGGTTGGCTGACAATTTTTATTTATACAATTAATAGTCCAACCGTATGTGTTAGTAAAAAGCCTAACAGATTTTAGTATTTTTCAAGTAGCGCTTTCGCGCATCGGCTTGAATTAGAGTTTATATTTAAGGGCAATTTAGGCATTGGCAGGTTTGCAGCCCTTATTGCGTTGCTTCGCACCAGCACGAAGTTGTTTCTCGATAATTTCGAGATTCTTTATTTTTTCATATCTCTCCTGGGGCGTTGTCGCTGTCTTGATGAGATCCTGTAGGAGTCTTCTTTGTTGAAGCAGTTTAATCCTTCTTCCGCTTCTTTTAGTTTTCTTCTTTTCCTTCTTCTGTTGTCGTGCCCGGTACTCAGCTATTGTGAGTGGGCGTGGTCCATCGTTGGGGTACACCTCTAAAGCCTCTTGCAGGCTGGGTGCATCCCTTTGCTCAACAGGAGCAGCCTCTTCCAGTCCAACGTTGCTCATTTACTTCCCGCGTTGGTACAAAAGGCGGATTGCCTCCCACACTTTTGGTATCTGCTGCTGCTGTCCGGGGCCCTAAGGGCTCAGGCGGTGCCGGTGCTGGTCATCGCACAGGCTGTCTTCGGTTTACGTTCGTGTCATCTGTTAAGTTGCTTCGATTGGCCGCCGGATTTTTGTGTGCTTTACCACTGTGTTGTGGCGATTGTGGCCGCCGCCGCCGTAGTCGGGTAGCTACAGCAGAGGCTACTGTTAGTAAACTACCGGATGTTGCTCCACATTTGTGGGCAGATGCTGCAGTTGCATCGCGGCACGCCAGCGCGCTTGGATCACTTATCAATGCAGTTGGCACCTGTGGTGGTGGCTGCTGCTGTTGTTCTTGCGGCGCTTGTGGCTTGATTCTTCTATATTTTTGTTGCACAAACGGTAAACCACTGTCACGGTCGCCATGTAATATATTTACTCTTACAGTATTATATATAAAATGTTTTAGCACGTCTGTGCTGGTTAGGTTCTTTCATGAGAATGATTTTATTCTGAGTCAATATAATGCTCTTAGCCTATGGATACATGTATATACTTATGCTGTTATTGGTTAACAGCTACAAAGAGAGGGAGAGTGAGTAGCCCGCATATGCCTGTATTAGTGAGCATATATATTGCCCGCGGAATGCGCTCAGACGGAGCGTGGGATCTGCAGCGTAAGCATAAACGGTCAGCTAGTGAGGCTAGTGAACCGCGCTGCGTAATACGGACCGAGCCAATACATAAAGTGGCTCTGGGCTTGTTTACTATATTATTGTTATTGTATGCAACAAAGTGCTGCATAATTTATATTTAAGTACAGGGTTTTCTGTACGGGCATATACGCACTACAGCTAGCTGCCCCAACTCCCCAGCCAAAACACATTTTCTTAAATAACTTTTTCTGTTTCTTAACCGATCTTGATCAAATTTTCAGCAGTAGATCTTACTGTGGTATATAATATTGGTGTATTCTGAAAATTGCATTAAAGTTTCGATCTTAATAGGATTTGCATTTATATGAGGGGCATAGTAAAACTAATAAGTGCCGAGTTTGGTCAAAATTATGTTGATAAACAAAAATGTTTTTCATACAACAACTTAATTTTTGATCGATCGTTCCTATGGCAGCTATATGATATAGTGGTTCAATTTTAGTAGGATTTTGCATTTATATGAGTCGCATAGTAAAACTAATAAATGCCGACTTTGGTCAAGATATCTTGATAAAGAAAAATATTTTTCATACAACAGCTTAATTTTCGACCGATCGTTCCTATGGCAGCTTAATGAATACGTGTTTCAACTATTGGGAAATTCTACCCGCAACAGTGGTAAACTGATGCAAAACGTTTGTATGTATTAAAATCATTTTCAAAGCTTTTTGAGAACATTTGTTTTAAACGTGCCAAGGGCAAGGCCGGGCTATACCCGCTAGTATATAATACTCTACAAGCAAGATATCACGTTTGGGTTCTAGCTCTTATTATTTACCCAATATGTTCAAAAAACAGGATGTCGATATCGATTTTTATCGATTGCTTGGAAACAGAGTAAGTTATCGATTATCGGAAACAAACTCGATCTGCGTAGGCACTAGGAAGACCTACAGCTAAAATTTCAAGTCTGTAGCTCTTATAGGTTCTGATATCCTTGCGTTCATACAAACGGACAGACGGACGGAGGACAGACGGTCAGACAGATAGACGGACATGGCCAGATCGACTCGGCTATTGATGCTGATAAGGAATATATATACTGAATGGGGTCGGAGATGCTTCCTTCTGCCTGTTATACATTTACATTTTACACAAATACAATTTACCTTCTTTTACCCATTTTTAATGGGATCAAGGTATAAAAACGGAGTAAAATAGCAGCACAGAAATTCTCACAATGTGCGCTAGCGCCCCAAACTCCCGAGCCAAAACACATTTTCTTAAATAACTTTTGTGTTTCTTAAACGATCTTGATAAAATTTTCAGCAGTAGATCTTACTGTGGTATATAATATTGGTGTATTCTGAAAATTGCATTAAAATTGTCCGTTAATTTGGTGGGCTATACAAATTTGAGTTTTTCCTTGATTTATAGCTATGTGGTGATAGCGGGGTGGTGGCGATCGTATGGCAGCTATATGATATAGTGTTCCGATCTTAATAGGATTTGCATTTATATGAGCAGCATAGTAAAACTAAAAAGTGCCGAGTTTGGTCAAGATATCTTGATAAAGAAAAATATTTTTCATACAAAAGCTTAATTTTCGAACGACCGTTCCTATGACAGCTGTATGATATAGTGGCCCAATCTTAGTAGGATTTTGCATTTATATGAGCAGCATTGTAAAACAAATAAGTGCCGAGTTTGGTCATGATATCTTGATAAAGAAAAATATTTTGCAAACAAGAGCTTAATTTTCGAACGACCGTTCCTATGACAGCTGTATGATATAGTGGTCCAATCTTAGTAGTATTTTGCATTTATATGAGGCGCATAGTAAAACTAATAAATGCCGACTTTGGTCAAGATATCTTGATAAACAAAAATATTTTTCATACAACAGCATAATTTTCGACCGATCGTACCTATGACAGCTGAATGATATAGTGGTCCGATCTTAGTAGGATTTTGCATTTATATGAGGAGCATTGTAAAACTAATAAGTGCCGAGTTTGGTCAAGATTATCTTGATAAACCAAAATGTTTTTCAAACATCAGCTTAATTTTCGACCGATCGTTCCTATGGCAGCTATATGATAGTGGTCCAATCTTAGTAAAATTTTGCATTTATATGAGGAGCATAGTAAAATTAATAAATGCAGATGCTGGTCAATATATCTTGATAATGAAAAATATTTTTCAAACAAGAGCTTAATTTTCGACCGATCGTTCCTATGGCAGCTATATGATATAGTGGTTCAATCTTAGTAGGATTTTTGCATATATATGAGGAGCATAGTAAAACTAAAGAGTGCCGAGTTTGGTCAAGATATCTTGATAAAGAAAAATATTTTTCATACAAAAGCTTAATTTTCGACCGACCGTTCCTATGACAGCTGTATGATAGTAGGATTTTGCATTTATAGGAGAAGCATTGTAAAACTAATAAGTGCCGAGTTTGGTCAAGATTATCTTGATATACAAAAATGTTTTTCATACAACAGCTTTATTTTCGACCGATCGTTCCTATGGCAGCTGTATGATATAGTGGTCCGATCCTAGTAGGATTTTGCATTTATATAAATAGCATTGTAAAACTAAAAAATGCCGGTTTTGGTCAAGATATCTTGATAAACAAAAATCTTTTTTATACAATAACTTTATTTTCGACCGATAGTTCCTATGGCAGCTATATGATTTAGTGGTCCGATCTTAATAGGATTTTCCATATATATGAGGAGCATAAAAACTTACATCTGCCTAATTTTGGTCAAGATATTGATAAACAAAAATGTTTTTCATACAACAGCTTAAATTTTAACCGATCGTTCCTATGGCAGCTATATAATATAGTTGTCCGATCATTATAGAATTTTCCATTTATATAAGGAAAATAGTAAAACTATTTTAATATACGCCGAGTTTGAGCAAGATATCTTGATAAACAAAAATGTTTTTCATACAACTTAATTTTCGAACGATCGTTCCTATGGCAGCTATATTATATAGTGGTCGCTATATTATAGGCGTTTCGCGCTTAAATTGTTTTCCAAGGATCCATAAGAAAAATCATTTGCGCGTTCACATCTTTAGCGGAATCACAGCATCCGCGGTGAAAAGTGCAATTCAAAGACTTTTTTCCGATTTGCGTAAAAATTATTTCCAAAGCTCTACGTAAAAACTTAATGAATACGTGTTTCAACGATTTGGGAAATTACATCCAGAACAATGGTAAACTAACGCAAACGTTTGTATGAAAGTTGTTTGTTTACCATCCGATTAGTTACAAAATCATTTTCAAAGCTTTTTGAGAACATTTGTTTTAAACGTGCCACAGGCAAGGCCGGGCTATACCCGCTAGTATGTAATACTCTAGAAGCGAGATATCAAGTTTGGGTTCTAGCTCTTATTATTTGCCTGTTATACATTTACATTTGCACAAATACAATTTACCCTCTTTGACCCATTTGTAATGGGATCAAGAGTAAAATAGCAGCACAGAAATTCTTACAATGTGCGCTAGCTGCTCCAAACTCCCCAGCCAAAATACATTTTCTTAAATAACCTTTTTTGTTTCTTAGCCGATCTTGATCAAATTTTTAGCAATAGATCTTACTGCACTATATAATATTGGTGTATTCTGATAATTGCAGTAAAATTGTGATTTAATTTGGTGGGCTATACAAATTTGAGTTTTCCTTGATTTATAGCTATGTGGGGATAGCGGGGTGGCGATAGCTATAAAATGAAAGATGCTTGATATATATATACTATTCTGGAGCCTACATGCCATGTTTGATGACTCTAGCTCTTAGAGATTTTCACAAAAAACACAATTTCAATATCGATATGATCCATTATTTACAGTTTCTTATATTCAAAAGATTTTGAGTTTTTCACTAAAAAAAAGGCGTGTATTCGAAGCTGATTAAGGACCAAAAGCTTAGTCATAGCACAGACACTTTTGGAAAATTTGATTAAATATAAGAAAATTTCTGTGCTTGGTGTTTTATACAAAGTTTGGCCAAACACGATATCGATGGTGCGCAGAATATTTGGTCATTGGTTATTAGTTTTAAATAATTGCTCGAGAATAGCTTATTCTGGTGAGCACAAAATCTTAAGTGCAGTTTTTTATTGATTATTTGTTTACAGCGGTAGATCTAGAAAAGCTTATTCTTGCTTATGTGACTATATGGCTATTTCGCTTATGTATACCAATTTTTGTTTATATTAATCGAGAAAGCGATTAACAGGCTCTTTCCCTAGATTTCATTTTGCATACTAGATCGTCTCCTGCGCACTTGCACTGGTAGCCCACAAGTACTTATGAAGACACGCCGACCAAACCAGAAAAAGTTCCCAAAGTTTACAAGCTCAAAGATATAATAGTCAGATTCCACTAAGCTCAAAAAATGTTCTTTAAATGATCTTTAAATAATCAGCTGAACGGATTAGATTTACCCACGCGACGCAGTTTTCCTTCTAAAAGTCAAATAATACGACCTTGAAGTAGGGGCTCCATTTAATGGTCTTTTTGCGAATTTTGTCCATTCTTAAATGCTAAAAACTGAGGGATTAGTAAAGTTTTAAATTTAAATTGAAAGTTACTGCTTTTAGTTACCGCTTACCTTCGTTGCTATATCAGCTGTTGTAGAGAGAAATAAAGATGTGTTGCCTTTCATACAGATAATTGTGGTGAAAGGACTTGCCTCGCGATGGGAAGGAGTTGTTCTTTTAGTTTAGAAGTCATCGTTTTGTGTTTTGATTGTTTTTGTAAATATTTGTTTATTTTGTTATTTAATTATGAATTTTTGTTGTTAAATATATAAGATGTGCTAATATATTTATTCTTTTGCTCTTTACTCGTCCACTCAGGTGCCCTATTGATACCAACATATATGGTATCATAAAAAAAATATAAAAATATTAATTGAAATTAGGATTTTTGAGAACCTTAACCACGAAAATCCTATTCTTCCAGATAATATCTAACATATAACATGGATAACCAAAAAAAAAAAAAAACAAGAAAGAAGGGCTATCTTCGGCACGTCGAAGATTTAATTCCCTTGCAGACCCAACCTTTTCATAATTTTCATAGTGCGTTGCCCGTATCTAAGAAGCACAAGGAAAATAGTTATTGCCGAGTATTGTTAAGATATCTTGAAAAACAAAATAATTGTCCATACCAATAGTTAATTTTCGACCGATCGTTCCTATGCAGTTATATGATATAGTGGTCCGTTCTTAATAGGATTTTGCATTTATTTGAGGAGCATAGTAAAATAAATGCCGAATTAAGTTCAGATATCAAGATATCTTGATAAACAAAACTTTTTTTTCAACAAACAACTTAACTTTTGCACATAAATGAAGAGCATAGTAAAACTAATAAATGCCAAGTTTGGTCAAGATTATCTTGATAAACAAAAATCTTTTTTATACAATAACTTTATTTTCGACCGATCGTTCCTATGGCAGCTATATGATATAGTGCTCTGCTCTTAATAGGATTTTGCATATATATGTGGAGCATTGTAAAAATAATAAATGCCGAGTTTGGTCAAGATATCTTGATAAACAAAATTGTTTTTCATACAATTTACTTTTCGAGAGAGGCAGAGAGTGTTATGCATGCACATATGCATATAAGCGGTCAGCGTGGGAAACATGCTGACTCGGCTTTAAAACGGTCAGTGTTCTGAAGTGTGTCTCATATTTCGGCTGAACTTGGAATGTGCTGGGCACTGTGCACGTTGGAGCTGAGTGACAAAGGCAATGCCCTATACGTTTATCATTGGCATAACAACAAAGTAATGTGGCTTAGGCTAACCAAGTGTTGCCGCTCAATATTTATGTTATATATATTGTATGCATATGTGTATACACTACAGAGGAGTATAGTAAAACTAAAAAGATAGCTTGGCCAAGATATCTTGATAAAGAAAAATATTTTTCATACAAAAGCTTAATTTTCGGGATCTCCCAACTAGAGAATACCCTAAACCCTCTTATTCCAACACCAATTGGAGCACGCTCTAGCGCTCATTTTAAGTAATAAAGATAAACTAAACTCGCAACTGACCGCATTACTTGCTGCCGACTCTACTTTCCTCGGTAGGGCTCGAACTCGCGACAGACCGCTCCAATTGCCACTGCCTCTATTCAATAGCCACACTAATAATTGAGTCCTATTGAGAAAAAAACCAATAAAAATTACAGCACAGAAAATAATCGCAATTGTAATGCTGATGACAGAATTCGAAGCAGACGCGCATGAATGTATGTGTGTACATGTATACAGAAATTTTTGGAATTTGCGTCGCAAACATGTGCGCAGTCAAAAACAAATAAAATCCGATCTTAATGAAGTTTTCTACAGTATATCTTATTGTACCAAAGAATATTTTTAAATTCTTAAACAGTCAATTGCAATTAAATTGTGTCTTAAATTGGTTGGCAAGCTAAGTTGGGTTATTAACTTTTTTTTACAGCTCTGCGATGGTAGCGGGGAGGTGTGATAGGTATAAAATGAAAGATGCTTGATATATCTCAATATATAAAACTGTTTGCCCTGACTGACTGACTGACTAACTGACTGACTGACTGATTGGAGATCAACGAACAACCCAAACCGTGAGAGCCAGGAACCTGAAATTTTCACTATAGTTACCTTATGTGAAGAAGGTGCACGTTAAGACGGGGTTTCGTGAAATTCCACCCGCAAGTATGGAAAAATCGCGAAAAACGTTTGTATGAAACTTGTTTGTTTACCATCCGATCGGCGTCAAACTCAATATCAAGGTTCTTTGTTCAAATTCATTTGAGGGGTGTTTCACACTTTTCCAAAAATGTGTTTCTCCTTGGTGGAAATGGGAGTCAAAGATTTGGTGAATGACGTTTCGCGCTCAAATTCATTTTCAAGGATCTATACAAAAATCATTTGAGACGTGCTTCATGTTTTTCCCAGAATCAAAACATCCTCGGTAAAAAGTGCGATTTTATGACTTTTTTGGTGAAGCTTAAAGTTTTGTCCGATTTGCTTCAAACTTATTTTCAGAGGTCTATATAAGAACTTAATAAATACTGGTTTCAGCGTTTGGAATATTCCACCCACAACAGTGGTTAATTAGCGAAAATCGTTGGTATGAAACTTTTTTGCTAACCATCGGATCCGCCTCAAGCTCATTTTCAAAGATCTCTGCTCAAATTCATATGAGGGGTGTTTCGCACTTTCCCTAATTGGTGGAAAAAACAGGATGTCGATATCGATTTTCTTCGATTGCTTGGAAACAGAGTAAGTTATCGATTATCGAAAACAAACAAGATCTGCGTAGGCACTGGGAAGACCTACAGCTAAAATTTCAAGTCTGTAGCTCTGATAGGTTCTGATATCCTTGCGTTCATACAAATGGACAGACGGACGGACTGACAGACGGTCAGACAGACAGACGGACATGGCTAGATCGACTCGGCTATTGATGCTGATAAGAAATATATATACTTTCTGGGGTCGGAGATGCTTCCTTCTGCCTGTTATACATTTACATTTTGCACAAATACAATTTACCCTCTTTTACCCATTTTTAATGGGATCAAAGAGTAAAATAGCAGCACAGAAAATCTTACAATGTGCGCTAGCTGCCCCAAACTCCCCAGCCAAAACACATTTTCTTAAATAACTTATTTTGTTTCTTAACCGATCTTGATCAAATTTTCAGCAGTAGATCTTACTGTGGTATATAATATTGGTGTATTCTGAAAATTGCATTAAAATTGTGCGTTAATTTCGTGGGCTATACAAATTTGAGTTTTCCTTGATTTATAGCTATGTGGGGATAGCGGGATGGCGATAGCTATAAAATGAAAGATGCTTGATATATATATACTATTCTGGAGCCTACATGCCATGTTTGATGACTCTAGCTATTAGAAATTTTCACAAAAAACACAATTTCGATATCGATACGATCCATTACTTACAGTTTCTTATATTGAAAACATTTTTGAGTTTTTCACTAGAAAAAAGGCGTGTATTCGAAGCTGATTAAGGACCAAAAGCTTAGTCATAGCACAGACACTTTTGGGAAATTTGATTAAATATAAGAAAATTTCTGTGCTTGGTGTTTTATACAAAGTTTGGCCAAACACGATATCGATGGTGCGCAGAATATTTGGTCATTGGTTATTAGTTTTAAATAATTGCTCGAGTATAGCTTATTCTGGTGCGCACAAAATCTTAAGTGCAGTTTTTTATTGATTATTTGATTACAGCGGTAGATCTAGAAGAGCTTATTCTTGCTTATGTGACTATATGGCTATTTTGCTTATGTATACCAATTTGTGTTTATATTAATCGAGAAGCGATTAACAGGCTCTTTCCCTAGATTTCATTTTGCATACTAGATCGTCTCCTGCGCACTTGCACTGGTAGCCCACAAGTACTTATGAAGACACGCCGACCAAACCAGAAAAAGTTCCCAAAGTTTACAAGCTCAAAGATATAATAGTCAGATTCCACTAAGCTCAAAAAATGTTCTTTAAATGATCTTTAAATAATCAGCTGAACGGATTAGATTTACCCACGCGACGCAGTTTTCCTTCTAAAAGTCAAATAATACGACCTTGAAATAGGGGCTCCATTTAATTGTCTTTTTGCGAATTTTGTCCATTCTTAAATGCTAAAAACTGAGGGATTAGTAAAATTTTAAATTTTAATTGAAAGTTACTGCTTTTAGTTACCGCTTACCTTCGTTGCTATATCAGCTGTTGTAGAGAGAAATAAAGATGTGTTGCCTTTCATACAGATAATTGTGGTGAAAGGACTTGCCTCGCGATGGGAAGGAGTTGTTCTTTTAGTTTAGAAGTCATCGTTTTGTGTTTTGATTGTTTTTGTAAATATTTGTTTATTTTGTTATTTAATTATGAATTTTTGTTGTTAAATATATAAGATGTGCTAATATATTTATTCTTTTGCTCTTTACTCGTCCACTCAGGTGCCCTATTGATACCAACATATATGGTATCATAAAAAGAATATAAAAAATATTAATTGAAATTAGGATTTTTGAGAACCTTAACCACGAAAATCCTATTCTTCCAGATAATATCTAACATATAACATAGATAACAAAAAAAAAAAAAAAAAAACAAGAAAGAAGGGCTATCTTCGGCACGTCGAAGATTTAATTCCCTTGCAGACCCAACCTTTTCATAATTTTCATAGTGCGTTGCCCGTATCTAAGAAGCACAAGGAAAATAGTTATTGCCGAGTATTGTTAAGATATCTTGAAAAACAAAATAATTGTCCATACCAATAGTTAATTTTCGACCGATCGTTCCTATGCAGTTATATGATATAGTGGTCCGTTCTTAATAGGATTTTGCATTTATTTGAGGAGCATAGTAAAATAAATGCCGAATTAAGTTCAGATATCAAGATATCTTGATAAACAAAACTTTTTTTCAACAAACAACTTAACTTTTGCACATAAATGAAGAGCATAGTAAAACTAATAAATGCCAAGTTTGGTCAAGATATCTTGATAAACAATACTTTTTTTCATACAACAACTTAATTTTCGACCGAGCGTTCCTATGGCAGCTGCATGAAATAGTGGTCCGATATGAATAGGATTTTGCATTTATATGAGGCGCATAGTAAAACTAATAAGTGCCGAGTTTGGTCAAGATTATCTTGATAAACAAAAATCTTTTTTATACAATAACTTTATTTTCGACCGATCGTTCCTATGGCAGCTATATGATATAGTGCTCTGATCTTAATAGGATTTTGCATATATATGTGGAGCATTGTAAAAATAATAAATGCCGAGTTTGGTCAAGATATCTTGATAAACAAAATTGTTTTTCATACAATTTAATTTTCGAGAGAGGCAGAGAGTGTTATGCATGCACATATGCATATAAGCGGTCAGCGTGGGAAACATGCTGACTCGGCTTTAAAACGGTCAGTGTTCTGAAGTGTGTCTCATATTTCGGCTGCACTTGGAATGTGCTGGGCACTTGGCACGTTGCAGCTGAGTGACAAAGGCAATGCCCTATACGTTTGTCATTGGCATAACAACAAAGTAATGTGGCTTAGGCTAACCAAGTGTTGCCGCTCAATATTTATGTTATATATATTGTATGCATATGTGTATACACTACATCTCCCTCCTTTTGAAAAATAACGTAATTATATGTAGTTATTTTAAGTCTTATTATTATTATTATTATTTATATATATTTTTTTTTGGTTTTTTTTTATTTTTGTTTATTATTATTATTATTTTTCATATTTATAATCGTACTTAATAACGACAAAGAAAATAAAATCATGAAAAATATTCATGGATTATCCAATATATATCTATATATATATTCTGTTCTTTTAAATTATTCAAAAAATGCTTTAGCGACTGTGTTCGCGTTCTTATTTGGAACTGGTATAGCAACTAAATATTTAGTTAAGTCACATATTAGAGTGACTACATATTCATTGCCATTTTCTGATTTTGGTAGCGGACCAATAGTGTCCACTATCACTCTGTCGAAAACATTTATAGGCGTATCAGTTATTATTAATGGGGTCTTATTATGCTTAGTTATTTTAGCTTTTTAGCATTTCTGACATTTTCGTATGTAATGAGTATGTAATATTTCGAGTCATACCTTTCCAAAAATAATATCTTTTGGCCAAGGTTTTTGCAATGCCTGTATGACCTCCTTGCATTGGATCGTCATGGAATATAGACAGTATAGCCTTTTCTTTCTCATCTTGTTTTTCTACAAGGGTCACCGGGTTGAGTAGCGCTACTCTTAATGTACTCAATATTTTATTGCCCAATTGTTTGAAATTATATATTGAAACATGTTCAAAGATATTTTCCCAAGCTATTTTTCAAGCCTTTGGAAAAATTGACCTAAGTCTAGAATTCCATTGGTATATAAATCGCTAACATCATATCTTGCAGAAATTTTTCTACCATGTTTAAATAAACATAGCATATCTTTTACATTCAAGGTCTCTACCTTACGTACTTCGTCATGACTTGTTTATGACTTCATATACTTTGGGCTTAGAAGCTTTCTCTATAGATTGCGTAGGCAATACTATTTCTTTGCTTTCCGCGTGGAATTTCTGTCTATTTTTATATCTAGTAGTAACTTTCTTTATATTTCAAGTAATATTTTGTAGTTCTTTAATGGTTATGATTGTCTTTTCCCTTTAAATATTCGACTGTGAAGTCATACTCTTCTAATTCTAGCCTCATACGTGTCAGTTTAGAGCTTGGATTGATCATTGAAAATTGATATATTAATGGTCTGTGATCTGTTTTGATTGTAAAGTGTCTTCCATAAATATATGGTCGGAAATGTAATATTGCCCAGTGTATTGCAGCTAACTCCTGCTCAGTAGTACACTTATTACTTTCTCCCTTAGTGAAAGCTCTTGATGCATATGCAATGGGAAGTTGGAGTCCGTTATGGTTTTGAGTTAAAACCGCTCCACATGCTTGCTTAATTGCATCAGTAATTATACAAAATTCTTTGCTGAAATCGGGATATTGTAGCAAAGTAGGTGTTTTTAAATATTGGAATGCGTAAATATCAGTTGTTTTACCTTATCAACCGTGCAATTCTTAATCATTGCTTTGACTGCATGCTGAGTGGAATAACTTCTGGCTAACTCTAGGGTTAAGCCGTCTCTTATATACGCACCTTCTAAAGCTTTTGTCATCTGCTCAATCTCTAATGTATATTGGTTTGGAGTTTTGTTGCGTTGCTGTAGGTTCATCAGTTTTGCTGACAATACTTCTACAGTTTCGCCTTGACATTGCTTTTCAATCTGGTAATGACTTCAGTTACTGTTGTTTCATTTCCGATTATATTTCCGGCAATACCTTTTAGCTTGGTTTTTATTATTGAAACTGCTAATTGTTCGTGTTCGCCTTTTATTGATTCTATTATGTGTAATGCATCAATAAAACTTGTTAAGTTTTCAGCTTTACCATCGAAAACTGGTATAAGCTTGGATGCAGTATTAATGAAATCAATATTGGATTGTGCCATTGTGATATTATTGCTGAATTTATTCTCTATTATGCTTGAACTAGTATCAGAATCTGTATTATCATCCAAATCTGACATTAAAACTGCTGGAATAGTAAGGTTATTTAAATCTTGCTCTTCTATTTTGGGGTTTGTCTCTAACTCTTCTGACTCTAACTCTAACTCTAACTCTTCTAACTCTATTGGTTCAATGTCAGCCGGTTCTGTTGATTCCGGTTCATCATCGGTTGCAACTGTTAAAGAAGTATTAAGTATAGTCGGGACTGATATATCTATATCGAATTTTTGCTTAATTGATTTTAAATTCGGTCGAAGTCTGATAAAAAATTTGGATACTCTGGACCAATGATCCTTATTTAATTTTCCTCTTTGGGCATGTATTAATATACGTGCTTCATTAAAGCACTTTACTAATATTTCTGCATGTTTCTTAACAGTATTCTTCTGAATTGGCTTATTTTGGTGAAGTGATTTAAATGATTTACCAAAGTCCATTTTTATTTATATTTATTTAGTTCTTGATATAATTCATTCCATTCCATTATAAGTTTCTCTAATTGTCTTTAGCTTAGCCATATTTATATATATATTTTTATTTGTATTTGATTTTATTAATTTTATTTCATATTCTCAATGTTACAAAGTAAATTACGGAATTGTTGTAAAAATTATTATTTTTTGTTTTAATCAATGTTTGCGCTTCTTTTATTTATTTTAAATTTAAATCTTGTTCAGATCATTTGCTTGGCTTATATACCTCTTTTTTAAGCATTTGTTATGCAACTTGTAATTTATAAAAACAATTGGCGCACATTATAACAACAATTATTATCAATAGTATATTTACTAATTGTAAATCCATGTTACTTGACTCTACTTTATTAATGACATTAGCAGTGGAATCATTTTGGGTTTATATATAATAAAATTATAATTATAATTATTAGATAAATCTTCATTAAATTTGCTTATTGAATTATTTTGCATTTATGTTTACAGTTTTCCTACCTATTGTTTCGCATAGCTTTACGGGCTATACTTCTAATTGAGCGGAGAAGGTTCCGCACAATTTTACAATTTTTGTGTATTATATTCCGGATCCTCGGATGTAATAATGCCTATGATGTCCTCCGCGTCACCTGGTCGTCGCCGGTTTGGCTATGCTGACGCTCCTTCGATGGCGAAAGTGGCGGATTGCCCCTATCGCTGTTGCTTTCTCTGCTGCTGATGTCCGTGGCCTATGAGCTCAGGCGGGGCCGGTGCCGGTCTTCGCACTGGTCGTTAGTCTCATGCACGTAGATTTGCATACTGCAGCGTATAATGGTCCAGGGCAGTCGTTTGGGCAGACGTCTGGCTTTTTCGGCAAAGGCTTTGGGGATGGCGGTTTTTTAATTAGTGTTTCATTTATAATTTTAATATTTGCTGAGTGAGTTGCTGCATTCGGCTATCTTAGCCGGAGGGTTTCTTTCAGAAAATCAAGTTCATCACAAAAGCTATGTGCCGTTGCCCATGTGGGCGGCGTTCTTGTATATAAAAGCCACTTCATGTGTGCTATTCTTTTAGTGATCTTGTTCTTTTGGCCTCCGCGCTTGCCCATTACACGCACTCTACTCACTCAGACTTTTTCCGTTGCCGTGCCGTGCCCGTTGATTTCCTCCTTGTTGTTCTTCGCCTGGGTTTCCTCCTTGTAGTTTTTGCAGCTTAGCTCAGGTTACCACTGTCACGGTCGCCATGTAATAACCATCGCATCAAATAATAAACACCTCATTAGGTCTTGCTCGGTTGAGCGTCTTTTCTTTATTCCACGCATAGTTCTCTTAGCTTACGGCTGCCTGCAGCCGACGCAGCGGCAGAGCATCCGTTATATATATATATTCTATGTGTATAGTGACAATATGTATAGCGGGCAGAGAGTGTTATGCATGCACATATGCATATAAGCGGTCAGCGTGGGAAACATGCTGACTCGGCTTTAAAACGGTCAGTGTTCTGAAGTGTGTCTCATATTTCGGCTGAACTTGGAATGTGCTGGGCACTGTGCACGTTGGAGCTGAGTGACAAAGGCAATGCCCTATACGTTTATCATTGGCATAACAACAAAGTAATGTGGCTTAGGCTAACCAAGTGTTGCCGCTCAATATTTATGTTATATATATTGTATGCATATGTGTATACACTACAGAGGAGTATAGTAAAACTAAAAAGATAGTTTGGCCAAGATATCTTGATAAAGAAAAATATTTTTCATACAAAAGCTTAATTTTAGGGATCTCCCAACTAGAGAATACCCTAAACCCTCTTATTCCAACACCAATTGGAGCACGCTCTAGCGCTCATTTTAAGTAATAAAGATAAACTAAACTCGCAACTGACCGCATTACTTGCTGCCGACTCTACTTTCCTCGGTAGGGCTCGAACTCGCGACAGACCGCTCCAATTGCCACTGCCTCTATTCAATAGCCACACTAATAATTGAGTCCTATTGAGAAAAAAAACCAATAAAAATTACAGCACAGAAAATAATCGCAATTGTAATGCTGATGACAGAATTCGAAGCAGACGCGCATGAATGTATGTGTGTACATGTATACAGAAATTTTTGGAATTTGCGTCGCAAACATGTGCGCAGTCAAAAACAAATAAAATCCGATCTTAATGAAGTTTTCTACAGTATATCTTATTGTACCAAAGAATATTTTTAAATTCTTAAACAGTCAATTGCAATTAAATTGTGTCTTAAATTGGTTGGCAAGCTAAGTTGGGTTATTAACTTTTTTTTTACAGCTCTGCGATGGTAGCGGGGAGGTGTGATAGGTATAAAATGAAAGATGCTTGATATATCTCAATATATAAAACTGTTTGCCCTGACTGACTGACTGACTAACTGACTGACTGACTGATTGGAGATCAACGAACAACCCAAACCGTGAGAGCCAGGAACCTGAAATTTTCACTATAGTTACCTTATGTGAAGAAGGTGCACGTTAAGACGGGGTTTCGTGAAATTCCACCCGCAAGTATGGAAAAATCGCGAAAAACGTTTGTATGAAACTTGTTTGTTTACCATCCGATCGGCGTCAAACTCAATATCAAGGTTCTTTGTTCAAATTCATTTGAGGGGTGTTTCACACTTTTCCAAAAATGTTTTCCTTGGTGGAAATGGGAGTCAAAGATTTGGTGAATGACGTTTCGCGCTCAATTCATTTTCAAGGATCTATACAAAAATCATTTGAGACGTGCTTCATGTTTTTCCCAGAATCAAAACATCCTCGGTAAAAAGTGCGATTCTATGACTTTTTTGGTGAAGCTTAAAGTTTTGTCCGATTTGCTTCAAACTTATATTCAGAGGTCTATATAAGAACTTAATAAATACTGGTTTCAGCGTTTGGAATATTCCACCCACAACAGTGGTTAATTAGCGAAAATCGTTGGTATGAAACTTTTTTGCTAACCATCGGATCCGCCTCAAGCTCATTTTCAAAGATCTCTGCTCAAATTCATATTCGCACTTTCCCTAATTGGTGGAAAAAACAGGATGTCGATATCGATTTTCTTCGATTGCTTGGAAACAGAGTAAGTTATCGATTATCGAAAACAAACAAGATCTGCGTAGGCACTGGGAAGACCTACAGCTAAAATTTCAAGTCTGTAGCTCTGATAGGTTCTGATATGCTTGCGTTCATACAAATGGACAGACGGACGGACTGACAGACGGTCAGACAGACAGACGGACATGGCTAGATCGACTCGGCTATTGATGCTGATAAGAAATATATAGTTTCTGGGGTCGGAGATGCTTCCTTCTGCCTGTTATACATTTACATTTTGCACAAATACAATTTACCCTCTTTTACCCATTTTTAATGGGATCAAAGAGTAAAATAGCAGCACATAAAATCTTACAATGTGCGCTAGCTGCCCCAAACTCCCCAGCCAAAACACATTTTCTTAAATAACTTATTTTGTTTCTTAACCGATCTTGATCAAATTTTCAGCAGTAGATCTTACTGTGGTATATAATATTGGTGTATTCTGAAAATTGCATTAAAATTGTGCGTTAATTTCGTGGGCTATACAAATTTGAGTTTTCCTTGATTTATAGCTATGTGGGGATAGCGGGATGGCGATAGCTATAAAATGAAAGATGCTTGATATATATATACTATTCTGGAGCATACATGCCATGTTTGATGACTCTAGCTATTAGAAATTTTCACAAAAAACACAATTTCGATATCGATACGATCCATTACTTACAGTTTCTTATATTGAAAACATTTTTGAGTTTTTCACTAGAAAAAGGCGTGTATTCGAAGCTGATAAATTTGATTAAATATAAGAAAATTTCTGTGCTTGGTGTTTTATACAAAGTTTGGCCAAACACGATATCGATGGTGCGCAGAATATTTGGTCATTGGTTATTAGTTTTAAATAATTGCTCGAGTATAGCTTATTCTGGTGCGCACAAAATCTTAAGTGCAGTTTTTTATTGATTATTTGATTACAGCGGTAGATCTAGAAGAGCTTATTCTTGCTTATGTGACTATATGGCTATTTTGCTTATGTATACCAATTTGTGTTTATATTAATCGAGAAGCGATTAACAGGCTCTTTCCCTAGATTTCATTTTGCATACTAGATCGTCTCCTGCGCACTTGCACTGGTAGCCCACAAGTACTTATGAAGACACGCCGACCAAACCAGAAAAAGTTCCCAAAGTTTACAAGCTCAAAGATATAATAGTCAGATTCCACTAAGCTCAAAAAATGTTCTTTTAATGATCTTTAAATAATCAGCTGAACGGATTAGATTTACCCACGCGACGCAGTTTTCCTTCTAAAAGTCAAATAATACGACCTTGAAATAGGGGCTCCATTTAATGGTCTTTTTGCGAATTTTGTCCATTCTTAAATGCTAAAAAATGAGGGATTAGTAAAATTTTAAATTTTAATTGAAAGTTACTGCTTTTAGTTACCGCTTACCTTCGTTGCTATATCAGCTGTTGTAGAGAGAAATAAAGATGTGTTGCCTTTCATACAGATAATTGTGGTGAAAGGACTTGCCTCGCGATGGGAAGGAGTTGTTCTTTTAGTTTAGAAGTCATCGTTTTGTGTTTTGATTGTTTTTGTAAATATTTGTTTATTTTGGTATTTAATTATGCATTTTTGTTGTTAAATATATAAGATGTGCTAATATATTTATTCTTTTGCTCTTTACTCGTCCACTCAGGTGCCCTATTGTTACCAACATATATGGTATCATAAAAAAAATATAAAAAATATTAATTGAAATTAGGATTTTTGAGAACCTTAACCACGAAAATCCTATTCTTCCAGATAATATATAACATATAACATGGATAACCAAAAAAAAAAAAACAAGAAAGAAGGGCTATCTTCGCCACGTCGACGCAGCGGCAGAGCATCCGTTATATATATATATTCTATATGTATAGTGACAATTTGTATAGCGGGCAGAGAGTTTTATGCATGTACATATGCATATAAGCGGTCAGCGTGGGAAACATGCTGACTCGGCTTTAAAACGGTCAGTGTTCTGAAGTGTGTCTCATATTTCGGCTGCACTTGGAATGTGCTGGGCACTGTGCACGTTGCAGCTGAGTGACAAAGGCAATGCCCTATACGTTTATCATTGGCATAACAACAAAGTAATGTGGCTTAGGCTAACCAAGTGTTGCCGCTCAATATTTATGTTATATATATTGTATGCATATGTGTATACACTACAGAGGAGTATAGTGAAACTAAAAAGATAGTTTGGCCAAGATATCTTGATAAAGAAAAATATTTTTCATACAAAAGCTTAATTTTCGGGAGCTCCCAACTAGAGAATACCCTAAACCCTCTTATTCCAACACCAATTGGAGCACGCTCTAGCGCTCATTTTAAGTAATAAAGATAAACTAAACTCGCAACTGACCGCATTATTTGCTGCCGACTCTACTTTCCTCGGTAGGGCTCGAACTCGCGACAGACCGCTCCAATTGCCACTGCCTCTATTCAATAGCCACACTAATAATTGAGTCCTATTGAGAAAAAAAACCAATAAAAATTACAGCACAGAAAATAATCGCAATTGTAATGCTGATGACAGAATTCGAAGCAGACGCGCATGAATGTATGTGTGTACATGTATACAGAAATTTTTGGAATTTGCGTCGCAAACATGTGCGCAGTCAAAAACAAATAAAATCCGATCTTAATGAAGTTTTCTACAGTATATCTTATTGTACCAAAGAATATTTTTAAATTCTTAAACAGTCAATTGCAATTAAATTGTGTCTTAAATTGGTTGGCAAGCTAAGTTGGGTTATTAACTTTTTTTACAGCTCTGCGATGGTAGCGGGGAGGTGTGATAGGTATAAAATGAAAGATGCTTGATATATCTCAATATATAAAACTGTTTGTCCTGACTGACTAACTGACTAACTGACTGACTGACTGATTGGAGATCAACGAACAACCCAAACCGTTAGAGCCAGGAACCTGAAATTTTCACTATAGTTACCTTATGTGAAGAAGGTGCACGTTAAGACGGGGTTTCGGGAAATTCCACCCGCAAGTATGGAAAAATCGCGAAAAACGTTTGTATGAAACTTGTTTGTTTACCATCCGATCGGCGTCAAACTCAATATCAAGGTTCTTTGTTCAAATTCATTTGAGGGGTGTTTCACACTTTTCCAAAAATGTGTTTCTCCTTGGTGGAAAGGGAGTCAAAGATTTGGTGAATGACGTTTCGCGCTCAAATTCATTTTCAAGGATCTATACAAAAATCATTTGAGACGTGCTTCATGTTTTTCCCAGAATCAAAACATCCTCGGTAAAAAGTGCGATTCTATGACTTTTTGGTGAAGCTTAAAGTTTTGTCCGATTTGCTTCAAACTTATTTTCAGAGGTCTATATAAGAACTTAATAAATACGTGATTCAGCGTTTGGAATATTCCACCCACAACAGTGGTTAATTAGCGAAAATCGTTGGTATGAAACTTTTTTGCTAACCATCGGATCCGCCTCAAGCTCATTTTCAAAGATCTCTGCTCAAATTCACATGACGGGTGTTTCGCACTTTCCCTAATTGGTGGAAAAAACAGGATGTCGATATCGATTTTCTTCGATTGCTTGGAAACAGAGGAAGTTATCGATTATCGAAAACAAACAAGATCTGCGTAGGCACTGGGAAGACCTACAGCTAAAATTTCAAGTCTGTAGCTCTGATAGGTTCTGATATCCTTGCGTTCATACAAATGGACAGACGGACGGACTGACAGACGGTCAGACAGACAGATGGACATGGCTAGATCGACTCGGCTATTGATGCTGATAAGAAATATATATACTTTCTGGGGTCGGAGATGCTTCCTTCTGCCTGTTATACATTTACATTTTGCACAAATACAATTTACCCTCTTTTACCCATTTTTAATGGGATCAAAGAGTAAAATAGCAGCACAGAAAATCTTACAATGTGCGCTAGCTGCCCCAAACTCCCCCAGCCAAAACACATTTTCTTAAATAACTTATTTTGTTTCTTAACCGATCTTGATCAAATTTTCAGCAGTAGATCTTACTGTGGTATATAATATTGGTGTATTCTGAAAATTGCATTAAAATTGTGCGTTAATTTCGTGGGCTATACAAATTTGAGTTTTCCTTGATTTATAGCTATGTGGGGATAGCGGGATGGCGATAGCTATAAAATGAAAGATGCTTGATATATATATACTATTCTGGAGCCTACATGCCATGTTTGATGACTCTAGCTCTTAGAAATTTTCACAAAAAACACAATTTCGATATCGATACGATCCATTACTTACAGTTTCTTATATTGAAAACATTTTTGAGTTTTTTACTAAAAAAAAGGCGTGTATTCGAAGCTGATTAAGGACCAAAAGCTTAGTCATAGCACAGACACTTTTGGGAAATTTGATTAAGTATAAGAAAATTTCTGGGCTTGGTGTTTTATACAAAGTTTGGCCAAACACGATATCGATGGTGCGCAGAATATTTGGTCATTGGTTATTAGTTTTAAATAATTGCTCGAGTATAGCTTATTCTGGTGCGCACAAAATCTTAAGTGCAGTTTTTTATTGATTATTTGTTTACAGCGGTAGATCTAGAAGAGCTTATTCTTGCTTATGTGACTCGAACTCGCGACATATTACATCACTTCCCACCGCCTCTATTTTCATACATTCCTAAAAAAGACAATTGCTTTAAAATTGTAGTTGGTGGGCAGTTCAAATGTATTTGATTTATTGCTACGTAGTGGCTTTTAACCATTTTTTATGGGTTCAGGGCACAAAAAATAGATCCCAATTCTTGCCACCACCCCTACTCAACAGCAACACAAAGAATTTTGTCTCAATGAGACAATTAGAACAAGTAAGAGATTCTAGTCGGGAGCTCCCGACTAGAGAATACCCTGAACCATCTTATTCCAACACCAAATGCAGCACGCAGTACGCGCTTATTTCAAGATATAAAAATAAATTCAAAAAAAAAAAAAAATCCATTGGCAGGGTTCGAACTCGCAACTGACCGCATTACTTGCTGCCGACTCTACTCAGCAGCCACACCAGCAAAAAAAAAATACTTTCCTCGGTAGGGCTCGAGCTCGCGACAGATCGCTCCAATTGCCACTGTCTCTACTCAATAGCCACACCAATAATTGAGTCCTATTGAGAAAAAAACCAATAAAAATTGCAGCACAGTAACCAATCACAATTGTAATGCTAATGACAGAATTCGAAGCAGACGCGCATGAATGTGTGTGTGTACATGTACACAGAAATTCTTGGAATTTGCGTCGCACACACGTGCGCAGTTAAAATACCGAAAAACAAAACAAAAACCGATCTTAATGAAGTTTTCTACAGTATATCTTATTGTACCAAAGAATATTTTTATATTCTAAAAACAGTCAATTGCATTTAAATTGTGGCTTAAATTGGTTGGCAAGTTAAGTTGGGTTATTACCTTGATTTATAGCTCTGCGGTGGTAGCGAGGAGGTTGCGATAGGCATAAACTGAAAGATACTTGATATATCTCTATATATATTACTCTTTGTCCTGACTGACTGACTGACTGATTGGTGATCAACGAACAGCCCAAACCGTAAGAGGCAGGAAGCTGAAATTTTCACTATAGTTACCTTATGTGATGAAGGTGCACGTTTAAATGGGGTATGGAAAAATAGCGAAAAACGTTTGTATGACACTTTTTTCTTTACCATCCGATCGGAATCACAGCACCCGCGGTAAAAAGTGCAATTCAAAGATTTTTTTGGTGAAACAAAAATTATTTCCAAAGCTCTACATACAAACTTAATGAATACGTGTTTCAATGATTGGGAAATTCCACCCGCAACAGTGGTAAACTGATGCAAAACGTTTGAATGAAAGTTGTTTGTTTACCGTCCGATCTGTTACAAAATCATTTTCAATGCTTTTTGAGAACATTTGTTTTAAACGTACCCCGGGCAAGGCCGGGTTATACCCGCTAGTATATAATATTCCAGAAGCAAGATATCAGGTGACTCTAGTTCTTATTATTTACCCAATCTGCTCAAAAAACAGGATATCGATATCAATTTTCGTCGATTGCTTGGAAACAGAGTAAGTTATTGATTATCGGAAACCAACTCGATCTGCGTAGGCACTGGGAAGACCTACAGCTAAAATTTCAAGTCTCTAGCTCTTATAGGTTCTAATATCCTTGCGTTCATACATACGGACAGACGGAAAAACGGTCAGACAGACAGACGGACATGGCTAGATCGACTCAGCTATTGATGCTGATAAGGAATATATATACTTTATTTTTATATACTGCGGTCGGAGATGCTTCCTTCTGCCTGTTATACATTTACATTTTGCACAAATACAATTTACCCTCTTTTACCCATTTTTAATGGCTTCAGGGTATAAAAACGGAGTAAAATAGCAGCCCAGAAATTCTTGCATTGTGCGCTAGCTGCCCCAAACTCGTGGCCAGCCAAAACACATTTTCTTAACCGATCTTGATAAAATTTTCAGCAGTAGATCTTACTGTAATATATAACATTGGCGTATTCTGAAAATTGCATTAAAAGTGTGCATGAATTTGGTGGGCTATACAAATTTGAGTTTTTCCTGATTTATATCTATGTGGTGATAGCGGGGTGGTGGCGATATCGATTTTGATCCATTACTTACAGTTTCTTATATTCTCAACATTTTTGAGTTTTTCTTGCACTTGACCAAACCAGAAAACTTTCTCAAAGTTTACAAGATCAAAGATATAATAGTCTGACTCCACTACGCCCAAAAAATGTTACATTTGCAAACTGAACTTTTTTACAAACTAACTTTTGTTACCGTTGTCGGTGACATATTAGTGGCAAAAGTCCGATCTTTAAATAATCAGCTGATCGCAGTTGTCCTTTTAAAAATCAAATAATACGACCTCGAAGTAGGGACTCCATTTAATGGTCTCTTTGCGAATTATGTCCATCCATAAAAGTTAAAAACAGAGGGATTAGTAAAATTTAAAATTTTAATTGAAAGTTACCGCTTTAAGATACCGCTTACCTTCGTTGCTTTATCATCTATTGTAGAGAGAAATAAAGATCGGTTGCCTTTTATTCAGATTTTTTGATTGTTTTTGTAAATATTTTTTTATTTTGTTATTTAATTATGCATTTTTGTTGTTAAATATATAAGATGTGCTAATATATTTTTTCTTTTGCTCGTCCACTCAGGTGCCCTATTGTTACCAAAATATATGGTATCTTCCAGATGATATAACAGATAACATGGATAACCATAAAAAAAGAAAACAAGAAAGAAGAGCTATTTTCGGCACGCCGAAGATTTAATACCCTTGGAGACCCAACCTTTTCATAATCCTCATAGTGCTTTGCCCGTATCTAAGAAGCACAGGGAGAATAGTTAATGCCGAGTATAGTTAAGATATCTTAAAAAACAAAATAATTGTCCATACAAAATCGACCAATCGTTCCCATGGCAGCTATATGATATAGTGGTCCGATCTTAACAGGATTTTGCATATATATGAGGAGCAGAATAAAGCTAATAAATGCCTAGTTTGGTCAAAATCCAAATAAACAAAAATTTGTTAATAGAAGAACCTACTTCTCGACCGATCGTTCCTATGGCAGCTATATGATAGAGTGGTCCGATCCAGCTGGCTCCGACATATGTTCTGCGTGCAACAGAAAGAGGCAAGGTTTCATGAAGATAGATTTAAAACTGACAGACTAGTTCTCATAGAAACAGACGGACAAACAGACGGACATGGCTGGATCGACCCGACTGTTAATTCTGATGAAGAATATATATACTTTATGGGGTCGGAGATGTCTCCTTCTATGCGTTACACATTTCACGACAATATTATAATACCCTCTGCAAGGGTATAATAAGTGTCTCTGTTGTAAATCGCTAACTCACGACAAAGATTTTTGGCCAGCTAGGCATGCAAATAATACGTTGTAGCACCCGAATGGAACGGAATACATAACACATGAAGCGAACAAAGATCAGGAGGGAGACAATAAGCCTTCAACACATCTAAATAGAACCAGTAACTTGAATGAGTCTAGGTAGAGAGGTTATCGGGCGAAGCAGAAGAGCATCAACCTATCACGATAAGGTGATAGCACATTGTGAAGATTACCCACTCACACAGTCTCCAATATCAGCACGGAAAAGCTGTTTCAGATTGTTAAAAGCTTAAACATTATATTTGATGGTGCCTTGGCGGTCCAACCTTGAATTGCTTTAAAGAGCCCGAACTCTGGATGTCGATGCGTACTATGTGGACTACTATTTGAGTACAAGTTAATGCCAAACTAGAGCGAAAATAATTAGCAGAAGTCAGGCAAGCGCTGTTGTGATTTTCTATTCAACAGTTTCCACTTTGGTCATCAGGTGCAGAAACGTATGATCTTGCTAAGCGAAGACAGAAGTCTTAAAATAATAATTTAAAAATTATCTATTAACTTAGTCCTTTGTAATGTGTTTCTCTTGTGTCTATGCTTTGAGATATTGAAAAAACGTTCTTAAAAGAATACTCATGAAATGAGGTGGTAGATTTGTAAAGTCGAATAGCGAATGCTCTCAGATATATAGCTAAATATCCAATCCAAATGGATTTTTTAATAGAGTACCTGCTGAAACTAAACTAAATTACAACAATATACATAATTTATTGTTTTCTTCTTTACTGTTTTCTTCTACTTTGTTTATAATAAAATCGTTATTATATGTGAAAATGGGTCCTACATTTCATCATTATTATTTATTAATTAAAGTTACTGATGCTTTACTTATATTAAATGAAGTGGGCGCATACTTCTGATGAGAGTGGGGCACTTTCTTATATTCTCAACATTTTTCAGTTTTTCTCTTAAACAAAGGCGAGTATTCGAAGCTGATTAAGAGGCAAAAGCTCAGTCATAGCACATACACTTTTAGGAAATTATTATCAGCTATTATTTGGTCACTCTACATTACATATAGTAAAGTCGTTCTTTGAGTCGAATAAGTGACCCGTGATATTATCACTAAGGTCAAAGCTGAAATAAAGTTGTTAAATATCAACGCGAGTAATTTCTGTGCGTGGTGTTTATTGGTTATTAGTTTTAAACAATTGAACGAGAATAGCTTATTCTGATGCGCATAAAATGTTAGGTTCAGTTTCTTATTGATTATTTGTTTACAGCGATTGATCTAGAAGCGCTAATTCTGGCTTATGTGACAATATGGCTATTTGGCTTATCTACGCGGGTTTTTATTTATATTAATCGAGAAGCGATTAACATGCACTTTCCCTTGTAGTCATTTTGCAAACTAGATCGTCTCCTGCGCACTTGCATATAGCGGTAGCCCATATGTAGCTCAAAAAATGTTACATTTACAAACTTAACTTTTTTACAAACGAACTTCTGTTACCGTACTTTCATATTTTTCATAAAATCTATACGAAATTCGATAAAACATCGCAAAAAACACGCATTATTGGGACGAATACCAAATTTTTTTTAAAAAGTCGCATTTTTGACAAATTTGAAAATTGTGTTGGGAGGCGGCTATTTGAGGCAAAGAGCCGTCGTGTTTATAGCCCAAAGTCACGTTAAGGAGCTGTTGACGTCAAAGTTTAGTTGGTTTTTTTAGTTTATAAGTTAATTTTATTAGAATAAGATCTTAGCAAAACAAGAGGCAAGAAGGCGTTAGTATTATAAATGAGTTTTGTTAGTTGTAATAATTATTAGGACAAGAGAGTAGTTAGGAGGTCTGACCTCTCGCAAACGTTCCTGAACAAGTCCGGAAGTAGGTTCCTAGAGGACCTACAGGTTCGAGCCATTACATATAGTATTGCCCTTGATCGATTGTCTCGGGCGACGAATGACGTGTTCTACGACAGGGCCTCTCGTTGGTTCTTGAGTAGTGGTCTGAGGTATGTGGCATGGTCAGTATTTAGGAGGGGTTTCTTGGAGTTCTTTCTGCCACCACGCTATTTCGAGAGGTTGTAGAACGAAATCCGGTCCCGCCGGCAGCGCGTGGGGAAGGAGTTCAATGAATACGTAATAGAGCTGAGGGCTTTGATGCATCATGCCCGATATGAGCCAGCACAGGAGTTGTACCGGATATATGAGAATGTCGCTCCCGAATACAAGCTTTAGGTACGACAGCAAGATTTTTCCACCTTGTCCCGGCTGACCCAGGTGGAGTGTGGAGTGGAGTGTGGAGGTGTGGAGTACGAGACGGTGATGAGACAGAAAGCGGAATGCTCAGGAAGCAGGTCACGGAGTCAGGTGGTCACGAGTTCGAATAGCGCAGGTATAATCCGCGGCGAGCATGTGGTAGGTGCGCACTTTGCCAGGGAATGTCAACGCACCTGTCTAGGGCACCAACTGATAGGAAAACGATACGAGCGAGGAGCCGAATGAAGGCCTCCCCAGGTCATGGAAGTGGAGCACCTGCTCGGCAACAGAGTAGAGAGAAGTCGAAAGAAGGTCTCACGCGCCAGGGAACGGGAGTGCTTGCCCGGAAACCAACGGGAAGTGACACGGAAGAGGGAGCAAAGAAGGGGCATCACTCGGGATCGGACCGAGCGCATGAAGAGCCCAAAAGGCGGCAGCTGCCTCTGCAGGTCTACGCTGGTCATGGAGGCGGCACGGTGGAAATGTGCCAGAGAACGGAGAGATTAGGAGCAACGGCAAGGATCCACACGGTCACCGGGGATCAGGAGGGTAATTGATGATCAGGTAGATGAGCTGATCCAGGCAGGTGCCATCGAGTCGTGGCGTAGTCCGCACAGCGCACCAGACGGCTTGTTCAAGAAGAAGATATCTCCACTCTGGATTTGAAGACCGGGTACTGGCAGATACCGATGGCAGCCGATAGTCGGGAATGCATGCCATTCACAGTCCCAGAAAAAGGTCTTTTCCAATGGCGGGTGATGCCATTTGGCTTACATTCGGCGTGTGCGACCTTTCAGCGAGCCTTGGACACGGTAATAAGAGCGAAGATGGTGCCTCATGCGATATGGTGGTAAAAGGGGCAATCAAAGAGCAACATGTAGCGAATATGAGGGAGGTATTCCGCCGGTTAAGGGTGGCCAATCTCAGGCTGAATAGGAAGAAATGCAGTTTCTTCAGGGAAAGATTGGTCCATCTAGGACTTGTCATTTGTGGGGAAGGAATCCGTACCGATCCAGAGAAGGTGGAGGCGAAACGTAACCTTAGGGCCCCGTCTTATTATAAAGAGTTGCGGCCGTGTCTCGGGATGGCATCATAGTACAGGCGCTTCGTTCCCAACTTCCCGACTAAGGTTCAGCGCTCTTAAAGAATGGGTTGAAATGGGCAAGGGATCAAGGAGGAGGAGGCATTCCGTCAATTGAAGGATAACTTGACGACTTCCCCTGTGTTGGCTTGTCCGGACTTTTCCGACAAATTCGTCTTGCAGATTGACGCGAGTGAGTATGGCCTCGGCGCAGTGCTGACGCAGACGATAGAGGGGCAGGAGCGGGTGATAGCGTACGCAAGTCGAGAAAGAGTGCCTGGCAATCGTATGGTCGATGCGGCAGCTTCGTTGCTATCTAGAGGGGTACCGGTTAAACGCGATAACGGATCATCTGGTACTCAAGTGGATCAACTCGATCGAGAGCCTTTCAGGAAGGATCGCGCCACAGTACCAATTTGACGTTCACTACCGTCGAGGGAAGTTCAACGTCGTGGTCGACGCATTATCAAGGCATCCTCTGGAGACCTGTCAGCAAGCAGTGGTGGACGAGGCCACCTGCAAATGGGTCGCGAGTATGCGCGTTGGAATCACCAAAGAGCCAGCCAAATTCTCGGACTACGCAGAAGAAAATGGGCAGTTATATAGGCATTTGGGCCATCGGACGGACGACGAGGACTGCATTCCTTAGAAGCTATGTGTGGAGGGTATTGAAGGAATGCATGATGCTCCCACGGCCGGGCATGAAAGCGTGAAGAAAACCGTGTCGAGGTTGTCCAGATATATTACTGGCCGGGTATGTCATGCGAAATCTGCCAGAAGTTCAAGAGCGAGCAACTCAAACCAGCTGGACGTATGCTGACGAGACAAGTAGCAGAGCCGATGGCGAGGATTTCGTCGGACCATTTCTACTGTCGAAACACGGCAACAGAATGTTACTGACGTTCCATGATGCTCTTTCGAAGTGGGTGGAGTTGGTCCCTATTAGGAGGGCCACGGCGGCACACGTGCAGACAGACCACAGCTACCTCCAGTACGCATTAAAGGACCAGGGCAGGCACTACAAGTTGCGGAGACGAGAGTGGCGACCTTCATTGGAATCAATGGTCCTGTTACGGCAGCAACAGCTGTCCATCTCGGCTGAAGGCTTAGCCACCAAATTGGCACCCAAATTTTGATGGCCCCTATCGGGTCGTCAAATTCATATCGTGCACCTAGCGAAGCCAGGCGAACGATGGAAGAGGATGGCCAATATTTCGCAGCTGAAGCCATTTTACCAAGAGATGACTGATGACTGATGACGATGGAGAAACCAGGACCAATGGACTCCCAGGAAGCCGCCAGCGCGACCCCCGCCATGTGCGCGATTTTTTAGAAGAAGACAGCAGAACGAGCCGCCTAGCCAGTTTCGTCACAATCTGTACTCCCGACGAACCACTATAATGGAACGTTTGGACGGGATAGTCATGCTAATGGCCGTCGTGGTGACGACCATGTTCGTCGAGGCTCCGTTTTATGCGGCATTGGCCGTATGGGCCACCCCGTTGGCATCCCCCTCGGCAATTTCGCCTAGAATGACAGTCCCATCAGGTGGACGATCCAGCGAACGAGGAGGAACTCCTACCACTCGAGACGGACGAGCACACGCCATTAATGCAGGAAGCCGGTGCCGATGGAGTCGGCAGGAACGGGTATTCCCTCGTCGGCCCCGATGTAGCGTGCGACGCCCCAGTAGCCGACACGGAAGCCGACCAGCTCCGCCGCAGCTCGCAATCCGTGTCGATGAGCCCACGGCGACTTACGAGCCAGTAGCGGAGGACGAATCTGAGGAACCGTTATTGCGTTGCGGTGAGGCGGCTATTTGAGTAAGCCACCCCAAAAGCTTTTATCCACGGCATGGATGGTATTAATGGTAATAGAATAAGATCTTAGCAAAATAAGAGGCCGGTAGTAGTTAACTAAAGGCAAGAAGCCGTTAAGCTTATAATTCATGGTCTTATTAGAATAAGCGTATGGTTAAGGGCAAGGAGCATATCATAATTGAAGTTTGAATTTAACTGTCGGCCGCCGCAGCAACCGTGCGTTGCTGATCGGTTGCTCCACACCGACATCGACAGCGCAACTTCAATTCGGTGGAGAAGAGCGAAAACTCCAATGCGAATTTGCGAAAACTCGCGGCAAAGTTGAGCAACCAAGGTGAGCGCCCGGCTCGCTAGCGAGCGAGCAGGAACTTTGCGATCGAGTGTCACGGTGAGCACTTGCCTGTAACTGAGGAGTAAGAAACGGAGCGCTAGGTGGGGGTAGCGCGTAGTAAGAGAATGTGAATAAAAATGAAATTAGAAATGAAAGTCGATTAGTTCTTTTTATTTCCTTTTAACCCTAGCCTAGAGCACCTGAGTAACCGGTGCTTATCTTTTTCTTTTAGAAATGGCAGCAGTAGAGTATGGCAGCTAAGATTATGCAAAAATGAAGGGAGCATAGTGATATCTCTAAATGCCGTACTTAATCAAAATATCTTGAATGACAAAAATGTTTTTCATACATCTACTTAATTTTCGACCGATCGTTCCTATGACAGCTACATGATATAGTGGTCCGATCTTAATAGGATTTTCCATGCAACAACTTAGTTTTCGAATGATCGTTCCTATGGCAGCTATATGATATAGTGGTCCGATCTTAATAGGATTTTGCATATATATAACAAGCAAAGTAAAATCAATAAATGCCGAGTTTCGTCAAGATATCTTGATAAACAAAAATGTATGCATACAACCGCTTAATTTTCGACCGGTCGTTCCTATGAAGGCTATATGATATAGTGGACCGATCTAATAGTATTTTGCGTATTTATATGAGAAGCATAGTAAAATTAATAAATGCTGAGATTGATCAAGCTATCTTGATGAACAAAAAACATTCCATGCAACAACTTAATTTTCCACCTATGGCAGCTATATGAACTTTCTTATGGCAGCCATATGATATAGCGATCCGATGTAAATAAGATTTTGCATAAATGGAGGGACCATAGTAAAACTTAAAAATGCTGAGTTTGGTCAACATATCTTGATAAACCAAAAATGTTCCATGAAACACCAATTTTTGACTGATCGTTCCTATGGTAGCTATATGGTATAGTGGTCCGATCTTCATAGGCTTTTGCATATAAATGAAGAGCACAGTAAAACTAACGAGAAATCAGGGCTATCTTCGGCACGCCGAAGTACTAATACCTTTTCATAATGCTCATAGTGCTTTGCCCGTATCTAAGAAGCCCAGGGAAAATAGTTAATGCCGACTTTGGTCAAAATATCTTCAACAACGAAAATATTTTTTATACAAGAACCTAGTTTTCGACCTATCGTTCTTATGGCAGCAATATAATATAGTTGTCCGATGTAAATAACATTTTGCTAAAATGAAGGGAGCAGTGAAATCCGTCAATGCCATGTTTAATCAACATACCTTGAATGACAAAAAAGTATTCCATTAAACAAATTAATTTTCGACCGATCTCCCTATGGCAGCTATATGATACAGTGGATCGATGTTGATAGGATTTTGAATATATATATATACATTGTTAAACTAATAAATGCCTAGTTTGGTCAAGATATCTTGATAAACAAAAATGTTTTTCATACAACAACTTAATTTTCGACCGATCGTTCCTATGGAAGCTATTTGGTATTGTCGTCCGATCTTCTATATGAGGAGCATAGTAAAACTAACGAGAAATCAGGGATATCTTCGGCACGCCGAAGTACTAATACCTTTTCATAATGCTCATCGTGCTTTGCCCGTATCTAAGAAACCCAGGGAAAATAGTTAACGCCAAGTTTGGTCAAGATATCTTGATGAACGAAAATGTTTTTTATACAAGAACTTAGTTTTCGACCGATCGTTCTAATGGCAGCAATATGATATAGTAGTCCGATGTAAATAAAATTTTGCAAAAATGAAGGGAGCATAGTGAAATCCGTAAATGCCATGTTTAATCAACATACCTTGAATGACAAAAAAGTATTCCATTAAACAAGTTAATTTTCGACCGTTCGTTCCTATGGCAGCTATATGATACTGTGGATCGATGTTGATAGGATTTTGCATACATATGGGGACATTGTTAAACTAATAAATGCCTAGTTTGGTCAAGATATCTTGATAAACAAAAATGTTTTTCATACAACAACTTAATTTTCGACCGATCGTTCCTATGGAAGCTATTTGGTATTGTCGTCCGATCTTCATAGGCTTATGCATATATATGAGGAGCATAGTAAAACTAACGAGAAATCAGGGCTATCTTTGGCACGCCGAAGTACTAATACCTTTTCATAATGCTCATAGGGCTTTGCACGTATCTAAGAAGCCCAGGGAAAATGTTAATGCCGAGTTTGGTCAAGATATCTTGAAAAACGAAAATGTTTTTTATACAAGAACCTGGTATTCGACCGATCGTTCTTATGGCAGCTATATGATATAGCAGTCTGATGAAAATAAGATTTTGCATAAATGGAGGGACCATAATAAAACTTAAAAATGCTGAGTTTGGTCAAGATATCTTGATGAACGAAAAGGTTTTTAATACAAGTGTAGTGCGTATATGCCCTTACAGAATACCCTGTACTTAAATATAAAGTATGCAGCACTTTGTTGCATACAATAACAATAATATAGTAAACGAGCCCAGAGCCACATTATGTATTGGCTCGGTCTCATATTACGCAGCGCGGTTCACTAGCCTCACTAGCTGACCGTTTATGCTTATGCTGCATATCCCACGCTCCGTCTGAGCGCATTCCGTGAGCAATATATATGCTCACTAATACAGGCATATGCGAGCTACTCACTCTCCCTCTCTTTGTAGCTGTTAACGAATAACAGCATAAGTATATATGTATATCCATAGGCTAAGCGAACATTATAAAAACTGAATAAATTCATTCTGAACCAAGATACTAAACAGCACTGACGTGCTGTCTTTTTCATTTAAAGAGTGCTCTTTTTACATGGCGACCGTGACAAGTGTCACGAACATGTTAAAAAGTAATAGTACATAAATATAAAATATAAAATTGGAAACCGGAGGTGCAGCAGCGGCAGCAGCAACAGCCAAGACCGTTACCCAGCTCTGGCGTGAAACCGATGTCACCCACACTCAGGCGGCCGGAGCTTGGAGCTGGACTGGAGCTGGACACAAACAAAAAAAAAAAACCAAAAATATACTGAGTGAGTACAGGGCATGAGCTCTAAGGCAAAAAATAAGCCAAGACGCAGTGGCATTAAGGAGCGAATCAGACGAAGAAAGTCTGAAATCGTAAGACTCCTTTATAAATGCAAAAATCCCCTCCCATGGGACACTGCACTGAAACTAAATGACGAACTCGAACATCTCGAGTCGTTATTAAAATCAAAGAGCGAGCCCTGTCCCTAAGCTATAAATATAAATCTAACAAAGAATCATCGTCCACCGCCAAGACAGATACCAGCACGCCCACGCAGATGCCCACCAGATTGTGAGGGCCCCCTCTACAGCCCCCATTGCGAGGGCACCTGCCGCACTAAGGAAGCAGAGTCAACCAAAGCATGAGAGGCAAACCGCCGCTTATGCCTACGAAGGAATACTAAGCAACTAAGACGAGTTGCATGAGAGGCAAACCGCCCCCTTATGCCTACGTGGGAAGAAGAAGAAGAACAACAGTACCGGCAGCGCCCAACATATTAAACTAAATAGTAATAAATAAAACTTAAAAATTGTAATGCCCGACGACAATTGAGCCGACCGGCAAGACGTTTGGCCCGTACAGCCATTCAGAACAATAGGTAGGAAAAATACAGATTGTAAAAAAAAAATATTTAAGATGCGTTTTAAGCAGAAAACAAAAAAAGCAACACAAAACCCGACTTGTAAACAATAAAAGCATCAAATTCAACAATTATATGTAATAAAACCTCAAAATGAATGATACAAACAACAACTTGTCTTGTAAAAGTAAACGAAAACAAATTTAACCTTACGCATTTGTAAATTTTTTTTAAGATAATTCCTTTTTAATTTTATGTATGATCCCATATTATATATGAATATTAATATTAAAAGAAAAAAAAGGCTTAACAACAAAAAAAATGGTCTTCTGCCTAAATCAAACCAAAAAAAAAATATATATATATATCTAATTGTACATAAGTACAAAAACATTACTAAACTTTGAGAATATACAAGAATTTTAAATTGAAAAGAGGAAATTAAAAAGTAATAATTCGTTCAGTTGGAATATAAAGAAATAAGTGCTCCGTTTGTCTCATTAGGTAATTCAAAATTATGATCAAGAATTAGCATGATCGAGGACACGATTAACAAAGTATATAACGACTATACAGACTTTCGTATGCGAGCCATACAAATTTTGCAAAGGCATAGAGAATTCATATCAGTATATGAGTTCGAATCTGAATATATAGAAACATTCGGCACAGTGACAAGTCCACTCTATTCATGTTCTAAAATAGAGAGCGGAATAATCTTGTCTACACTACCCTACGTCAAAATAAAAACAATTATTGACGAGCATCCGATTCTAGGGCAGACAACAATTGTCTTAGTACGTCTGCATAGGTAGTAGTCAAATAAAAAAAAAAAAAAGGAAATGTATTTATATAGGAATATGGGGGGAAAACAATCAAAGGCAGATGATAACACTGCCAATGTAGTTAACGTAGTAGAAGTCGTAGACACCACTCCCCATGTGCAGTTAACAAACATACTGCTAATAATACTCGTTGTAACAGCCTCAGTAAACATACTTCTGAAGATTTATCTTCTTCATAAAAAATCACTGAGGAAGCGTTACATGAGTCGAGCCAACGACTTAGACAAGGTCTAAGCCACTGCTTAAATAAAATATTTAAGTAGCGGAAGGTTACATGGACTGGTCCCAAATAGTAGAAAAGATAAAGCGGCATAGGGAAAATTTCGATAAATCATACAAGTGCCTTAATAAAAGCGCACCAGTTTTAAGACCCACCATAATTAAACATACTGAGATCCTTGTATATGAGTACAATGAAATCAGGAGTCTAGTTACCGAGTGTCAAAATAAACTGACAAGTTTACACAGAGTCCAAACTTCAGACGTTTTACAGCGTCTAAGGGATAATCTGGTAAACTTAAATAAAAAGTATGATCTCCAGCTTTATCTACCATCGGTGTTAAATACACCGGTAACATTTGATAAGTCACTACTGACCAAATAGAAGATACAAAATTAGTAAACATGGCACAAACAGTTGTAGAATTTATCAAGCTAGCCACATCTCTGATACCAGAGTTTGACGGTAAGCCGGAAAATCTACAAAGTTTTCTAGATTCTTTGAATCTATTAGAAACCTTAAAAGGCACACATGAGCTAACGGCCATAAGCCTTATAAAAACAAAGCTAAAAGGCCATGCGAGAAATTTAATAAGTAATGAGCAGACAATTGCTGCAATCATTACGCAACTATCAAATGCAGTAAAAGGAGAATCGGTAGAAGTTGTATCTGCTAAGCTTCTTAATTTGCAACAGAAAAATAAAACTGCTAACCAATACACCCAAGAGGTGGAAAAACTGGCAAAGGCCCTTGAAGGCGCCTATATCAGTGAAGGTCTAAGCCAATCACTAGCAAACAAATACAGCACTACAACAGCTGTAAAAGCTATGACCCAAAATTGTTCAATTGATAAGGTAAAACTTATCATGCAGGCAGGCACATTCATAAATATGAATGATGCAGTCTCCAAATTTGTTAATAGCTGCACGGAGATAACAGGTCAAAGTAACACTGTCCTGTATTGCAAACAATAATAATAGAGGAGGCCGAGGTTATAATCGTGGCAGAAATTACAACCACAACAATTATAACCGAGGCGGTAACAACAATAACAATAATTACAATAACCGTGGAGGAAGACGAGGCCAAAATAGAGGAAGAGGCCGAGGTAACTCCAACCAAGGTTATAATAGTAACAATGTGAGAATGGCGCAAAATACGCCGGAAAACTCTCAGAACCCTTTAGGAAACAACCAGTAAATGTAAAAGTTCATTCCATCAATTACAGTCTTAATATATTTGTCACTTTTTATAATCATTCAACTGAAAATAAACTCACATTCCTAATAGATACTGGTGCAGATATCTCACTTTTAAAAATAAATTCGGACAATTTTAAAATTCAAGAAGAAAAAATTATAAACATCCAAGGCATAGGCCAAGGTGTAATAAAATCTCAAGGAACAACTTCAATAGAACTTCAAACAACAAAATATATTATTCCACACGAATTTCATTTAGTAGATTCCGATTTTTCAATACCGTGTGATGGAATAATAGGCATTTTATAAAAAAATTCAATTGTCAATTAGATTTCAAACCAAGTGAAGACTGGTTTATAATTAGACCTCAAAATTTAAATTATCCAATTTATGTTCCGATAACATATAGTGCTGGCAATAATACAGTTCTCTTGCCAGCCAGATCCCAAGTAATTCGAAAACTATACATTAATACAGTAAATGATTATATATTTGTTCCTAATCAAGAAATACATAATGGAATTTATGTTGCAAATACAATAGCAGCATCCAAACATGTATACATTCGCCTTCTAAACACAACTAATTTCGACCAATTGGTCAAAGTAAACAAAATCCAATATGAAAATTTAACAGATTACGACATTCATAGCACTAATCCAGAAAATAGAAGCGAACAAGTACTTTCAAAATTAAAGAAAAATTTTCCAGAACAATTCAAAAGTCAACTAACAGAATTATGCACCAAGTATAGTGATGTGTTCGGACTGGAAACCGAACCAATAGCGACAAATAATTTCTATAAACAAACATTAAGACTTAAAGATGATGAACCCATTTATATTAAAAACTACAGAAGCCCGCATAGCCACGTTACAGAAATTCAAAAACAAGTAGGGAAATTAATAATCGACAAAATCGTAGAACCGTCTGTATCCGAGTATAACAGAGTATAACTCTTGTTAGTTCCGAAAAAATCATTACCAAATTCGGAAGAGAAGAAATGGCGATTAGTAATTGACTATCGCCAAATCAACAAAAAACTACTGTCTGATAAATTCCCGCTCCCCAGAATTGATGATATTCTAGACCAACTGGGCAGAGCTAAATACTTTTCATGCCTTGACTTAATGTCAGGTTTCCACCAAATTGAACTTGAAGAAAATTCAAGAAATATAACATCTTTTTCAACGAGCAATGGCTCATATCGCTTCACGCGATTACCATTTGGTCTTGAAATATCACCAAATTCATTTCAGAGAATGATGACTATAGCATTCTCGGGTTTAGAACCCTCTCAGGCATTCCTTTATATGGATGACTTAATGGTGATAGGATGTTCCGAAAAACACATGATTAAAAACTTAACTGATGTTTTTAATGTATGTAGGAAATATAACCTAAAGTTGCATCCAGAAAAATGTTCATTTTTCATGCATGAAGTGACATTCTTAGGTCACAAATGCACTGACAAAGGAGTATTGCCAGATAACAAGAAATTTGACGTCATCAAAAATTATCCTGTCCCTCATGATGCGGACAGCGCGAGACGATTTGTAGCATTCTGCAATTATTATCGTCGATTTATAAAAAACTTCGCCGATTATTCACGGCACATAACTAGATTATGTAAAAAGAATGTTCCTTTTGAATGGTCAAGTGAATGCCAAAACGCATTTCAATACCTTAAAGAAAAGCTTATGCACCCCACATTATTACAATATCCTGATTTTCGCAAAGAATTTTGCATTATAACAGATGCCAGTAAACAAGCTTACGGAGCAGTTCTAACTCAGAACCGTGACGGAATTCAGCTCCCAATAGCTTATGCATCTCGTTCATTTACAAAAGGGGAAAGCAATAAGAGCACAACAGAACAAGAGTTAGTGGCAATTCACTGGGCAATTACCCATTTTAGACCATATATTTATGGCAAACACTTTACTATTAAAACGGATCACAGACCATTGACATATCTTTTTTCTATGACTAATCCCAGTTCTAAATTAACTCGCATGCGGCTAGAGCTTGAAGAATACGATTTCACAGTAGAATACCTAAAGGGGAAAGATAATTTCGTAGCAGATGCACTTTCGCGTATTAATATAAAAGAACTCAAAGATATGCAACATAAAGCCTGAAAGTCACTACCAGGCGACAAAGTAGACAAAATAAAAACTGTACATTAGAAAATTATGAACTTCTGCCAAGGCAAAGTCAAAAAAATGTATCTAAGCCCAACGTACATGAAGTCATTACAAATGATGAAGTACGAAAAGTAGTGACCTTGCGCATAACGGCATCTAAATGTTTATTTAAACATGGAAATAAAATTATCGCAAGAATTGAAGTTAGCGATTTATATACTAATGGAGTTCTCCACCTAGGTCAGTTCCTCCAAAGAGTCGAAAAAGAGGCCGGTATATTAAAAATCAGCCAACTCAAGGTGGCACCGAGCGAAAAGATCTTTGAATCAGTTTCAATAGATTCTTTTAAAAATATGGGCAATAAAATATTAAAATCTTTAAGAGTAGCGCTACTCCAGCCGGTGACCCAAATAAAAGATGAAAAAGAGATACAACAAATATTGTCTACATACCATGACGACCCAATTCAAGGAGGTCATAGCGGCATAACAAGAACGTTAGCGAAAATAAAAAGACACTACTACTGGAAAAATATGACACGTCATATAAAAGAGTACGTACGTAAATGTCAAAAATGCCAAATGTCTAAAACAAAGACGCACACAAAAACTCCTCTGACTCTCACAGAAACACCTGTGAATGCTTTCGATATAGTGATAGTGGATACAGTTGGTCCGCTACCCAAATCGGAAAATGGTAATGAATACATAGTCACATTAATATGTGACCTTACAAAATATTTAGTAGCCATTCCAGTAAAAAGCAAAAGCGCAAATAATGTCGCAAACGCTATATTCGAAAATTTCATACTCAAGTTTGGTCCAATGAAGACGTTCATCTCGGACATGGGAACAGAGTATAAAAACCAGATTTTAACTGATTTATGCAAGTATTTGAAGATCAAGAATCTCACCTCTACTGCATATCATCATCAAACATTAGGGACAATAGAACGAAGTCATCGAACTTTTAATGAATACATTCGTTCATACATCTCTGCAGACAAATCTGATTGGGATGTCTGGATTCAATATTTCACTTATTGCTTCAACACGACTCCATCAGCAACGCATGAGTATTGTCCATACGAACTAGTATTTGGCAGACTGCCGAAACAGTTCATAGATTTAAACAAAACTAATTACATAGATCCTATTTATAATTTAGATGACTATTCTAAGGAAATAAAGTTTAGATTAGAAATAGCATACAAAAGAGCTAGAATTATGTTAGAAAAAGCCAAGGCTTATAGGAAATTAGCATATGACGAAAAAACAAAAAACTTTGAATTAAAAGTAGGAGACAAAGTACAAAGCTGTTAACGAATAACAGCATAAGTATATATGTATATCCATAGGCAAAGCGAACATTATAAAAACTGAATAAATTCATTCTGAACCAAGATACTAAACAGCACTGACGTGCTGTCTTTTTCATTTAAAGAGTGCTCTTTTTACACAAGATACTAGTTTTCGATCGATAGTTCTTATGGCAGCTATATGATATAGTAGTCCGATGCAAGTAAGATTTTGCAAAAATGAAGGTAGCATAGTGAAATCTGTAAATGCCATGTTTAATCAACATACCTTGAATGAAAAAAAAGTATTCCATTAAACAAATCAATTTTCGACCGTTCGTTCCTATGGCAGCTATATGATACAGTGGATCGATGTTGATAGGAGTTTACATATATATGAGGACATTGTTAAACTAATAAATGCCTAGTTTGGTCAAGATATCTTGATAAACAAAAATGTTTTTCATACAACAACTTAATTTTCGACCGATCGTTCCTATGGAAGCTATTTGGTATAGTCGTCCGATCTTCATAGGCTTTTGCATATATATGAGGAGCATAGTAAAACTAACGAGAAATCAGGGCTATCTTTGGCACGCCGAAGTCCTAATACCTTTTCAAAATGCTCATAGGGCTTTGCCCGTATCTAAGAAGTCCAGGGAAAATAGTTAATGCCGAGTTTGGTCAAGATATCTTGAAAAACGATAATGTTTTTTATACAAGAAGCTAGTTTTCGACCGATCGTTCTAATGGCAGCTATATGATATAGCAGTCCGATGTAAATAAGATTTTGCATAAAGGGAGGGACCATAGTAAAACTTAAAAATGCTGAGTTTGGTCAAGATATCTTGATAAACAAAAAATGTTCCATGAAACAACAGTTATCGAGTAATCGTTCCTATTGAAGCTATACGGTATAGTGGTTCGATCTTCATAGGCTTTTGCATATATATAAGGAGCATAGTAAAACTAACGAGAAATCAGGGCTATCTTCGGCACGCCGAAGTACTAATTCCTTTTCATAATGCTCATAGTGCTTTGCCCGTATCTAAGAAGGCCAGGAAAAATAGTTCATGCCGGGTTTGGTCAAGATATCTTGATGAACGAAAATGTTTTTTATACAAGAACCTAGTTTTCGGCCGATCGTTCTTATGGCAGCTATATAATATAGCAGTCCGATGTAAATAAGATTTTGCATAAATGGAGGGACCATAGTAAAACTTTAAAATGCTGAGTTTGGTCAAGATATCTTGATAAGCAAAAAATGTTCCATGAAACAACAGTTATCGAGTAATCGTTCCTATTGAAGCTATATGGTATAGTGGTCCGATCTTCATAGGCTTTTGCATATATATGAGGAGCATAGTAAAACTAACGAGAAATCAGGGCTATCTTCGGCACGCCAAAGTACTAATACCTTTTCATAATGCTCATAGGGCTTTGCACGTATCTAAGAAGCCCAGGCAAAATGTTAATGCCGAGTTTGGTCAAGATATCTTGAAAAAAGAAAATGTTTTTTATACAAGAACCTAGTTTTCGACCGATCGTTCTTATGGCAGCTATATGATATAGCAGTCTGAAGAAAATAAGATTTTGCATAAATGGAGGGACCATAGTAAAACTTAAAAATGCCGAGTTTGGTCAAGATGTCTTGAAAAACGAAAATGTTTTTTATACAAGAAGCTAGTTTTCGACCTATCGTTCTTATGGCAGCTATATGATATAGCAGTCCGATGTAAATAAGATTTTGCATAAATGGAGGGACCATAGTAAAACTTAAAAATGCTGAGTTTGGTCAAGATATCTTGATAAACAAAAAATTTTCCATGAAACAACAGTTATCGAGTAATCGTTCCTATTGAAGCTATATGGTATAGTGGTCCGATCTTCATAGGCTTTTGCATATATATGAGGAGCATAGTAAAACTAACGAGAAATCAGGGCTATCTTCGGCACGCCGAAGTACTAATACCTTTTCATAATGCTCATAGGGCTTTGCACGTATTCGAGAAATCAGGGCTATCTTCGGCATGCCGAATTACTAATACCTTTTCATAATGCTCTTAGTGCTTTGCCCCGTATCTAAGAAGTTAAGCTAAGAAGTTTTCGAACGATCGTTCCTATGGCAGCGATATGATATAGTACTGCGATGTAAATAAGATTTAGCATAATTGGAGGGACCATAGTAAAACTTAAAAATACTGAACATAGTAAAACTAACGAGAAAGGGCTACCTTCGGGGGCTATCTTCGGCACGCCGAATTACTAATACCATTTCATAATGCTCATAGTGCTTTGCCCGTATCTAAGAAGCCGAGGGTAAAACGTAAATGTCGAGTTTGGTCAAGATATCTTGATGAACGAAAATGTTTTTTTACAATAACCTAGTTTCCGACCGATCGTTCTTGTGGTAGCAATATGATATAGTAGTCCGATGCAAATAAGATTTTGCAAAAATGAAGGGACCATAGTAAAGCTTAAAAATGCTGAACACAGGACTATCTCGGCACGCCGAAGTACTAATACCTTTTCATAATGCTCATCGTGCTTTGCCCGTATCTAAGAAGTTAAGCTAAGAAGTTTTCGAACGATCGTTCCTATGGCAGCGATATGATATAGTACTGCGATGTAAATAAGATTTAGCATAATTGGAGGGACCATAGTAAAACTTAAAAATACTGAACATAGTAAAACTAACGAGAAAGGGCTACCTTCGGGGGCTATCTTCGGCACGCCGAATTACTAATACCATTTCATAATGCTCATAGTGCTTTGCCCGTATCTAAGAAGCCGAGGGAAAAACGTAAATGTCGAGTTTGGTCAAGATATCTTGATGAACGAAAATGTTTTTTTATACAAGAACCTAGTTTCCGACCGATCGTTCTTATGGCAGCAATATGATATAGTAGTCCGATGCAAGTAAGATTTTTGCAAAAATGAAGGTAGCATAGTGAAATCTGTAAATGCCATGTTTAATCAACATACCTTGAATGACAAAAAAGTAGTCCATTAAACAAATTAATTTTCGACCGTTCGTTCCTATGGCAGCTATATGATACAGTGGATCGATGTTGATAGGATTTTGCATATATATGAGGACATTGTTAAACTAATAAATGACTAGTTTGGTCAAGATATCTTGATAAACAAAAATGTTTTTCATACAACAACTTAATTTTCGACCGATCGTTCCTATGGAAGCTATTTGGTATAGTCGTCCGATCTTCATAGGCTTTTGCATATATATGAGGAGCATAGTAAAACTAACGAGAAATCAGGGCTATCTTTGGCACGCCGAAGTCCTAATACCTTTTCAAAATGCTCATAGGGCTTTGCCCGTATCTAAGAAGCCCAGGGAAAATAGTTAATGCCGAGTTTGGTCAAGATATCTTGAAAAACGATAATGTTTTTTATACAAGAAGCTAGTTTTCGACCGATCGTTCTAATGGCAGCTATATGATATAGCAGTCCGATGTAAATAAGATTTTGCATAAAGGGAGGGACCATAGTAAAACTTAAAAATGCTGAGTTTGGTCAAGATATCTTGATAAACAAAAAATGTTCCATGAAACAACAGTTATCGAGTAATCGTTCCTATTGAAGCTATATGGTATTGTGGTTCGATCTTCATAGGCTTTTGCATATATATAAAGAGCATAGTAAAACTAACGAGAAATCAGGGCTATCTTCGGCACGCCGAAGTACTAATTCCTTTCATAATGCTCATAGTGCTTTGCCCGTATCTAAGAAGGCCAGGAAAAATAGTTCATGCCGGGTTTGGTCAAGATATCTTGATGAACGAAAATGTTTTTTTATACAAGAACCTAGTTTTCGGCCGATCGTTCTTATGGCAGCTATATAATATAGCAGTCCGATGTAAATAAGATTTTGCATAAATGGAGGGACCATAGTAAAACTTTAAAATGCTGAGTTTGGTCAAGATATCTTGATAAGCAAAAAATGTTCCATGAAACAACAGTTATCGAGTAATCGTTCCTATTGAAGCTATATGGTATAATGGTCCGATCTTCATAGGCTTTTGCATATATATGAGGAGCATAGTAAAACTAACGAGAAATCAGGGCTATCTTCGGCACGCCAAAGTACTAATACCTTTTCAAAATGCTCATAGGGCTTTGCCCGTATCTAAGAAGCCCAGGGAAAATAGTTAATGCCGAGTTTGGTCAAGATATCTTGAAAAACGATAATGTTTTTTATACAAGAAGCTAGTTTTCGACCGATCGTTCTAATGGCAGCTATATGATATAGCAGTCCGATGTAAATAAGAATTTGCATAAAGAGAGGGACCATAGTAAAACTTAAAAATGCTGAGTTTGGTCAAGATATCTTGATAAACAAAAAATGTTCCATGAAACAACAGTTATCGAGTAATCGTTCCTATTGAAGCTATATGGTATTGTGGTTCGATCTTCATAGGCTTTTGCATATATATAAAGAGCATAGTAAAACTAACGAGAAATCAGGGCTATCTTCGGCACGCCGAAGTACTAATTCCTTTTCATAATGCTCATAGTGCTTTGCCCGTATCTAAGAAGGCCAGGAAAAATAGTTCATGCCGGGTTTGGTCAAGATATCTTGATGAACGAAAATGTTTTTTATACAAGAACCTAGTTTTCGGCCGATCGTTCTTATGGCAGCTATATAATATAGCAGTCCGATGTAAATAAGATTTTGCATAAATGGAGGGACCATAGTAAAACTTTAAAATGCTGAGTTTGGTCAAGATATCTTGATAAGCAAAAAATGTTTTTCATACAACAACTTAATTTTCGACCGATCGTTCCTATGGAAGCTATTTGGTATAGTCGTCCGATCTTCATAGGCTTTTGCATATATGAGGAGCATAGTAAAACTAACGAGAAATCAGGGCTATCTTTGGCACGCCGAAGTCCTAATACCTTTTCAAAATGCTCATAGGGCTTTGCCCGTATCTAAGAAGCCCAGGGAAAATAGTTAATGCCGAGTTTGGTCAAGATATCTTGAAAAACGATAATGTTTTTTATACAAGAAGCTAGTTTTCGACCGATCGTTCTAATGGCAGCTATATGATATAGCAGTCCGATGTAAATAAGATTTTGCATAAAGGGAGGGACCATAGTAAAACTTAAAAATGCTGAGTTTGGTCAAGATATCTTGATAAACAAAAAATGTTCCATGAAACAACAGTTATCGAGTAATCGTTCCTATTGAAGCTATATGGTATAGTGGTCCGATCTTCATAGGCTTTTGCATATATATGAGGAGCATAGTAAAACTAACGAGAAATCAGGGCTATCTTCGGCACGCCGAAGTACTAATACCTTTTCATAATGCTCATAGGGCTTTGCACGTATTCGAGAAATCAGGGCTATCTTCGGCATGCCGAATTACTAATACCTTTTCATAATGCTCTTAGTGCTTTGCCCCGTATCTAAGAAGTTAAGCTAAGAAGTTTTCGAACGATCGTTCCTATGGCAGCGATATGATATAGTACTGCGATGTAAATAAGATTTAGCATAATTGGAGGGACCATAGTAAAACTTAAAAATACTGAACATAGTAAAACTAACGAGAAAGCGCTACCTTCGGGGGCTATCTTCGGCACGCCGAATTACTAATACCATTTCATAATGCTCATAGTGCTTTGCCCGTATCTAAGAAGCCGAGGGAAAAACGTAAATGTCGAGTTTGGTCAAGATATCTTGATGAACGAAAATGTTTTTTACAATAACCTAGTTTCCGACCGATCGTTCTTGTGGTAGCAATATGATATAGTAGTCCGATGCAAATAAGATTTTGCAAAAATGAAGGGACCATAGTAAAGCTTAAAAATGCTGAACACAGGACTATCTCGGCACGCCGAAGTACTAATACCTTTTCATAATGCTCATCGTGCTTTGCCCGTATCTAAGAAGTTAAGCTAAGAAGTTTTCGAACGATCCATCCTATGGCAGCGATATGATATAGTACTGCGATGTAAATAAGATTTAGCATAATTGGAGGGACCATAGTAAAACTTAAAAATACTGAACATAGTAAAACTAACGAGAAAGGGCTACCTTCGGGGGCTATCTTCGGCACGCCGAATTACTAATACCATTTCATAATGCTCATAGTGCTTTGCCCGTATCTAAGAAGCCGAGGGAAAAACGTAAATGTCGAGTTTGGTCAAGATATCTTGATGAACGAAAATGTTTTTTATACAAGAACCTAGTTTCCGACCGATCGTTCTTATGGCAGCAATATGATATAGTAGTCCGATGCAAGTAAGATTTTGCAAAAATGAAGGTAGCATAGTGAAATCTGTAAATGCCATGTTTAATCAACATACCTTGAATGACAAAAAAGTAGTCCATTAAACAAATTAATTTTCGACCGTTCGTTCCTATGGCAGCTATATGATACAGTGGATCGATGTTGATAGGATTTTGCATATATATGAGGACATTGTTAAACTAATAAATGACTAGTTTGGTCAAGATATCTTGATAAACAAAAAATGTTTTTCATACAACAACTTAATTTTCGACCGATCGTTCCTATGGAAGCTATTTGGTATAGTCGTCCGATCTTCATAGGCTTTTGCATATATATGAGGAGCATAGTAAAACTAACGAGAAATCAGGGCTATCTTTGGCACGCCGAAGTCCTAATACCTTTTCAAAATGCTCATAGGGCTTTGCCCGTATCTAAGAAGCCCAGGGAAAATAGTTAATGCCGAGTTTGGTCAAGATATCTTGAAAAACGATAATGTTTTTTATACAAGAAGCTAGTTTTCGACCGATCGTTCTAATGGCAGCTATATGATATAGCAGTCCGATGTAAATAAGATTTTGCATAAAGGGAGGGACCATAGTAAAACTTAAAAATGCTGAGTTTGGTCAAGATATCTTGATAAACAAAAAATGTTCCATGAAACAACAGTTATCGAGTAATCGTTCCTATTGAAGCTATATGGTATTGTGGTTCGATCTTCATAGGCTTTTGCATATATATAAAGAGCATAGTAAAACTAACGAGAAATCAGGGCTATCTTCGGCACGCCGAAGTACTAATTCCTTTTCATAATGCTCATAGTGCTTTGCCCGTATCTAAGAAGGCCAGGAAAAATAGTTCATGCCGGGTTTGGTCAAGATATCTTGATGAACGAAAATGTTTTTTATACAAGAACCTAGTTTTCGGCCGATCGTTCTTATGGCAGCTATATAATATAGCAGTCCGATGTAAATAAGATTTTGCATAAATGGAGGGACCATAGTAAAACTTTAAAATGCTGAGTTTGGTCAAGATATCTTGATAAGCAAAAAATGTTCCATGAAACAACAGTTATCGAGTAATCGTTCCTATTGAAGCTATATGGTATAATGGTCCGATCTTCATAGGCTTTTGCATATATATGAGGAGCATAGTAAAACTAACGAGAAATCAGGGCTATCTTCGGCACGCCAAAGTACTAATACCTTTTCATAATGCTCATAGGGCTTTGCACGTATCTAAGAAGCCCAGGCAAAATGTTAATGCCGAGTTTGGTCAAGATATCTTGAAAAAAGAAAATGTTTTTATACAAGAACCTAGTTTTCGACCGATCGTTCTTATGGCAGCTATATGATATAGCAGTCTGAAGAAAATAAGATTTTGCATAAATGGAGGGACCATAGTAAAACTTAAAAATGCCGAGTTTGGTCAAGATATCTTGAAAAACGAAAATGTTTTTTATACAAGAAGCTAGTTTTCGACCGATCGTTCTTATGGCAGCTATATGATATAGCAGTCCGATGTAAATAAGATTTTGCATAAATGGAGGGACCATAGTAAAACTTAAAAATGCTGAGTTTGGTCAAGATATCTTGATAAACAAGAAATTTTACATGAAACAACAGTTATCGAGTAATCGTTCCTATTGAAGCTATATGGTATAGTGGTCCGATCTTCATAGGCTTTTGCATATATATGAGGAGCATAGTAAAACTAACAAGAAATCAGGGCTATCTTCGGCACGCCGAAGTACTAATACCTTTTCATAATGCTCATAGGGCTTTGCACGTATTCGAGAAATCAGGGCTATCTTCGGCATGCCGAATTACTAATACCTTTTCATAATGCTCTTAGTGCTTTGCCCCGTATCTAAGAAGCCCAGGAAAAATAGTTAATGCCGAGTTTGGTCAAGATTTCTTGATGAACGAAAATGTTTTTTTACAATAACCTAGTTTCCGACCGATCGTTCTTGTGGTAGCAATATGATATAGTAGTCCGATGCAAATAAGATTTTGCAAAAATGAAGGGACCATAGTAAAGCTTAAAAATGCTAAACACAGGACTATCTCGGCACGCCGAAGTACTAATACCTTTTCATAATGCTCATCGTGCTTTGCCCGTATCTAAGAAGTTAAGCTAAGAAGTTTTCGAACGATCGTTCCTATGGCAGCGATATGATATAGTACTGCGATGTAAATAAGATTTAGCATAATTGGAGGGACCATAGTAAAACTTAAAAAATACTGAACATAGTAAAACTAACGAGAAAGGGCTACCTTCGGGGGCTATCTTCGGCACGCCGAATTACTAATACCTTTTCATAATGCTCATAGTGCTTTGCCCGTATCTAAGAAGCCGAGGGAAAAACGTAAATGCCGAGTTTGGTCAAGATATCTTGACGAACGAAAATGTTTTTTATACAAGAACCTAGTTTCCGACCGATCGTTCTTATGGCAGCAATATGATATAGTAGTCCGATGCAAGTAAGATTTTGCAAAAATGAAGGTAGCATAGTGAAATCTGTAAATGCCATGTTTAATCAACATACCTTGAATGACAAAAAAGTAGTCCATTAAACAAATTAATTTTCGACCGTTCGTTCCTATGGCAGCTATATGATACAGTGGATCGATGTTGATAGGATTTTGCATATATATGAGGACATTGTTAAACTAATAAATGACTAGTTTGGTCAAGATATCTTGATAAACAAAAATGTTTTTCATACAACAACTTAATTTTCGACCGATCGGTTCTATGGAGGCTATATGGTATACTTTTCCGATCTTCATAGGATTTTGCATATATATGAGGAGCATAGTAAAACTAACGAGAAATCAGGGCTATCTTCGGCACGCCGAAGTACTAATACCTTTTCATAATGCTCATAGTGCTTTGACCGTATCTAAGAAGCCCAGGAAAAATAGTTATGGCCGAGTTTGGTCAAGATATCTTGATGAACGAAAATGTTTTTTTACAATAACCTAGTTTCCGACCGATCGTTCTTATGGTAGCAATATGATATAGTAGTCCGATGCAAATCAGATTTTGCAAAAATGACGGGACCATAGTGAAGCCTAAAAATGCTGAACACAGGACTATCTCGGCACGCCGAAGTACTAATACCTTTTCATAATGCTCATAGTGCTTTGCCCGTATCTAAGAAGCCCAGGAAAAATAGTTCATGCCGGGTTTGGTCAAGATATCTTGATGAACGAAAATGTTTTTGATTAAAGAACCTAGTTTTCGGGCGATCGTTCTTATGGCAGCTATATAATATAGTACTGCGATGTAAATAAGATTTAGCATAATTGGAGGGACCATAGTAAAACTTAAAAATACTGAACATAGTAAAACTAACGAGAAAGGGCTACCTTCGGGGGCTATCTTCGGCACGCCGAATTACTAATACCTTTTCATAATGCTCATAGTGCTTTGCCCGTATCTAAGAAGCCGAGGGAAAAACGTAAATGCCGAGTTTGGTCAAGATATCTTGATGAACGAAAATGTTTTTTATACAAGAACCTAGTTTCCGACCGATCGTTCTTATGGCAGCAATATGATATAGTAGTCCGATGCAAGTAAGATTTTGCAAAAATGAAGGTAGCATAGTGAAATCTGTAAATGCCATGTTTAATCAACATACCTTGAATGACAAAAAAGTAGTCCATTAAACAAATTAATTTTCGACCGTTCGTTCCTATGGCAGCTATATGATACAGTGGATCGATGTTGATAGGATTTTGCATATATATGAGGACATTGTTAAACTAATAAATGACTAGTTTGGTCAAGATATCTTGATAAACAAAAATGTTTTTCATACAACAACTTAATTTTCGACCGATCGGTTCTATGGAGGCTATATGGTATACTTTTCCGATCTTCATAGGATTTTTGCATATATGAGGAGCATAGTAAAACTAACGAGAAATCAGGGCTATCTTCGGCACGCCGAAGTACTAATACCTTTTCATAATGCTCATAGTGCTTTGACCGTATCTAAGAAGCCCAGGAAAAATAGTAATGGCCGAGTTTGGTCAAGATATCTTGATGAACGAAAATGTTTTTTTACAATAACCTAGTTTCCGACCGATCGTTCTTATGGTAGCAATATGATATAGTAGTCCGATGCAAATCAGATTTTGCAAAAATGAAGGGACCATAGTGAAGCCTAAAAATGCTGAACACAGGACTATCTCGGCACGCCGAAGTACTAATACCTTTTCATAATGCTCATAGTGCTTTGCCCGTATCTAAGAAGCCCAGGAAAAATAGTTCATGCCGGGTTTGGTCAAGATATCTTGATGAACGAAAATGTTTTTTATTAAAGAACCTAGTTTTCGGGCGATCGTTCTTATGGCAGCTATATGATATAGCAGTCCGATGTAAATAAGATTTTGCATAAATGGAGGGACCATAGTAAAACTTAAAAATGCTGAGTTTGGTCAAGATATCTTGATAAAAATAAAATTTTCCATGAAACAACAGTTATCGAGTAATCGTTCCTATTGAAGCTATATTGTATAGTGGTCCGATCTTCATAGGCTTTTGCATATATATGAGGAGCATAGTAAAACTAACGAGCAATCAGGGCTATCTTCGGCACGCCGAAGTACTAATACCTTTTCATAATGCTCATAGGGCTTTGCACGTATCTAAGAAGCCCAGGGAAAATGTTAATGCCGAGTTTGGTCAAGATATCTTGATAAAAAGAAAATGTTTTTTATACAAGAACCTAGTTTTCGGGCGATCGTTCTTATGGCAGCTATATGATATAGCAGTCCGATGTAAATAAGATTTTGCATAAATGGAGGGACCATAGTAAAACTTAAAAATGCTGAGTTTGGTCAAGATATCTTGATAAAAATAAAATTTTCCATGAAACAACAGTTATCGAGTAATCGTTCCTATTGAAGCTATATGGTATAGTGGTCCGATCTTCATAGGCTTTTGCATGTATATGAGGAGCATAGTAAAACTAACGAGAAATCAGGGCTATCTTCGGCACGCCGAAGTACTAATACCTTTTCATAATGCTCATAGGGCTTTGCACGTATCTAAGAAGCCCAGGGAAAATGTTAATGCCGAGTTTGGTCAAGATATCTTGAAAAAAGAAAATGTTTTTTATACAAGAACCTAGTTTTCGACCGATCGTTCTTATGGCAGCTATATGATATAGCAGTCCGATGTAAATAAGATTTTGCATTAATGGAGGGACCATAGTAAAGCTTAAAAATGCTGAACACAGGACTATCTCGGCACGCCGAAGTACTAATACCTTTTCATAATGCTCATCGTGCTTTGCCCGTATCTAAGAAGTTAAGCTAAGAAGTTTTCGAACGATCGTTCCTATGGCAGCGATATGATATAGTACTGCGATGTAAATAAGATTTAGCATAATTGGAGGGACCATAGTAAAACTTAAAAATACTGAACATAGTAAAACTAACGAGAAAGGGCTACCTTCGGGGGCTATCTTCGGCACGCCGAATTACTAATACCTTTTCATAATGCTCATAGTGCTTTGCCCGTATCTAAGAAGCCGAGGGAAAAACGTAAATGCCGAGTTTGGTCAAGATATCTTGATGAACGAAAATGTTTTTTATACAAGAACCTAGTTTCCGACCGATCGTTCTTATGGCAGCAATATGATATAGTAGTCCGATGCAAGTAAGATTTTGCAAAAATGAAGGTAGCATAGTGAAATCTGTAAATGCCATGTTTAATCAACATACCTTGAATGACAAAAAAGTAGTCCATTAAACAAATTAATTTTCGACCGTTCGTTCCTATGGCAGCTATATGATACAGTGGATCGATGTTGATAGGATTTTGCATATATATGAGGACATTGTTAAACTAATAAATGACTAGTTTGGTCAAGATATCTTGATAAACAAAAATGTTTTTCATACAACAACTTAATTTTCGACCGATCGGTTCTATGGAGGCTATATGGTATACTTTTCCGATCTTCATAGGATTTTGCATATATATGAGGAGCATAGTAAAACTAACGAGAAATCAGGGCTATCTTCGGCACGCCGAAGTACTAATACCTTTTCATAATGCTCATAGTGCTTTGACCGTATCTAAGAAGCCTAGGAAAAATAGTAATGGCCGAGTTTGGTCAAGATATCTTGATGAACGAAAATGTTTTTTTACAATAACCTAGTTTCCGACCGATCGTTCTTATGGTAGCAATATGATATAGTAGTCCGATGCAAATCAGATTTTGCAAAAATGAAGGGACCATAGTGAAGCCTAAAAATGCTGAACACAGGACTATCTCGGCACGCCGAAGTACTAATACCTTTTCATAATGCTCATAGTGCTTTGCCCGTATCTAAGAAGCCCAGGAAAAATAGTTCATGCCGGGTTTGGTCCAGATATCTTGATGAACGAAAATGTTTTTTATTAAAGAACCTAGTTTTCGGGCGATCGTTCTTATGGCAGCTATATGATATAGCAGTCCGATGTAAATAAGATTTTGCATAAATGGAGGGACCATAGTAAAACTTAAAAATGCTGAGTTTGGTCAAGATATCTTGATAAAAATAAAATTTTCCATGAAACAACAGTTATCGAGTAATCGTTCCTATTGAAGCTATATGGTATAGTGGTCCGATCTTCATAGGCTTTTGCATATATATGAGGAGCATAGTAAAACTAACGAGCAATCAGGGCTATCTTCGGCACGCCGAAGTACTAATACCTTTTCATAATGCTCATAGGGCTTTGCACGTATCTAAGAAGCCCAGGGAAAATGTTAATGCCGAGTTTGGTCAAGATATCTTGAAAAAAGAAAATGTTTTTTATACAAGAACCTAGTTTTCGACCGATCGTTCTTATGGCAACTATATGATATAGCAGTCCGATGTAAATAAGATTTTGCATTAATGGAGGGACCATAGTAAAACTTAAAAATGCTGAGTTTGGTCAAGATATCTTGATAAAAATAAAATGTTCCATGAAACAACAGTTTTTGACTAATTGTTCTTATGGAAGCTATATGGTATAGTGGTCCGATCTTCATAGGCTTTTGCATATATGAGGAGCATAGTAAAACTAACGAGAAATCAGGGCTATCTTCGGCACGCCGAAGTACTAATACCTTTTCATAATGCTCATAGTGCTTTGCCCGTATCTAAGAAGCCCAGGGAAAATAGTTTGTGCCGAGTTTGGTCAAGATATCTTGATGAACGAAAAGGTTTTTAATACAAGATCCTAGTTTTCGACCGATCGTTCTTATGGCAGCTATATAATATAGTAGTCCGATGTAAAAAGGATTTTCCATAAATGGAGGGACCATAGTAAAACTTAAAAATGCAGAGTTTGGTCAAGATATCTTGATTAAAAAAAAATTTTCCATGGAACAATAATTTTCAACCGATCGTTCCTATGGAAGCTATATGGTGTAGTGGTCCAATCCTCATAGGCTTTTGCATTTATTTGAGGAACATAGTAAAACTAACGAGAAATCAGGGCTATCTTTGGCACGCCGAAGTACTAATACCTTTTCATAATGCTCATAGTGCTTTGCCCGAATCTAAGAAGTTAAGTTAAGAAGTTTTCGAAAGATCGTTCCTACGGCAGCGATATGATATAGTACTCCGATGTAAATAAGATTTTGCATAAATGGAGGGACCATAGTAAAGCTTAAAAATACTGAACATAGTAAAACTAACGAGAAATCAGGGCTATCTTCGGCACGCCGAAGTACTAATACCTTTTCATAATGCTCATAGTGCTTTGCCCGTATCTAAGAAGCCCAGGGAAAATAGTTAATGCCGAGTTTGGTCAAGATATCTTGATGAACGAAAAGGTTTTTAATACAAGATCCTAGTTTTCGACCGATCGTTCTTATGGCAGCTATATGATATAGTAGTCCGATGCAAATAAGATTTTGCAAAAATGAAGGGACCATAGTAAAGCTTAAAAATGCTGAACACAGGACTATCTCGGCACGCCGAAGTACTAATACCTTTTCATAATGCTCATAGTGCTTTGCCCGTATCTAAGAAGCCCGGGAAAAATAGTTCATGCCGAGTTTGGTCAAGATATCTTGATGAACGAAAATGTTTTTTTACAATAACCTAGTTTCCGACCGATCGTTCATATGGTAGCAATATGATATAGTAGTCCGATGCAAATAAGATTTAGCAAAAATAAAGGGACCATAGTAAAGCTTAAAAATGCTGAACACAGGACTATCTCGGCACGCCGAAGTACTACTACCTTTTCATAATGCTCATTGTGCTTTGCCCGTATCTAAGAAGCCCAGGAAAAATAGTTCATGCCGAGTTTGGTCAAGATATCTTAATGAACGAAAATGTTTTTTATACAAGAACCTAGTATTCGACCGATCGTTCTTATGGTAGCAATATGATATAGTAGTCCGATGCAAATAAGATTTTGCAAAAATGAAGGGACCATAGTAAAGCTTAAAAATGCTGAGCACAGGACTGTCTCGGCACGCCGAAGTACTAATACCTTTTCATAATGCTCATAGTGCTTTGCCCGTATCTAAGAAGCCCAGGAAAAATAGTTCATGCCGAGTTTGGTCAAGATATCTTAATGAACGAAAATGTTTTATACACAAGATCCTAGTTTTCGACCGATCGTTCTTATGGTAGCAATATGATATAGTAGTCCGATGCAAATAAGATTTAGCAAAAATGAAGGGACCATAGTAAAGCTTAAAAATGCTGAACACAGGACTATCTCGGCACGCCGAAGTACTAATACCTTTTCATAATGCTCATAGTGCTTTGCCCGTATCTAACAAGCCCGGGAAAAATAGTTCATGCCGAGTTTGGTCAAGATATCTTGATGAACGAAAATTTTTTTTACAATAACCTAGTTTCCGACCGATCGCTCTTATGGTAGCAATATGATATAGTAGTCCGATGCAAATAAGATTTTGCAAAAATGAAGGGACCATAGTAAAGCTTAAAAATGCTGAGCACAGGACTGTCTCGGCACGCCGAAGTACTAATACCTTTTCATAATGCTCATCGTGCTTTGCCCGTATCTAAGAAGCCCAGGAAAAATAGTAATTGCCGAGTTTGGTCAAGATATCTTGATGAACGAAAATGTTTTTTTACAATAACCTAGTTTTGCGACCGATCGTTCTTATGGTAGCAATATGATATAGTAGTCCGATGCAAATAAGATTTAGCAAAAATGAAGGGACCATAGTAAAGCTTAAAACTACTGAACACAGGACTGTCTTCGGCACGCCGAAGTACTACTACCTTTTCATAATGCTCATTGTGCTTTGCCCGTATCTAAGAAGTTAAGCTAAGAAGTTTTCGAACGATCGTTTCTATGGCAGCAATATGATATAGTACTCCGATGTAAATAAGATTTTGCATAAATGGAGGAAACATAGTGAAGCTTAAAAATAGTGAACATAGTAAAACTAACGAGAAATCAGGGCTATCTTCGGCATGCCGAATTACTAATACCTTTTCATAATGCTCTTAGTGCTTTGCCCGTATCTAAGAAGCCCAGGAAAAATAGTTAATGCCGAGTTTGGTCAAGATATCTTGATGAACGAAAATGTTTTTTTACAATAACCTAGTTTCCGACCGATCGTTCTTATGGTAGCAATATGATATAGTAGTCCGATGCAAATAAGATTTTGCAAAAATGAAGGGACCAAGTAAAGCTTAAAAATGCTGAACACAGGACTATCTCGGCACGCCGAAGTACTAATACCTTTTCATAATGCTCATCGTGCTTTGCCCGTATCTAAGAAGTTAAGCTAAGAAGTTTTCGAACGATCGTTCCTATGGCAGCGATATGATATAGTACTCCGATGTAAATAAGATTTAGCATAATTGGAGGGACCATAGTAAAACTTAAAAATACTGAACATAGTAAAACTAACGAGAAAGGGCTACCTTCGGGGGCTATCTTCGGCACGCCGAATTACTAATAACTTTTCATAATGCTCATAGTGCTTTGCCCGTATCTAAGAAGCCGAGGGAAAAACGTAAATGCCGAGTTTGGTCAAGATATCTTGATGAACGAAAATGTTTTTTATACAAGAGCCTAGTTTCCGACCGATCGTTCTTATGGCAGCAATATGCTGGTAGTAGTCCGATGCAAATAAGATTTTGCAAAAATGAAGGGAGCATAGTGAAGTCTGTAAATTCCATGTTTAATCAACATATCTTGAATGACAAAAAGTATTCCATTAAACAAATTAATTTTCGACCGTTCGTTCCTATGGCAGCTATATGGTACAGTGGGTCGATGTTGATAGGATTTTGCATATATATGAGGACATTGTTAAACTAATAAATGCCTAGTTTGGTCAAGATATCTTGATAAACAAAAATGTTTTTCATACAAAAACTTAATTTTCGACCGATCGTTCCTATGGTAGCTATTTGGTATTGTCGTCCGATCTCCATAGGCTTTTGCATATATATGAGGAGCATAGTAAAACTAACGAGAAATCAGGGCTATCTTCGGCACGCCGAAGTACTAATACCTTTTCAAAATGCTCATAGGGCTTTGCACGTATCTGAGAAGCCCAGGGAAAATGTTAATGCCGAGTTTGGTCAAGATATCTTGATGAACGAAAATGTTTTTTATTCAAGAACCTAGTTTTCGGGCGATCGTTCTTATGGCAGCTATATAATATAGCAGTCCGATGTAAATAAGATTTTGCATAAATGGAGGGACCATAGTAAAACTTAAAAATGCTGAGTTTGGTCAAGATATCTTGATAAACAAAAAATGTTCCATGAAACAACAGTTATCGAGTAATCGTTCCTATTGAAGCTATATGGTATAGTGGTCCGATCTTCATAGGCTTTTGCATATATATGAGGATCATAGTAAAACTAAGGAGAAATCAGGGCTATCTTCGGCACGCCGAAGTACTAATACCTTTTCAAAATGCTCATAGGGCTTTGCACGTATCTGAGAAGCCCAGGGAAAATGTTAATGCCGAGTTTGGTCAAGATATCTTGAAAAAAGAAAATGTTTTTTATACAAGAACCTAGTTTTCGACCGATCGTTCTTATGGCAGCTATATGATATAGCAGTCCGATGTAAATAAGATTTTGAATAAATGGAGGGACCATAGTACAACTTAAAAATGCTGAGTTTGGTCAAGATATCTTGATAAAAAAAATTTTTTTCCATGGAACAATAATTTTCGACCGATCGTTCCTATGGAAGCTATATGGTATAGTGGTCCAATCCTCATAGGCTTTTGCATTTATTTGAGGAACATAGTAAAACTACTAACGAGAAATCAGGGCTACTTTCGGCACGCCGAAGTACTAATACCTTTTCATAATGCTCATAGTGCTTTGCCCGAATCTAAGAAGTTAAGTTAAGAAGTTTTCGAAAGATCGTTCCTATGGCAGCAATATGATATAGTACTCTGATGTAAATAAGATTTTGCATAAATGGAGGGACCATAGTAAAGCTTAAAAATACTGAACATAGTAAAACTTACAAAATGCTCATAGGGCTTTGCCCGTATCTAAGAAGGCCTGGAAAAATAGTTAATGCCGAGTTTGGTCAAGATATCTTGAAAAACGAAAATGTTTTTTATACAAGAAGCTAGTTTTCGACCGATCGTTCTTATGGCAGCTATATGATATAGTAGTCCGATGCAAATAAGATTTTGAATAAATGGAGGGACCATAGTACAACTTAAAAATGCTGAGTTTGGTCAAGATATCTTGATAAAAAAAATATTTTCCCATGGAACAACAATTTTCGACCGATCGTTCCTATGGAAGCTATATGGTATAGTGGTCCAATCCTCATAGGCTTTTGCATTTATTTGAGGAACATAGTAAAACTACTAACGAGAAATCAGGGCTACTTTCGGCACGCCGACGTACTAATACCTTTTCATAATGCTCATAGTGCTTTGCCCGAATCTAAGAAGTTAAGTTAAGAAGTTTTCGAAAGATCGTTCCTATGGCAGCAATATGATATAGTACTCTGATGTAAATAAGATTTTGCATAAATGGAGGGACCATAGTACAACTTAAAAATGCTGAGTTTGGTCAAGATATCTTGATGTGTAGTTACAAGCCTTTTTGCAACTAATTAATTATCACTGCTTGTGCGCAGTGAAATTCAAAGATTTATATTTGTTTCGAATGTATTTATTTGTCCGCACAGGGCACTTATTATGAGTTACAAAATGTTTAATGTTTGCTTGGCAGTCAACTCGAAAATAGTTGTGCCTCGCTTGCGATTAACGAAAAAACTAACTATATGAAAACGAACGAAATTGAGCTCCGCTCAGAACGATGGGCAGCGAGCGTCAGCGCCGCAGGCAAAGGGCCGACGAAAGAGAGTGGGCAGCAGCTTACAAAGAGCAACCATTATTTGCTCTTAAGCTGTTATTATGATTATTGCCTGCTGCTGTTACTGCACGCAGCCGTCGCTGTTATCTCTACCGGTCACTTGACCAAACATCCTCCCCCCGTTGGAAGGCAAGGGACTTTCAACATCATCCTGTTTTGGCAGCAAACACCGTTTTCGTACGGCTCTGCGTATGACTCCAGTCGCAGTCTGAAGCACTGCAACTCTAGATACCCCATCAGATCCCGCGATCAGCTCTAGCACTCTAGCTAATGGCCACTTCAGCGGCGGTAGGTTCTCATCCTTCACAAGGACGACATCGTTGATGGAGAGTCCTGGCTGAGGAGTACGCCATTTGGAGCACTGTTGAAGAAGCGTTAAATACTCTTCGCGCCAACGGGCCCAAAATACTTGTTGGAGGTATGTGACGCGCTGAAAATAGTTAAGCCGATTGAAATTAAGCTTCCTTAGAGCAGGCTCAATGTATGACGAAGATGGCGCTGTACCAAGGAAGTGTGCGGGTGTCAAGACGTCAAGATCATCGGGATGCTCTGAAAGTGGAAGTAATGGTCGAGAATTAATGATTGCCGTGATGTGGCAGACGAGCGTGCGCAGCGAATCGAAGTCCAAGATGGAAGGGCCGACAGAGCGATAAAAAATGGTGCTTCGCAGTCTTCACAGCGGCTTCCCATAGCCCGCCAAAATGCGGAGAGCGAGGAGGGATGAACGACCATTCAATTGAGTCGGATAGGCAAAACTCGTGAACAGCCTTGACATGCTCGTCACTCAGGAACAGGCGGTTCAGATCTGATAACTCATTCTTAGCGCCTACAAAGTTTGTCGCATTGTCAGACCAGATCCTTGAAGGTCGAGTGCGAGTCAGGATGAACCGTTTTAGGGCGTTTAGAAACGATGGTGTAGACAAATCCTTTACAAGCTCTAAGTGCACTGCCTTTGTAGCGAAGCATATGAACAGGCTAATGTAGCATTTCACGGGTGGCCTGTTGCGCACTTCGCTCTTGTAGAAGAATGGTCCACAGTAATCAACGCCAGTGACCATAAAGGGATACGATGTGTCGAGACGATCAGCTGGTAGGTCTGCCATTATGTGCTCTGCCAATCGTGGCTTGGCACGAAAACAGATTGTGCATTTGGCAACAATACTGTTTTGCGACCGCCAATGGGCCAATATTGGAGCCGAATCGAAGCCACGGCGCGAGGTCCAGCATGTAAGTTACGTTTATGAAAGTGGATTATGATTGCTCGAGTCACAGGATGCTGGCGAGGCAATATAATTGGATGTCGCGCTGAGAAGTCCAATGACGAATTTTTCAGCCGTCCACCGATGCGGAGTAAGCCGAAGTCGTCAACGAATGGCGCAAGAGAGGCCATTGAGCTAGACCGTTTGACAGGCCTTCCTTCCATCAGTGCCTTGTAGTCATCGCCAAGAGTAGCCATTTGCACTGACCGCAGCAACAAATGCGTGCCATGATGCACGTGGCTCACAGTTACCTCAGCTCCTCGGATTCGATTAACAAACTTGTAAATGTAAGCAAAGACGCGTTGCAGCTTGGAGAACGAGTTGATGAACTTGCAGCCAATCGAGAGATCAAGTTGCGCTGCAGTTCCGAGTAATACCTTGTGTCGAAGTTCTGGCAAGGATTCGACAGGTACACAGGAGGCGGGCCACTCTTCCTTTTCTTTGCTGAGAAAGCTCGGGCCACGGGCCCATAACGGAGACCTGGAGAGCTCACTGGGCAGCGCTCCTCGTGAAATTATATCCGCCGGGTTTAATTCAGTGGGAATATGATGCCATTACATGCCAGTGGTGAGCTCTTGGATGGCTGCGACCCGATTGGCAACGAAAACATTGAATTTTGAAGCATCATTGCGAATCCAAGCCAGGACTACAGCAGAGTCTGACCAACAGTAATAACGACAGTTAAACACTTTCAGTTGGCAGATTTCGCTGAGAAGTTCAGCCAATAATGCAGCTCCGAAGAGTTCCAGCTTTGGTACAGTGATGGTTTTCACTGGCGCGACACGCGACTTCGAACACAAGAGACGTACGCTTGTGTTGCCATGGCACTTTGAAACTGTATAGACGCATGCTCCATAAGCGCTCAGGCTGGCATCACAAAATCCGTGTCCGATGAGAGTGCACGACGGGGATACTGGAATTGCTGAGTATGCTCAAAATCAGCGCAGAAGTTGACCCAGGCTGTGCTTAAGTGTACAGGCAAGCTCTCATCCCAGTCCAGTTTTTCTCTCCAGAGATCCTGCATAAAAATTTTAGATTTTGTTATTACAGGACCAACAAGACCAAGGGGGTCGTAAAACCGAGCAATTGAGGACAGGATTGATCGTTTTGTCAGTCTCGAGGGTAGCCTCAATGGAGAAAATGAAAAAAGAAAACAGTCTGAGGCGAGATCCCAAACGAGGCCTAACGTTTTCGTGATATCACTGCCATCGTTGAACTTGAGCAGCGATTCCCTATCCTCTTGAGGTATGTTTTGGAGTACAGTAGCGTCGCTAGAACACCATTTTCGCAGCTTAAAGTTGCCCTTGGCGAGTAGTCCAGACGTTTGCTTCAATATCTCAAGTGCTTCTTGAACACAGCTACCACCAGAGATGAGATCATCCACGTAGAAATCCCTTTTTATGATGTCAGCGCCAATAGGGAATGCTTTCTGCTCATCCATGCCCAGTTGGTGCATAGCCCGCACTGAGAGAAACGAAGCTGGTTTTGTGCCATAGGTGACGGTGTCTAATTTGTAAACCTGTATCTTCTGATGCTGCGAATCACGCCACAGGATACATTGAAGATAGCTGTCTGCAGGTTCGACTCGTACGCATCGGTACATCTTGCATATGTCGCCTGTGAGGGCGACTGCAAATGTACGAAAACGCATCAGTATCGAAAACAGTTTCGGTTGGATGGTAGGACCTGCCATCAGTACATCATTCAGCAAGTGTCCAGAAGTAGTAGCTGCCGAACCATCAAACACGACCCTTAGCTTGGTTGTAGTGCTATCCTCCTTCAGCACGCAGCGATGTGGCAGATAGTATTTGCATTGGCCCAGTGCAGCTAAGCTAACAAGTGACATATGATTTAAGTCAAGATATTCCTTGATAAATGCTGCATACTGGGTTTTCAATATTGGATTGCGGTCTAGTTTCCTTTCTAAATTAAGGAATCGGCGAAGCGCCTGTTGATAGGAGTCACCCAGCTGATCCATGCTTAGTCGGAGCGGTAAACGAACTGAATACTCGCCAGTCGGCAGACGTGTAAAATTGGCCTGAAAGTGTGCCTCGCAGTCACGCTCCTCCCTGTTTGGTGATGACTCAGGCTCAGTGGAAGATTCCAGCTCCCAAAACCGACGGATTGATTCGTCAATCTGTGCATTTTCTGAAGATGCGAGTCTGACAGCAGATCTGGATTCATCACTGATCGCCTAGCCACGAGCGATGATTTTCCTGCATGTGGAGCACCTCCAGTCGCGACCCAACCAAAGCGAGTCTTTTGCAGTATCGGCAGTCCAGCAGCTAGTTTAATCTGGCCAACGCAGAGCAGATCGAAAAACAGACTGGCTCCGATCAACATGTCGATTTGCTGAGATTTGAAGAATTCAGGATCAGCTAATTGTATGTTTGACGGAATGTTCCAGGATGCAGGGTCAAGAGTGAAGCCAGGCTGATTATCGGTGATGGATGGTGCAATCAATGCCGGGATGCATGTGGAGTACTCAGACACTCGAGATTGGACACTGATGTTTACCGAAAAGCCATCTGATGAAAACGCTGAATCACCAATGCCAGAGACGACTGCTGTGGACTTGAATTTGCGCAGCTGGAGCTGATGAGCAAGACGAGAGGTGATGACGTGCAATTGCGACCCAGAGTCGAGCAACGCACGGCAGGGCACCAAGGAGCCAGCGCGATTTTTTACATTGATGACGGCAGTGGCAAGTAGGACAACATCGTGCTTAAGATACTGGTCGATGGGGAGTGTCGAGGATGAAGTTGCCGCCAGGATGTTTTGAGATGAGGTGTAAGTTTCGGCTTCTTGGGCATTGTGTGAGCTAGAAACATTGCTATGACTGCTTGGGTTGCCAAGATGCAACAGGCTATGATGTTTGCTTCCACAGACTCTGCAAGTGCTGGAGCCGCAGACTCTCAGCTGATGTCCCCTTTGCAGGCAATTAAGGCACAGCGCAAGCCGTTTGGCTTCATGAAGGCGCAACGAGGGCGATAATCTTGCGAATTGCAAACATTTATAAATGGAGTGGCCTGTGGCTTCACAAAATACACATGCATTTGTTCCATTCTTAGTCACCACAAACGTTCTTCTGCTACTGTTGCTCTGGCCCACCTGGGAGCCAGGCGTGTACATTGCCGTCGCGTGATCCGCATTTTCCAGTCTTTGGCAACGCTTCTCCGGCAATTTAAGTTGAGGCAATCGAGAGTGGTTTGGAACAACAAACGTAGAGCGCGGATCATCGGCTGCGGCTGAATTGAACGTGGAGCAATGTGGAATCTGCTGGATCTTGCTTCGATTTCCGCGCTCGCGTTGAAGGGACACTCGTAGCCGCCTAATAATTGACTCAAAACTTGACTGAAGATCCTCTTCAATGCTGACTTGACTCACATCCAACAAACTATCATAGATTGTTTCAAATTTCGCCTGCAAGTCAGATGCCATACATATGTAATCTTGCAGCTCGTAGTCATCAACATCGCGAAGTCGAGCGGGATCAAGTTCAGAGGACAATCTATTGGCTCGATCACTTAAATTCTTAATCTTTACTTTAAGAACTGCAGCCTGTGTTCCAACACCCACTTGATTAGCTGATGTCGCCTCATTTTCATTTACACTTGCACCTTCATCAAACATTGTTAATGTAGCGCCCAACAAGGTTCACACAGCCGAACTACAATACAAAATTGCGCGCACAAGTGTTCGTTCGAGCGAGATAGCGGATAGCTGGTTTGAGCGCGCAACGATTAACGGCGAATTTGTACAACGACAAACTGTATGCATAGGCGCAAGCATGCGGTTAAGTACCGTTATGGAGAGACTTGTTTAAAATTATCAACTTATGTTGAGGCGCGCAGCACTTAACGCACAACTGTATGTTGAAAATATACGCAATGAAGTTATAAATAAAATGCGAACAGAAACGAAACGAAACGAATAAAAATGAAGATAAAAATCACGTCGGGGTCACCAAAATGTGTAGTTACAAGCCTTTTTGCAACTAATTAATTATCACTGCTTGTGCGCAGTGAAATTCAAAGATTTATATTTGTTTCGAATGTATTTATTTGTCCGGACAGGGCACTTATTATGAGTTACAAAATGTTTAATGTTTGCTTGGCAGTCAACTCGAAAATAGTTGTGCCTCGCTTGCGATTAACGAAAAAACTAACTATATGCAAACGAACGAAATTGAGCTCCGCTCAGAACGATGGGCAGCGAGCGTCAGCGCCGCAGGCAAAGGGCCGACGAAAGAGAGTGGGCAGCAGCTTACAAAGAGCAACCATTATTTGCTCTTAAGCTGTTATTATGATTATTGCCTGCTGCTGTTACTGCACGCAGCCGTCGCTGTTATCTCTACCGGTCACTTGACCAAACACTTGATAAAAAAAATATTTTTCCATGGAACAACAATTTTCGACCGATCGTTCCTATGGAAGCTATATGGTATAGTGGTCCAATCCTCATAGGCTTTTGCATTTATTTGAGGAACATAGTAAAACTACTAACGAGAAATCAGGGCTACTTTCGGCACGCCAAAGTACTAATACCTTTTCATAATGCTCATAGTGCTTTGCCCGAATCTAAGAAGTTAAGTTAAGAAGTTTTCGAAAGATCGTTCCTATGGCAGCAATATGATATAGTACTCTGATGTAAATAAGATTTTGCATAAATGGAGGGACCATAGTAAAGCTTAAAAATACTGAACATAGTAAAACTAACGAGAAATCAGGGCTATCTTTGGCACGCCGAAGTACTAATACCTTTACAAAATGCTCATAGGGCTTTGCCCGTATCTAAGAAGGCCTGGAAAAATAGTTAATGCCGAGTTTGGTCAAGATATCTTGAAAAACGAAAATGTTTTTTATACAAGAAGCTAGTTTTCGACCGATCGTTCTTATGGCAGCTATATGATATAGTAGACCGATGCAAATAAGATTTTGCAAAAATGAAGGGACCATAGTAAAGCTTAAAAATGCTGAACACAGGACTATCTCGGCACGCCGAAGTACTAATACCTTTTCATAATGCTCATCGTGCTTTGCCCGTATCTAAGAAGTTAAGCTAAGAAGTTTTCGAACGATCGTTCCTATGGCAGCGATATGATATAGTACTGCGATGTAAATAAGATTTAGCATAATTGGAGGGACCATAGTAAAACTTAAAAATGCAGAACTCAGGACTATCTCGGCACGCCGAAGTACTAATACGTTTTCATAATGCTCATTGTGCTTTGCCCGTATCTAAGAAGTTAAGCTAAGAAGTTTTCGAACGATCGTTCCTATGGCAGCGATATGATATAGTACTCCGATGTAAATAAGATTTAGCATAATTGGAGGGACCATAGTAAAACTTAAAAATACTGAACATAGTAAAACTAACGAGAAAGGGCTACCTTCGGGGGCTTTCTTCGGCACACCGAATTACTAATAACTTTTCATAATGCTCATAGTGCTTTGCCCGTATCTAAGAAGCCGAGGGAAAAACGTAAATGCCGAGTTTGGTCAAGATATCTTGATTAACGAAAATGTTTTTTGTACAAGAACCTAGTTTCCGACCGATCGTTCTTATGGCAGCAATATGATATAGTAGTCCGATGCAAATAAGATTTTGCAAAAATGAAGGGAGCATAGTGAAGTCTGTAAATTCCATGTTTAATCAACATATCTTGAATGACAAAAAGTATTCCATTAAACAAATTAATTTTCGACCGTTCGTTCCTATGGCAGCTATATGATACAGTGGATCGATGTTGATAGGATTTTGCATATATATGAGGACATTGTTAAACTAATAAATGCCTAGTTTGGTCAAGATATCTTTATAAACAAAAATGTTTTTCATACAAAAACTTAATTTTCGACCGATCGTTCTTATGGTAGCTATTTGGTATTGTCGTCCGATCTTCATAGGCTTTTGCATATATATGAGGAGCATAGTAAAACTAACGAGAAATCAGGGCTATCTTCGGCACGCCGAAGTACTAATACCTTTTCAAAATGCTCATAGGGCTTTGCACGTATCTGAGAAGCCCAGGGAAAATGTTAATGCCGAGTTTGGTCAAGATATCTTGAAAAACGAAAATGTTTTTTATACAAGAACCTAGTATTCGACCGATCGTTCTTATGGCAGCTATATAATATAGCAGTCTGATGAAAATAAGATTTTGCATAAATGGAGGGACCATAGTAAAACTTAAAAATGCTAAGTTTGGTGTCAAGATATCTTGACAAAAAAAAAATGTTCCATGAAACAACAGTTATCGAGTAATCGTTCCTATTGAAGCTATATGGTATAGTGGTCCGATCTTCATAGGCTTTTGCATGTATATGAGGAGCATAGTAAAACTACTAACGAGAAATCAGGGCTACTTTAGGCACGCCGAAGTACTAATACCTTTTCATAATGCTCATAGTGCTTTGCCCGAATCTAAGAAGTTAAGCTAAGAAGTTTTCGAAAGATCGTTCCTATGGCAGCAATATGATATAGTACTCTGATGTAAATAAGATTTTGCATAAATGGAGGGACCATAGTAAAGCTTAAAAATACGGAACATAGTAAAACTAACGAGAAATCAGGGCTATCTTTGGCACGCCGAAGTACTAATACCTTTTCATAATGCTCATAGTGCTTTGCCCGAATCTAAGAAGTTAAGTTAAGAAGTTTTCGAAAGATCGTTCCTATGGCAGCGATATGATATAGTACTCCGATGTAAATAAGATTTTGCATAAATGGAGGGACCATAGTAAAGCTTAAAAATACGGAACATAGTAAAACTAACGAGAAATCAGGGCTATCTTTGGCACGCCGAAGTACTAATACCTTTACAAAATGCTCATAGGGCTTTGCCCGTATCTAAGAAGGCCTGGAAAATAGTTAATGCCGAGTTTGGTCAAGATATCTTGAAAAACGAAAATGTTTTTTTATACAAGAAGCTAGTTTTCGACCGATCGTTCTTATGGCAGCTATATGATATAGCAGTCCGATGTAAATAAGATTTTGCATAAATGGAGGGACCATAGTAAAACTTAAAAATGCTGAGTTTGGTCAAGATATCTTGATAAAAAAAAATGTTTACCATAAAACAACTTAATTTTCGACCGATCCTTCCCATGGCAGCTATATGGTATAGTGGCCCGATCTTAATAGGATTTTGCATATATATGAGGAGCTTAGTTAAACTAATAAATGCCGAGTTTCGTCAAGATATCTTGATAAACAAAATGTTCTTTCATACAAAAACTTAATTTTCTACCGATCGTTCCTATGGCAGCTATATGATATAGTGGTCCGATCTTAATAGGATTTTGCCTATATATAAGGAGTATAGTAATACTAATAAACACCGAGTTTGGTCAAGATATCTTGAAAATACAAAATGGTTTTTCATACAAGAACGATATTTTCCACCGATCGTTCCTATGGCAGCTATATGATCTAGTGGTCCGATCTTAATAGGATTTTGCGTATATATGAGGAGCTTAGTAAAACAAATAAATGCCGAGTTTGGTCAAGATATCTTGATAAACAACATTTTTTTCATACAACAACTAAATTTTCGACCGATCGTTCCTATGGCAGCTATATGATATAGTGGTCCGATCTTAATAGGATTTTGCATATATATGAGGAGCTTAGTAAAACTAATAAATGCCGAGGTTGGTCAAGATATCTTGATAAACCAAATGTTTTTTCATACAAAAACTTAATTTTCGACCGATCGTTCCTATGGCAGCTATATGATAGAGTGGTCCGATCTTCATAGGCTTTTGCATATATATAAGAAGCATAGTAAAACTAACGAGAAATCAGGGCTATCTTCGGCACGCCGAAGTACTTATACCTTTTCATAATGCTCATAGTGCTTTGCCCGTATCTAAGAAGCCCAGGGAAAATAATTAATGCCGAGTTTGGTCAAGATATCTTGATGAACGAAAATGCTTTTTATACAAGATCCTAGTTTTCGACCGATCGTTCTTATGTCAGCTATATGATATAGTAGTCCGATGTAAATAAGATTTTGCAAAAATGAAGGGAGCATAGTGAAATCTGTAAATGCCATGTTTAATCAACATACCTTGAATTACAAAAAAGTAATCCATTAGCAAATTAATTTTCGACCGTTCGTTCCTATGGAAGCTATATGATACAGTGGATCGATGTTAATAGGATTTTGCATATATATGAGGACATTGTTTAACTAATAAATGCCTAGTTTGGTCAACATATCTTGATAAACCAAAAATGTTCCATGAAACACCAATTTTTGACTGATCGTTCCTATGGTAGCTATATGATATAGTGGTCAGATCTTAACAGGACTATGCATATATATTAGGAGCATAGTTAAAGTAATAAAAGCCGAGTTTGGTCAAGATATCTTGATAAAGAAAAATGTTTACCATAAAACAACTTAATTTTCGACCGATCGTTCCTATGGAAGCTATTTGGTATAGTGGTCCGATCTTCATACTCCTTTGCATACATATGAGGAGCATAGTAAAACTAACGAGAAATCAGGGCTATCTTCGGCACGCCGAAGTACTAATACCTTTTCATAATGCTCATAGGGCTTTGCCCGTATCTAAGAAGCCCATGGAAAATGTTAATGCCGAGTTTGGTCAAGATATCTTGAAAAACGAAAATGTTTATTATACAAGAACCCAGTTTTCGACCGATCGTTCTTATGGCAGCTATATGATAAAGCATATGATAAGATTTGGCAAAAATGAAGGGAGCATAGTGAAATCTGTAAATGCCATGTTTAATCAACATACCTTGAATGACAAAAAAGTATTCCATTAAACAAATTAATTTTCGACCGTTCGTTCCTATGGCAGCTATATGATACAGTGGATCGATGTTGATAGGATTTTGCATATATATGAGGACATTGTTAAACTAATAAATGCCTAGTTTGGTCAAGATATCTTGATAAACAAAAATGTTTACCATAAAACAACTTAATTTTCGACCGATCCTTCCCATGGCAGCTATATGGTATAGTGGCCCGATCTTAATAGGATTTTGCATATATATGAGGAGCTTAGTTAAACTAATAAATGCCGAGTTTCGTCAAGATATCTTGATAAACAAAATGTTCTTTCATACAAAAACTTAATTTTCTACCGATCGTTCCTATGGCAGCTATATGATATAGTGGTCCGATCTTAATAGGATTTTGCCTATATATAAGGAGTATAGTAATACTAATAAACACCGAGTTTGGTCAAGATATCTTGAAAATACAAAATGGTTTTTCATACAAGAACGATATTTTCCACCGATCGTTCCTATGGCAGCTATATGATCTAGTGGTCCGATCTTAATAGGATTTTGCGTATATATGAGGAGCTTAGTAAAACAAATAAATGCCGAGTTTGGTCAAGATATCTTGATAAACAACATTTTTTTCATACAACAACTAAATTTTCGACCGATCGTTCCTATGGCAGCTATATGATATAGTGGTCCGATCTTAATAGGATTTTGCATATATATGAGGGAGCTTAGTAAAACTAATAAATGCCGAGGTTGGTCAAGATATCTTGATAAACCAAATGTTTTTTCATACAAAAACTTAATTTTCGACCGATCGTTCCTATGGCAGCTATATGATAGAGTGGTCCGATCTTCATAGGCTTTTGCATATATATAAGAAGCATAGTAAAACTAACGAGAAATCAGGGCTATCTTCGGCACGCCGAAGTACTTATACCTTTTCATAATGCTCATAGTGCTTTGCCCGTATCTAAGAAGCCCAGGGAAAATAATTAATGCCGAGTTTGGTCAAGATATCTTGATGAACGAAAATGCTTTTTATACAAGATCCTAGTTTTCGACCGATCGTTCTTATGTCAGCTATATGATATAGTAGTCCGATGTAAATAAGATTTTGCAAAAATGAAGGGAGCATAGTGAAATCTGTAAATGCCATGTTTAATCAACATACCTTGAATTACAAAAAAGTAATCCATTAGCAAATTAATTTTCGACCGTTCGTTCCTATGGAAGCTATATGATACAGTGGATCGATGTTAATAGGATTTTGCATATATATGAGGACATTGTTTAACTAATAAATGCCTAGTTTGGTCAACATATCTTGATAAACCAAAAATGTTCCATGAAACACCAATTTTTGACTGATCGTTCCTATGGTAGCTATATGATATAGTGGTCAGATCTTAACAGGACTATGCATATATATTAGGAGCATAGTTAAAGTAATAAAAGCCGAGTTTGGTCAAGATATCTTGATAAAGAAAAATGTTTACCATAAAACAACTTAATTTTCGACCGATCGTTCCTATGGAAGCTATTTGGTATAGTGGTCCGATCTTCATACTCCTTTGCATACATATGAGGAGCATAGTAAAACTAACGAGAAATCAGGGCTATCTTCGGCACGCCGAAGTACTAATACCTTTTCATAATGCTCATAGGGCTTTGCCCGTATCTAAGAAGCCCATGGAAAATGTTAATGCCGAGTTTGGTCAAGATATCTTGAAAAACGAAAATGTTTATTATACAAGAACCCAGTTTTCGACCGATCGTTCTTATGGCAGCTATATGATAAAGCATATGATAAGATTTGGCAAAAATGAAGGGAGCATAGTGAAATCTGTAAATGCCATGTTTAATCAACATACCTTGAATGACAAAAAAGTATTCCATTAAACAAATTAATTTTCGACCGTTCGTTCCTATGGCAGCTATATGATACAGTGGATCGATGTTGATAGGATTTTGCATATATATGAGGACATTGTTAAACTAATAAATGCCTAGTTTGGTCAAGATATCTTGATAAACAAAAATGTTTACCATAAAACAACTTAATTTTCGACCGATCCTTCCCATGGCAGCTATATGGTATAGTGGCCCGATCTTAATAGGATTTTGCATATATATGAGGAGCTTAGTTAAACTAATAAATGCCGAGTTTCGTCAAGATATCTTGATAAACAAAATGTTCTTTCATACAAAACTTAATTTTCTACCGATCGTTCCTATGGCAGCTATATGATATAGTGGTCCGATCTTAATAGGATTTTGCCTATATATAAGGAGTATAGTAATACTAATAAACACCGAGTTTGGTCAAGATATCTTGAAAATACAAAATGGTTTTTCATACAAGAACGATATTTTCCACCGATCGTTCCTATGGCAGCTATATGATCTAGTGGTCCGATCTTAATAGGATTTTGCGTATATATGAGGAGCTTAGTAAAACAAATAAATGCCGAGTTTGGTCAAGATATCTTGATAAACAACATTTTTTTCATACAACAACTAAATTTTCGACCGATCGTTCCTATGGCAGCTATATGATATAGTGGTCCGATCTTAATAGGATTTTGCATATATATGAGGAGCTTAGTAAAACTAATAAATGCCGAGGTTGGTCAAGATATCTTGATAAACCAAATGTTTTTTCATACAACAACTAAATTTTCGACCGATCGTTCCTATGGCAGCTATATGATATAGTGGTCCGATCTTAATAGGATTTTGCATATATATGAGGAGCTTAGTAAAACTAATAAATGCCGAGGTTGGTCAAGATATCTTGATAAACCAAATGTTTTTTCATACAAAAACTTAATTTTCGACCGATCGTTCCTATGGCAGCTATATGATAGAGTGGTCCGATCTTCATAGGCTTTTGCATATATATAAAGAAGCATAGTAAAACTAACGAGAAATCAGGGCTATCTTCGGCACGCCGAAGTACTTATACCTTTTCATAATGCTCATAGTGCTTTGCCCGTATCTAAGAAGCCCAGGGAAAATAATTAATGCCGAGTTTGGTCAAGATATCTTGATGAACGAAAATGCTTTTTATACAAGATCCTAGTTTTCGACCGATCGTTCTTATGTCAGCTATATGATATAGTAGTCCGATGTAAATAAGATTTTGCAAAAATGAAGGGAGCATAGTGAAATCTGTAAATGCCATGTTTAATCAACATACCTTGAATTACAAAAAGTAATCCATTAGCAAATTAATTTTCGACCGTTCGTTCCTATGGAAGCTATATGATACAGTGGATCGATGTTAATAGGATTTTGCATATATATGAGGACATTGTTTAACTAATAAATGCCTAGTTTGGTCAACATATCTTGATAAACCAAAAATGTTCCATGAAACACCAATTTTTGACTGATCGTTCCTATGGTAGCTATATGATATAGTGGTCAGATCTTAACAGGACTATGCATATATATTAGGAGCATAGTTAAAGTAATAAAAGCCGAGTTTGGTCAAGATATCTTGATAAAGAAAAATGTTTACCATAAAACAACTTAATTTTCGACCGATCGTTCCTATGGAAGCTATTTGGTATAGTGGTCCGATCTTCATACTCCTTTGCATACATATGAGGAGCATAGTAAAACTAACGAGAAATCAGGGCTATCTTCGGCACGCCGAAGTACTAATACCTTTTCATAATGCTCATAGGGCTTTGCCCGTATCTAAGAAGCCCATGGAAAATGTTAATGCCGAGTTTGGTCAAGATATCTTGAAAAACGAAAATGTTTATTATACAAGAACCCAGTTTTCGACCGATCGTTCTTATGGCAGCTATATGATAAAGCATATGATAAGATTTGGCAAAAATGAAGGGAGCATAGTGAAATCTGTAAATGCCATGTTTAATCAACATACCTTGAATGACAAAAAAGTATTCCATTAAACAAATTAATTTTCGACCGTTCGTTCCTATGGCAGCTATATGATACAGTGGATCGATGTTGATAGGATTTTGCATATATATGAGGACATTGTTAAACTAATAAATGCCTAGTTTGGTCAAGATATCTTGATAAACAAAAATGTTTTTCATACAACAACTTAATTTTCTACCGATCGTTCCTATGGCAGCTATATGATATAGTGGTCCGATCTTAATAGGATTTTGCCTATATATGAGGAGTATAGTAATACTAATAAACACCGAGTTTGGTCAAGATATCTTGAAAATACAAAATGGTTTTTCATACAACTTAATTTTCGACCGATCGTTCCTATGGCAGCTATATGATATAGTGGTCCGATCTTAATAGGATTTTGCATATATATATGAGGAGCTTAGTAAAACTAATAAATGCCGAGTTTGGTCAAGATATCTTGATAAACAAAATGTTTTTTCATACAAAAACTTAATTTTCGACCGATCGTTCCTATGGCAGCTATATGATATAGCAGTCCGATGTGTTCACACAAGAAGTGTATCCGACAGTCGCCATCCAACCGCCATGTAACTCCGGAACCAGTACATGGAACATGTACTGAAATTTCACCACACTTATACTAAGACACTTGTATGTACTTTTGTAATGTACTCTGAAAAAATAGAACAGATGAAAATAACCTTCAAGCGAATAAAACGTGTTTTTCTTTCAAACCTGAGTTAAATTTGTGCAGAGCAGAAACGCTCCCCAACGACAATTCATTTTGTAAAAGTTCACCTGGAAGCCCTGCGGACGCCCTACTACATCATTTGGTCCTTCGAGCCGGATTCTTCTACAACATTTGGTATATCCAGTTCGCCCCAGCAAGCATTGGTGGATCTGCAAGAAAAGGTTCCAGGAACAGCTATAAATTCAAACAAGATAAGTAGCAGTGCACCTACCTCAACTTGTCCATTGCCAAATTTCCGGCAACTCCAGTTAATTAATTCATTTGTGTGTCTGAACATATTTTTCGCTTCACATTGTCCGTTGTTAAAGCGAGGGGCAATTGTGTTTAAAAAATTCAACAAAAAAACCCGCAGGTAAAATATTGTTCGTGGCCATTAAGGCATCTAAAAAGTGATAAATATTGAAAGAAATAAAACAGAAAGTGACTCCGATAAGGTCGCCATATTGGTGTCTGTACATATGTATATACATATATGTACAAGTGCATACCCAAAAATTTAACCGATCGCCATATTGATGTACGCAAGTACATCAAGACATATCTGCACACATAGGCTTTCGCTCCGTTGAACAACAAGTGTATGCGCTTCTCCATTCCAACCTTCACCAAAGAATCACACACTAAATACATATATAAAAACACACAATTCTAATTGGTATTTAATTAATTAAAACCACACTGTGCAAATTCACCTGCATGTATACACACACACATCCTATTATATGTGTATCGTTTGTTATTTTTCCTCCACAGCAGCTTCAATATTAATTTATATATTTATTTTTACCAATTAATTGGCAAGTGCAAAACGTAAACAAACAACAGGGTTGTAAAGTGTCAAGATCGGTTTTCGATAAACTGATTCTGTGAAACTTTTATATTTTGTATGTTTCCACCTTGCCATTGAGCTGCGTTTACTTAATAAAATACAAACATATACAGTACTTTTTCTTATTCTTATAAAAAATTTATAAAACATAATTATAAGTTAAGACGTTTCCAAGTTGCGTAATAAATCGAATATCCGTGCGATTTTTCTTAAAATAACAATTTATATAAATAATTCTATGACAAAAAACCTTTTCATTGAGCTGCGTTTAGAATAAACGTGCTTCTTCTTGAGCTCAACCATCAATAAGCAATAAGCGATAAGCATCATTTTTTTTGCGCGATCCGTTTCCACTACACGGCCGCTTTGTCAAAAAGAGAATAAATCCTTTTCTCTGGTGTTTCAATAAAGAAATAATTAGAATCAATTTAGTAAATTATTAGTAAAATAATTAATTTAACAAAATTTTCCGATTTCGTTGGACTTAATAGTGCACACCATTTCGGTCATTCCATTTTATTCTGATATCTCGATTCCATCGTTCCTGTGCCATTTCTTATTCCGTTTTCTCTCTGCTGATTTAAATTATTTGTATTTGATCACATTTCACCTGGTTAGTACAATTTTGGCTCTGTGAAGAGCCTAGTATGCCAATCGGTGGTGATCAAAACAGCCAAAAAACGACTCACAGCACCATCCGTCAAGGAGTCAAAGCGACCTTTAACCCCACCTAGAGCAGTTTTCGGGAAACTCAAGGTCGAGAGTACCAGCACAACCGTCCGCAAGACTGTGAGTCCGATTCCAACAAGAGATATTACCCCAAAAATTACCCGTTCGACTACGCAAAAAATGCAGAAGTCAAGCGAAATGGCACTGAACGACTTCGTTTCTATAACTGACCGACTAAGCCAGTTTGAAGTGAAGATCAATGACGCAGCGGACAGTGACGTGTCACTGTTCACTCTCCAAGTCCGACGAGATCAGATTAAGACTTTATGGGAAAAGGTAGAACGCGAGTACGAGTTATGTTCCAAAGCTCTCAACCAAGGCGCTTGCAGCAGCAGTGACCTGGTGGCTATGCAAGCTAAATATGATTACTCGTACTCCGTTTACGAGCGATGTGCGGCTCAACTTTGCGAAAAAATAGAAAGAGCCACGGCGTTAAATAGACAAGCTGAGCAACCCCCCTCCAACTTCTCCATGTCCAGGGGTTGCAGTCTCCCGCCATGCGACACTGAAGTTTTTTTTACCTACGCTGGCCTACTTTCCGAGACTTGTTTACAGCTGTTTATATTAACAATCCAAGATTGACGCCGGTGGAAAAATTGTTCCATCTTAATTCCAAAACCAGCGGCGAAGCTAGAGCAATTGTCTCCAAGTCCCCGCTCACGAATGACGGCTTTCAGTCAGCGTGGGCGAGCCTGACGGAGAGATTTGAGAATAAGCGACTATTAGTCAATAGTCAATTGAAAATCCTTTTCAATCTCCCCTCAGCAACACAAGAGTCTGGAGCCGCCCTTAAAGAGCTTCAGGGCACAATCCAGGGATGTTTAACGGCTCTCGACTTGTCCAGGGTGAGCACCGAAAATTGGGATTGTCTGCTAATTTTCTTGTGCTCCTCTAAATTGCCTAAGCTCACGCTGTCGTTATGGGAACAATCGCTCCACGATAAGGCAGAGATCCCTCAATGGTCCGAGATGAATTTATTTCTGATCGACCGATATCGCACCTTGGAGGCGATAGAGGATGTACGACCTACCGCACATACGCCACTCCAGTCCAAACCCACAAGAAAAGAGTCCAACCACCTGAGAACCTTCGAAGCAACAGTGACTGCAAAGCCACAGCACTGCAAATTGTGTCAGAAGGAAAACCATCCCGTGCGTCTATGCCCACGTTTTCTACAAATGTCCGTACCCGAGAGAGTTTCCGTCATTAAGCAACAAAAGCTGTACTTAAACTGCTTCGCCAGACAGCACCAGTTGAAAGACTGCACCAGCGCACATAGTTGTTTCACGTGCAAGGGACGTCACAACACGCTACTCCACCGTGACAGACCCCAGGTGCCCTCAGCTTCCACAACACCAATAGTTTTGAACCCTCCTTCACCAATACAGTCCACTTCTACTTCAACCCAAGCTACCGTTCAAAACTATTTTTCCGCAAACTCACATGGTGTTCTCCTCGGCACGGCTGTCATCCAAGTGTGTCATTTGGGCACAAAGTATACAGCCCGGGCATTAATCGACTCTGGGTCTGAAGCGACCTTTATTTCAGAGCGATTGTTCAAAAGGGTTAAACTTCCTTATCAACCCGTCGACGCACAGGTCTCCGGTTTGAATCAAGCCATTTCGGCTCAACCTCAAAAACTTTGCCATTTTAATATTGGCTCTCCTATAAAGCCCAGGGTTCATATTGAAACCTCGGCTTATGTTCTTCCAAAGCTGGCAGGCAATTTGCCCTCCTACACCATCCCCCAAACTGCTTTGGAAGAACTTCCAAAATTACACTTGGCCGATCCCTCTTTCTATAGGAGCTCACAGATAGGCGTGCTTCTCGGCGCCGATATCCTCCCATCCATATTGTTAGGTGGCTCCTATCCCAACATATGTGGCACTCTCCTTGGTCAAGAAACGATTTTCGGCTGGATCCTTACAGGCCCCGTTTCTAAGACCAGTGCCAAATCTGTCGCATCCTTTTCGACTCAAGTCTCGCTGAATCCAAATGCGAGCTTGGATAAACTGCTCACAAAATTTTGGGAGGTGGAGGATATTCCAGTTAAGCTGGAAAAGGAATCCGACCTTTTTTGTGAGCGCAATTTTCAAAAAACCACTAAAAGGGATAAAAACGGCAGATACTTGGTCACACTGCCATTCAAGAATTCCGATCACATCCAGTTAGGCCATTCAAGGTCCATCGCACTAGCTCAATTTCTACGAAATGAGAATCGTCTGGCAAAAAATGCCCCCTTAAGGAGCAGTACGATGCGGTGATCCAGGAATATCTGGACTTAGGTCACATGCGACAAGTCCCTCCAAGCAATGGTTCAGATAACTTTTATCTACCACACCATGCTGTTCACAAGCCTGACAGCACCACGACCAAGCTCCGCGTAGTGTTTAACGCCTCCCACCCGTCATCGAATGGTAAAAGTCTGAACGATGTGCTACATGCAGGGCCCGTTCTGCAATCCGACTTAACCATTCAAATTCTAAGATGGCGCTTCTTCCGATATGTGTTCAATGCCGATATCACAAAAATGTATCGGCAAATACTGGTGCATCCCAACCACACGCCCTATCACAGAAGTCTGTTCCGAACAAAGGACAACGAGCTTCGTGACTTCGAACTCAGCACAGTCACGTTTGGAGTTAACTGTGCCCCCTTTTTGGCAATCCGGGTACTACATCAGTTATCTGATGACGTTCGTTCGCTCTATCCCTTAGCAAGTCACATTATCGCAAACAATATGTATGTCGACGATGTACTAGCGGGAGCCCATTCCAAATCAACAGCAGATCAAGCAATTGCAGAACTCCGCAAGGCCCTTGAATCTGCCGGGTTCCCTTTGCGAAAATGGACATCCAATGAAAAGGACTTGCTAAGAGCGATTCCCAAGGACCATTTGCTTCACGCCGACTTTTTAGAGATCGAGGAAGCCTGTTCGGCAAAGACTCGGGATCAGATGGAAAGCTGACACCGATGAGTTCTTTTTCGCTCCATCCGAGCTAATAGCCAAACAGTCCGTCTCCAAACGTGAAGTCCTTTCACAGATTGCCAAACTGTTCGACCCAGCAGGTTGGCTGGGTCCAGTCATTATCCAGGCAAAAATATTCATGCAGGAGATCTGGCTCCAAGAACTGGGCTGGGACGATCCGCTACCTGAGAGTCTTCTCATTAAGTGGAATTTATTTCTGCAAGAGTATCCGGGCCTCAGTGCGATTCGCATCCCTAGATGGGTCGAATTCCGCCCACAGGGGACTATCCAATACCATGGGTTTTGTGACGCTTCGCAGCGTGCATATGGAGCCGCCATTTACGTGCGCACTGAGATACAAGATCGCATCTCAGTACATCTCCTAACAGCGAAAACGAGGGTCGCTCCGGTCAAGACGATATCCTTGCCACGACTAGAGCTGTGCGGAGCAGCACTTCTGTCCGAGTTATCCGCTGCACTCAGTCCCCAGCTACCTTCCACGGGCGGCGACTGGTTCTATTGGACAGATTCCACAATTGTGCTAGCTTGGCTTCATAAGCCACCATGCGCCTGGACTACCTTTGTAGCAAACAGAGTCGCGAAAAATTACTCAGGCCACCGACTCCAATAAATGGTCCCATGTACGATCCAAGTACAATCCAGCGGACCTAGCGAGCAGAGGTGCCCCACCACAAGCGTTAGTCAACAATGAGCTGTGGTGGCACGGGCCAGAATGGTTACTCCTACCTCAGAACCAATGGCCCATTCCTTCAGATCCCATTTTCTCATTTTCTTTCCTCGAGCGCTTCTCCAAGTTCGATCGAGCCCTGCGAGTGTTAGCCTACATCTATCGCTTCTTCAAGCGTTGCAAACGATTGTCGCTTCCGTCAACTATTGAAATTGACAGCAACGAGATTTCTTATGCACAAGAAAAACTCATTCTCCTGACCCAGAGACAAGCATACTCGTCAGAGTACACTTGCTTGAGCACGAAAAAACAGCTCATTTCCAGCAAAATCCTTAATTTGAACCCCTTTTTAGATGGTAAGGGAATTATTCGAGCATGTGGTCGTGTAAGAGCGGCCGAAGCACTCGGCTACGATGAGCGGCATCCAATCATACTGCCATACACATGTGCATATTCGCGTCTCTTGACCGCTTTCACCCATCTTATATCCTTGCATGGAGGCAACCAGCTCATGATGCGTTTAATACGATCACAGTACTGGATTCCAAAGCTGAAGGTGTTGGTCAAATCCACAATTCATTCCTGCAAAATCTGCGTCATCCGAAAAAGAAATTGCAAACGCAGCTCATGGGCGACTTGCCTGTGGAGAGAGTCACATTCTCTCGACCGTTCACTCACACAGGAGTCGATTTTGCAGGCCCCTTCGATGTAAAAATTACACAGGTCGAGCCTGTCTTATTACGAAAGGCTACGTGTGCGTCTTTGTGTGCTTCAGCACCAAAGCCATCCACCTAGAAGCTACATCTGACCTGACCACAGAAAAATTCCTAGCGGCATTTGCGAGATTTGTGGCACGACGAGGGTGCCCAAGTCAAATGCATTCCGACAACGGCAAAACCTTCGTCGGAGCGGCCAAAGTCCTCTCGCGCGATTTTGTAGAAGCGCTTAAGACTCAACTCCAGGCCACTTACAGTCTCCAGAAACTGTCCTGGCACTTCAACCCTCCTAGTGCACCGCATATGGGTGGCCTGTGGGAGGCAGGTGTAAAGAGTTTCAAAAATCTATTTTATAAGTCTACATCGACCTCCAAATACACCTTCGAAGAGCTTTCCACGCTCCTATCCAAAGTTGAAGCATGCCTGAATTCAAGACCGATATCTCCAATGTCGGAAGATCCTACTGATCTCCTAGCTCTGACTCCCGGTCATTTTCTAGTCGGGGGTCCTCTACTTTCCGCCACAGAGCCAGAGATCAAGGAAAACGCCGCGTCCATCCTCAACCGCTGGCAGCGCTTGAAGGCTTTGCAACAACAGTTCTGTCTCCGTTGGAAACATGAGTATCTTTTAGAGTTACACAAAAGAAACAAATGGCAACTCCAACGCGAGACTTACAACGGGACGATCTAGTCATTATTAAAGAAGATAATCTTCCAGTTAATGACTGGCGTCTAGGTCGAATCAAAACGACCTATCCTGGCGACGACCAAAGAGTCCGAGTGGTCGACGTCTTAACAGCCCGAGGTGTCTCCAAGAGACCTATCTCTAAGCTGATCCTGCTCCCGATAGAATCTAGTCTCCATTTTCCATCCAGCAAAATTTCCAGTAAAGACTAGAATCCTAGATCCATAGGTCTGCGGACCATCCGTATAAAGCCGCATCAGCAATGTCTACTATGTTTTTTTTCACATTCTTCACGTAACAGCACGATGTCTCCACGCCAACAACAAGGCCGATCCAAGAGCCGACCGGCAACGGAATCGTTCCGATGCCGAGTATGCCGAGGAGTCCACGCGCTGCGCAAGTGCCAGCGGTTCATGCGGCTGTCTCCAGAGAAGAGACTCCGAGCAGTTCTAGTCAATAAATACTGCCCAAACTGCCTGGCTCACCAACATTCCGGGAGTCATGTCGCCGCAAGGACAAGTGCCGCAAGTGCCAGGGCGACCATCACACCTTGCTTCATTTGCAAGAAGCGCGTCGCATGCCATCTCCAGAGCGATCCCAGACAAGGCGCAGCACCAAGGCCCAAGCGCGACGCTCCGCGCCGCCTTCATCCGCTGGTTCCATCTCCTTATCATCATTAATGGAACACAAAAGGACAACCGTGCTCCCGAGAGCACTCATCCGACTCGGAAACGGCAAGGCGACCCGCGACACTCGGGCACTTTTTAGACCCGTGCTGTCCGGTAAGTCTTATCGACGCATCCTTGGCAAAGGCCTCCGGGCTATCCGTCACCCGCGTCGGTAAAGACAACGCCTGCTCGGCTATAATAAGCTCTAGGACCTCTAGCTTCCAGCGAGAGGTCATCCTGCAAGTGATGCCAAATCTCCGGTATCAAACTCCAACGAAGCCCGTCAGCGAGAAACTGAACGAGCCCTTCACCAACATTCGATTGGCAGACGATCGCTGGTTCCAGCCGGAAATCTCCAATCTGGTTTTGGGCTCGGATATATATCCGGATTTAATTCTCCAAGGCGTCCTGCCGAGTCTTGGCGGCGCACCACTGGCCCAAAACACGGTCTTCGGGTGGATATTGTCCGGCTCCTGTGCTCAATAGTAGGAACAGAGCCACGTCCCTCTCCCTTTTTCTTTTTGCAATACTGCAAGGCGGGCGGCATGTTCACACAAGAAGTGTATCCGACAGTCGCCATCCAACCGCCATGTAACTCCGGAACCAGTACATGGAACATGTACTGAAATTTTACCACACTTATACTAAGACACTTGTATGTACTCTTGTAATGTACTCTGAAAAAATAGAACAGATGAAAATAACCTTCAAGAGAACAAAACGTGTTTTTCTTTCAAGCCTGAGTTAAATTTGTGCAGAGCAGAAACGCTCCCCCAACGACAATTCATTTTGTAAAAGTTCACCTGGAAGCCCTGCGGACGCCCTACTACATCACGATGTAAATAAGATTTTGCATAAATGGAGGGACCATAGTAAAACTTAAAAATGCTGAGTTTGGTCAAGATATCTTGATAAAAAAAAATGTTTACCATAAAACAACTTAATTTTCGACCGATCCTTCCCATGGCAGCTATATGGTATAGTGGCCCGATCTTAATAGGATTTTGCATATATATGAGGAGCTTAGTTAAACTAATAAATGCCGAGTTTGGTCAAGATATCTTGATAAACAAAATGTTCTTTCATACAAAAACTTAATTTTCTACCGATCGTTCCTATGGCAGCTATATGATATAGTGGTCCGATCTTAATAGGATTTTGCCTATATATGAGGAGTATAGTAATACTAATAAACACCGAGTTGGTCAGATCTTAACAGGACTATGCATATATATTAGGAGCATAGTTAAAGTAATAAAAGCCGAGTTTGGTCAAGATATCTTGATAAAGAAAAATGTTTACCATAAAACAACTTAATTTTCGACCGATCGTTCCTATGGAAGCTATTTGGTATAGTGGTCCGATCTTCATACTCTTTTGCATACATATGAGGAGCATAGTAAAACTAACGAGAAATCAGGGCTATCTTCGGCACGCCGAAATACTAATACCTTTTCATAATGCTCATAGGGCTTTGCCCGTATCTAAGAAGCCCATGGAAAATGTTAATGCCGAGTTTGGTCAAGATATCTTGAAAAACGAAAATGTTTATTATACAAGAACCCAGTTTTCGACCGATCGTTCCTATGGCAGCTATATGATATAGTGGTCCGATCTTAATAGGATTTTGCATATATATATGAGGAGCTTAGTAAAACTAATAAATGCCGAGTTTGGTCAAGATATCTTGATAAACAAAATGTTTTTTCATACAAAAACTTAATTTTCGACCGATCGTTCCTATGGCAGCTATATGATATAGTGGCCCGATCTTAATAGGATATTGCATATATATGAGGAGCATAGTAAAACTAATAAATGCCGAGTCTGGTCAAGATATCTTGATAAACAAAATATTTTTCATACAAGAACGAAATTTTTCACCGATCGTTCCTATGGCAGCCATATGATCTAGTGGTCCGATCTTAATAGGATTTTGCGTATATATGAGGAACTTAATAAAACAAATAAATGCCGAGTTTGGTCAAGATATCTTGATAAACAACATTTTTTCATACAACTAAATTTTCGACCGATCGTTCCTATGGCAGCTATATGATATAGTGGTCCGAACTTAATAGGATGTTGCATATATATGAGAAGCTTAGTAAAACTAATAAATGCCGAGTTTGGTCAAGATATCTTGATAAACAAAATGTTTTTTTATACAAAAACTTAATTTTCGACCGATCGTTCCTATGGCAGCTATATGATAGAGTGGTCCGATCTTCATAGGCTTTTGCATATATATAAGAAGCATAGTAAAACTAACGAGAAATCAGGGCTATCTTCGGCACGCCGAAGTACTTATACCTTTTCATAATGCTCATAGTGCTTTGCCCGTATCTAAGAAGCCCAGGGAAAATAATTAATGCCGAGTTTGGTCAAGATATCTTGATGAACGAAAATGCTTTTTATACAAGATCCTAGTTTTCGACCGATCGTTCTTATGTCAGCTATATGATATAGTAGTCCGATGTAAATAAGATTTTGCAAAAATGAAGGGAGCATAGTGAAATCTGTAAATGCCATGTTTAATCAACATACCTTGAATTACAAAAAAGTAATCCATTAGCAAATTAATTTTCGACCGTTCGTTCCTATGGAAGCTATATGATACAGTGGATCGATGTTGATAGGATTTTGCATATATATGAGGACATTGTTTAACTAATAAATGCCTAGTTTGGTCAACATATCTTGATAAACCAAAAATGTTCCATGAAACACAAATTTTTGACTGATCGTTCCTATGGTAGCTATATGATATAGTGGTCAGATCTTAACAGGACTATGCATATATATTAGGAGCATAGTTAAAGTAATAAAAGCCGAGTTTGGTCAAGATATCTTGATAAAGAAAAATGTTTACCATAAAACAACTTAATTTTCGACCGATCGTTCCTATGGAAGCTATTTGGTATAGTGGTCCGATCTTCATACATACATACATACATACATATGAGGAGCATAGTAAAACTAACGAGAAATCAGGGCTATCTTCGGCACGCCGAAGTACTAATACCTTTTCATAATGCTCATAGGGCTTTGCCCGTATCTAAGAAGCCCATGGAAAATGTTAATGCCGAGTTTGGTCAAGATATCTTGAAAAACGAAAATGTTTATTATACAAGAACCCAGTTTTCGACCGATCGCTCTTATGGCAGCTATATGATATAGCAGTCCGATGTAAATAAGATTTGGCAAAAATGAAGGGAGCATAGTGAAATCTGTAAATGCCATGTTTAATCAACATACCTTGAATGACAAAAAAGTATTCCATTAAACAAATTAATTTTCGACCGTTCGTTCCTATGGAAGCTATATGATATAGTGGTCCGATCTTAATAGGATTTTGCATATATATATGAGGAGCTTAGTAAAACTAATAAATGAGGAGTTTGGTCAAGATATCTTGATAAACAAAATGTTTTTTCATACAAAAAATTAATTTTCGACCGATCGTTCCTATGGCAGCTATATGATATAGTGGTCCGATCTTAATAGGATTTTGCCTATATATGAGGAGTATAGTAATACTAATAAACACCGAGTTTGGTCAAGATATCTTGAAAATACAAAATGGTTTTTCATACAACTTAATTTTCGACCGATCGTTCCTATGGCAGCTATATGATATAGTGGTCCGATCTTAATAGGATTTTGCATATATATATGAGGAGCTTAGTAAAACTAATAAATGCCGAGTTTGGTCAAGATATCTTGATAAACAAAATGTTTTTTCATACAAAAAATTAATTTTCGACCGATCGTTCCTATGGCAGCTATATGATATAGCAGTCCGATGTAAATAAGATTTTGCATAAATGGAGGGACCATAGTAAAACTTAAAAATGCTGAGTTTGGTCAAGATATCTTGATAAAAAAAAATGTTTACCATAAAACAACTTAATTTTCGACCGATCCTTCCCATGGCAGATATATGGTATAGTGGCCCGATCTTAATAGGATTTTGCATATATATGAGGAGCTTAGTTAAACTAATAAATGCCGAGTTTGGTCAAGATATCTTGATAAACAAAATGTTCTTTCATACAAAAACTTAATTTTCTACCGATCGTTCCTATGGCAGCTATATGATATAGTGGTCCGATCTTAATAGGATTTTGCCTATATATGAGGAGTATAGTAATACTAATAAACACCGAGTTGGTCAGATCTTAACAGGACTATGCATATATATTAGGAGCATAGTTAAAGTAATAAAAGCCGAGTTTGGTCAAGATATCTTGATAAAGAAAAATGTTTACCATAAAACAACTTAATTTTTGACCGATCGTTCCTATGGAAGCTATTTGGTATAGTGGTCCGATCTTCATACTCTTTTGCATACATATGAGGAGCATAGTAAAGCTAACGAGAAATCAGGGCTATCTTCGGCACGCCGAAGTACTAATACCTTTTCATAATGCTCATAGGGCTTTGCCCGTATCTAAGAAGCCCATGGAAAATGTTAATGCCGAGTTTGGTCAAGATATCTTGAAAAACGAAAATGTTTATTATACAAGAACCCAGTTTTCGACCGATCGTTCCTATGGCAGCTATATGATATAGTTGTCCGATCTTAATAGGATTTTGCATATATATATGAGGAGCTTAGTAAAACTAATAAATGCCGAGTTTGGTCAAGATATCTTGATAAACAAAATGTTTTTTCATACAAAAACTTAATTTTCGACCGATCGTTCCTATGGCAGCTATATGATATAGTTGCCCGATCTTAATAGGATATTGCATATATATGAGGAGCATAGTAAAACTAATAAATGCCGAGTTTGGTCAAGATATCTTGATAAACAAAATATTTTTCATACAAGAACGAAATTTTTCACCGATCGTTCCTCTGGCAGCTATATGATCTAGTGGTCCGATCTTAATAGGATTTTGCGTATAGATATCTTGATGAAGATATCTTGATGAACGAAAATGCTTTTTATACAAGATCCTAGTTTTCGACCGATCGTTCTTATGTCAGCTATATGATATAGTAGTCCGATGTAAATAAGATTTTGCAAAAATGAAGGAAGCATAGTGAAATCTGTAAATGCCATGTTTAATCAACATACCTTGAATTACAAAAAAGTAATCCATTAGCAAATTAATTTTCGACCGTTCGTTCCTATGGAAGCTATATGATACAGTGGATCGATGTTGATAGGATTTTGCATATATATGAGGACATTGTTTAACAAATAAATGCCTAGTTTGGTCAACATATCTTGATAAACCAAAAATGTTCCATGAAACACAAATTTTTGACTGATCGTTCCTATGGTAGCTATATGATATAGTGGTGAGATCTTAACAGGACTATGCATATATATTAGGAGCATAGTTAAAGTAATAAAAGCCGAGTTTGGTCAAGATATCTTGATAAAGAAAAATGTTTACCATAAAACAACTTAATTTTCGACCGATCGTTCCTATGGAAGCTATTTGGTATAGTGGTCCGATCTTCATACTCTTTTGCATACATATGAGGAGCATAGTAAAACTAACGAGAAATCAGGGCTATCTTCGGCACGCCGAAGTACTAATACCTTTTCATAATGCTCATAGGGCTTTGCCCGTATCTAAGAAGCCCATGGAAAATGTTAATGCCGAGTTTGGTCAAGATATCTTAAAAACCAAAATGTTTATTATACAAGAACCCAGTTTTCGACCGATCGTTCTTTAAGGCAGCTATATGATAAAGCAGTGCGATGTAAATAAGATTTTGCAAAAATGAAGGGAGCATAGTGAAATCTGTAAATGCCATGTTTAATCAACATACCTTGAATGACAAAAAAGTATTCCATTTAACAAATTAATTTTCGACCGTTCGTTCCTATGGCAGCTATATGATACAGTAGATCGATGTTGATAGGATTTTGCATATATATGAGGACATTGTTAAGCTAATAAACACCGAGTTTGGTCAAGATATCTTGAAAATACAAAATGGTTTTTCATACAACTTAATTTTCGACCGATCGTTCCTATGGCAGCTATATGATATAGTGGTCCGATCTTAATAGGATTTTGCATATATATATGAGGAGCTTAGTAAAACTAATAAATGCCGAGTTTGGTCAAGATATCTTGATAAACAAAATGTTCTTTCATACAAAAACTTAATTTTCGACCGATCGTTCCTATGGCAGCTATATGATATAGCAGTCCGATGTAAATAAGATTTTGCATAAATGGAGGGACCATAGTAAAACTTAAAAATGCTGAGTTTGGTCAAGATATCTTGATAAAAAAAAATGTTTACCATAAAACAACTTAATTTTCGACCGATCCTTCCCATGGCAGATATATGGTATAGTGGCCCGATCTTAATAGGATTTTGCATATATATGAGGAGCTTAGTTAAACTAATAAATGCCGAGTTTGGTCAAGATATCTTGATAAACAAAATGTTCTTTCATACAAAAACTTAATTTTCCACCGATCGTTCCTATGGCAGCTATATGATATAGTGCTCCGATCTTAATAGGATTTTGCAAATATATATGAGGAGCTTAGTAAAACTAATAAATGCCGAGCTTGGTCAAGATATCTTGATAAACAAAATGTTTTTTCATACAAAAACTTAATTTTCGACCGATCGTTCCTATGGCAGCTATATGATATAGTGGCCCGATCTTAATAGGATATTGCATATATATGAGGAGCATAGTAAAACTAATAAATGCCGAGTTTGGTCAAGATATCTTGATAAACAAAATATTTTTCATACAAGAACGATATTTTCCACCGATCGTTCCTATGGCAGCTATATGATATAGTGGTCCGATCTTAATAGGATTTTGCGTATATATGAGGAGCTTATTAAAACTAATAAATGCCGAGTTTGGTCAAGATATCTTGATAAACAACATTTTTTTCATACAACAACTAAATTTTCGACCGATCGTTCCTATGGCAGCTATATGATATAGTGGTCCGATCTTCATAGGCTTTTGCATATATAAAGAAGCATAGTAAAACTAACGAGAAATCAGGGCTATCTTCGGCACGCCGAAGTACTAATACCTTTTCATAATGCTCATAGTGCTTTGCCCGTATCTAAGAAGCCCAGGGAAAATAATTAATGCCGAGTTTGGTCAAGATATCTTGATGAACGAAAATGCTTTTTATACAAGATCCTAGTTTTCGACCGATCGTTCTTATGTCAGCTATATGATATAGTAGTCCGATGTAAATAAGATTTTGCAAAAATGAAGGGAGCATAGTGAAATCTGTAAATGCCATGTTTAATCAACATACCTTGAATTACAAAAAAGTAATCCATTAGCAAATTAATTTTCGACCGTTCGTTCCTATGGAAGCTATATGATACAGTGGATCGATGTTGATAGGATTTTGCATATATATGAGGATATTGTTTAACTAATAAATGCCTAGTTTGGTCAACATATCTTGATAAACAAAAATGTTTTTCATACAACAACTTAATTTTCGACCGATCGTTCCTATGGAGGCTATTTGGTATAGTTTTCCGATCTTCATAGGATTTTGCATATATATGAGGAGCATAGTAAAACTAATGAGAAATCAGGGCTATCTTCGGCACGCCGAAGTACTAATACCTTTTCATAATGCTCATAGTGCTTTGCCCGTATCTAAGAAGTTGAGTTAAGAAGTTTTCGAACGATCGTTATTATGGCAGCGATATGATATAGTACTCCGATGTAAATAAGATTTAGCATAATTGGAGGGACCATAGTAAAACTTAAAAATACTGAACATAGTAAAACTAAAGAGAAAGGGCTACCTTCGGGGGCTATCTTCGGCACGCCGAAGTACTAATACCTTTTCATAATGCTCATAGTGCTTTGCCCGTATCTAAGAAGCCGAGGGAAAAACGTTAATGCCGAGATTGGTCAAGATATCTTGATGAACGAAAATGTTTTTTATACAAGAACCTAGTTTCCGATCGATCGTTCTTATGGCAGCTATATGATATAGTAGTCCGATGCAAATAAGATTTTGCAAAAATGAAGGGAGCATAGTGAAATCTGCAAATGCCATGTTTAATCAACATACCTTGAATTACAAAAACGTAATCCATTAAGCAAATTAATTTTCGACCGTTCGTTCCTATGGCAGCTATATGATACAGTGGATCGATGTTGATAGGATTTTGCATATATATGAGGCCATTGTTTAACTAATAAATGCCTAGTTCGATCAAGATATCTTGATAAACAAAAATTTTTACCAAAAAACAACTTAATTTTTGACCGATCGTTCCCATGGCAGCTATATGATATAGTGGTCAGATCTTAACAGGACTATGCATATATATTAGGAGCAAACTTAATGTAATAAATGCCGAGTTTGGTCAAGATATCTTGATAAAGAAAAATGTTCACCATAAAACAACTTAATTTTCGACCGATCGCTCCCATGGCAGCTAGATGGTATAGTGGTCCAATCCTCAGAGGCTTTTGCATTTATATGAGGAACATGGTAAAACTGACGAGAAATCAGGACTATCTTCAGCACGCCGAAGTACTAATGCCTTTTAATAATGCTCATAGTGCTTTGCCCGTATCTAAGAAGCCCAGGAAAAATAGTTCATGCCGAGTTTGGTCAAGATATCTTAATGAACGAAAATGATTTTTATACAAGAACCTAGTTTTCGACCGATCGACCGATCAAGAATATATATACGTTATGGGGTCGGAGATGTCTCCTTCTATGCGTTACACATTTCACGACAAAATTATAATACCCTCTGCAAGGGTATAAAAAGAGCTTATATTACTCCGACGTTAATTATCATTCCACTGATGACTCATAATGCTCATATCTAAGAAGCACAGGAAAAAAATTTGTTTGTTCAAAATATCGTTAAAGCCAAACCATTTTTTCATACAACAACTTAATTTTCTACCGATCGTTCCTATGGCAGCTATATGATATATGGGTCCGATCTTAATAGGATTTTGCCTATATATGAGGAGTATAGTAATACTAATAAACACCGAGTTTGGTCAAGATATCTTGAAAATACAAAATGTTTTTTTATACAACTAATCTTAATAGGATTTTGCATATATATATGGGAGCATAGTAAAACTAATAAATGCCGAGTTTGGTCAAGATATCTTGATAAACAAATGTTTTTTCATACAAAAACTTAATTTTCGACCGATCGTTCCTATGGCAGCTATATGATATAGTGGTCCGATCTTAATAGGATTTTGCATATATATGAGGAGCTTAGTAAAACTAATAAATGCCGAGTTTGGTCAAGATATCTTGATAAACAAAATGTTCTTTCATACAAAAACTTAATTTTCGACCGACCTATGGCAGCTATATGATATAGTGGTCCGATCTTAATAGGATTTGGCATATATATGAGGAGCTTAGTAAAACTAATAAATGCCGAGTTTGGTCAAGATATCTTGCTAAACAAAATATTTTTCATACAAGAACGAAATTTTCCACCGATCGTTCCTATGGCAGCTATATGATATAGTGGTCCGATCTTAATAGGATTTAGCATATATATGAGGAGCATAGTAAAACTAATAAATGCCGAGTTTGGTCAAGATATCTTGAAAAACAAAATGTTTTTTCAAACAGAAAATTAATTTTCGACCGATCGGTCCCTATGGCAGCTATATGATATAGTGGTCCGATCCAGCTGGTTTTGACATATGTGCTGCGTGCAACAGAAAAAGGGACTTCTGCAAAGTTTCATTAAGATAGCTTTAAAACTGAGAGACTAGTTCGCATAGAAACAGACAGACGGACATGGCTATATCGACTCGGCTGTTGATGCTGATCATGAATATATATACTTTATGGGGTCGGAGATATCTCCTTCTATGCTGTACACATTTCACGACAAAATTATAATACCCTCTGCAAGGGTATAAAAATGATAAGTTTGGTCAAGATATCTTGATAAAAATGTTTTTTTCATGAAACAACAGTTTTCGACTAATCGTTCCTATAGAAGCTATTGGTATAGTGGTCCGATTTTAATAGGATTTTGCATATATATGAGGAGCTTAGTAAAACTAATAAATGCCGAGTTTGGTCAAGATATCTTGCTAAACAAAATATTTTTCATACAAGAACGAAATTTTCCACCGATCGTTCCTATGGCAGCTATATGATATAGTGGTCCGATCTTAATAGGATTTTGCCTATATACGAGGAGTATAGTAATACTAATAAACACCGAGTTTGGTCAAGATATCTTGAAAATACAAAATGTTTTTTCATACAACTAAATTTTCGACCGATCGTTCCTATGGCAGCTATATGATCTAGTGGTCCGATCTTAATAGGATTTTGCATATATATATATGGGGGAGCATAGTAAAACTAATAAATGCCGAGATTGGTCAAGATATCTTGATAAAGAAAAATATTTTTCATACAAAAACTTAATTTTCGACCGATCGTTCCTATGGCAGCTATATGATATAGTGGTCCGATCTTAATAGGATTTTGCATATATACGAGGAGCTTAGTAAAACTAATAAATGCCGAGTTTGGTCAAGATATCTTGATAAACAAAATGTTCTTTCATACAAAAACTTAATTTTCGACCGACCTATGGCAGCTATATGATATAGTGGTCCGATCTTAATAGGATTCGGCATATATATGAGGAGCTTAGTAAAACTAATAAATGCCGAGTTTGGTCAAGATATCTTGCTAAACAAAATATTTTTCATACAAGAACGAAATTTTCCACCGATCGTTCCTATGGCAGCTATATGATATAGTGGTCCGATCTTAATAGGATTTTGCATATATATGAGGAGCATAGTAAAACTAATAAATGCCGAGTTTGGTCAAGATATCTTGAAAAACAAAATGTTTTTTCAAACAGAAAATTAATTTTCGACCGATCGGTCCTATGGCAGCTATATGATATAGTGGTCCGATCCAGCTGGTTTTGACATATGTGCTGCGTGCAACAGAAAAAGGGACTTCTGCAAAGTTTCATTAAGATAGCTTTAAAACTGAGAGACTAGTTCGCATAGAAACAGACAGACGGACAGACGGACATGGCTATATCGACTCGGCTGTTAATGCTGATCATGAATATATATACTTTATGGGGTCGGAGATATCTCCTTCTATGCGGTACACATTTCACGACAAAATTATAATACCCTCTGCAAGGGTATAAAAATGATAAGTTTGGTCAAGATATCTTGATAAAAATGTTTTTTTCATGAAACAACAGTTTTCGACTAATCGTTCCTATATAAGCTATATGGTATAGTGGTCCGATTTTAATAGGATTTTGCATATATATGAGGAGCTTAGTAAAACTAATAAATGCCGAGTTTGGTCAAGATATCTTGATAAACAAAATGTTCTTTCATACAAAAACTTAATTTTCGACCGATCGTTCCTATGGCAGCTATATGATATAGTGGTCAGATCTTAATAGGATTTGGCATATATAATTATTTATTTATTAATGGTTGACAAAACGAGTGTCTTCCTCATTAAACATACAATACATAATGGAATTATATGCTAAAAGCCTAGTTAGATAACACAGTTCACTAAATAGCATCACCGACCGATGGAGGTGTTTTAGTTGCCAGTCCGGCCAGCTGTGCCCCTTTTCACAGCTAAATTTGTCAGTGACGCTATTAGAGCCTACATCTAAGCAGAAGGGAGTAAGTAGGAAAAAAGTGTTCTTAAGTAAAATTAAAGATAATCTTAGTTTGCTATATTAATTAATAAAATACAATAAATATGAAAAAGGAAAGTAAGAAGATTGTTAATAAAGTAAAGAAATTTAAGCTAGATGTATAGAGTGTTAAGTAGATAGGACAGAGAGAAAATAATGGGAAATCACCGACCCGGTGGTGGAAAATTTACAGCCTGAGCCTATATGAGGAGCTTAGTGAAATTAATAAATGCCGAGTTTGGTCAAGATATCTTGCTAAACAAAATATTTTTCATACAAGAACGAAATTTTCCACCGATCGTTCCTATGGCAGCTATATGATATAGTGGTCCGATCTTAATAGGATTTTGCCTATATATGAGGAGTATAGTAATACTAATAAACACCGAGTTTGGTCAAGATATCTTAAAAATACAAAATGTTTTTTCATACAACTAAATTTTCGACCGATCGTTCCTATGGCAGCTATATGATCTAGTGGTCCGATCTTAATAGGATTTTGCATATATATATATGGGAGCATAGTAAAACTAATAAATGCCGAGATTGGTCAAGATATCTTGATAAAGAAAAATATTTTTCATACAAAAACTTAATTTTCGACCGATCGTTCCTATGGCAGCTATATGATATAGTGGTCCGATCTTAATAGGATATTGCATATATACGAGGAGCTTAGTAAAACTAATAAATGCCGAGTTTGGTCAAGATATCTTGATAAACAAAATGTTCTTTCATACAAAAACTTAATTTTCGACCGACCTATGGCAGCTATATGATATAGTGGTCCGATCTTAATAGGATTCGGCATATATATGAGGAGCTTAGTAAAACTAATAAATGCCGAGTTTGGTCAAGATATCTTGCTAAACAAAATATTTTTCATACAAGAACGAAATTTTCCACCGATCGTTCCTATGGCAGCTATATGATATAGTGGTCCGATCTTAATAGGATTTTGCATATATATGAGGAGCATAGTAAAACTAATAAATGCCGAGTTTGGTCAAGATATCTTGAAAAACAAAATGTTTTTTCAAACAGAAAATTAATTTTCGACCGATCGGTCCTATGGCAGCTATATGATATAGTGGTCCGATCCAGCTGGTTTTGACATATGTGCTGCGGGCAACAGAAAAAGGGACTTCTGCAAAGTTTCATTAAGATAGCTTTAAAACTGAGAGACTAGTTCGCATAGAAACAGACAGACGGACAGACGGACAGACGGACATGGCTATATCGACTCGGCTGTTAATGCTGATCATGAATATATATACTTTATGGGGTCGGAGATATCTCCTTCTATGCGGTACACATTTCACGACAAAATTATAATACCCTCTGCAAGGGTATAAAAATGATGAGTTTGGTCAAGATATCTTGATAAAAAATTTTTTTTCATGAAACAACAGTTTTCGACTAATCGTTCCTATAGAAGCTATATGGTATAGTGGTCCGACAGTACTAATACCTTTTCATAATGCTCATAGTGCTTTGCCCGTATCTAAGAAGCCCAGGGAGAATAGTTCATGCCGAGTTTGGTCAAGGTATCTTGATCAACGAAAATGTTTTTTATACAAGATCCTAGTTTTCGACCGATCGTTCTTATGGCAGCTATATGATATAGTAGTCCGATGTAAATAAGATTTTCCAAAAATGAAGGGAGCATAGTGAAATCTGTAAATGCCGTGTTTAATCAACATACCAGGAATGACAAAAAAGTATTGCATTAAACAAATTAATTTTCGACCGATCGTCCCTATGGCAGCTATATGATACAGCGGATCGATGTTGATAGGATTTTGCATATATATATAAAGACATTGTTAAACTAATAAATGCCGAGTTTGGTCAAGATATCTTGATAAACAAAAATGTTTTTCATACAACAACTTAATTTTCGACCGATCGTTCCTATGGAAACTATTTGGTATAGTGGTCCGATCTTCATAGGCTTTTACATATATATGAGGAGCATAGTAAAACTAACGAGAAATCAGGGCTATCTTCGGCACGCCGAAGTACTAATACCTTTTCATAATGCTCATAGTGCTTTGCCCATATCTAAGAAGCCCAGGGAAAATGTTAATGCCGAGTTTGGTCAAGATATCTTGACAAACGAAAATGTTTTTTATACAAGAACCTAGTTTTCGGCCGATCGTTCTTATGGGAGCTATATGATATAGTACTCCGATGTAAATAAGATTTCGCAAAAATGAAGGGAGCATAGTGAAATCTGTAAATGCCATGTTTAATCAACATACCTTGAATGACTAAAAAGTAATCCATTAAACAAATTCATTTTGTGAGGCGGCTACTTGAATTAGCCTCCCCACAGTTTTGAACTCACGGCAAGGATCGCCAAGGCCATGGCAAGGAGCTATTGCAGTATTATTGGATATTTTTCATAGTTTATAAGCATAAAATGTAGTAGCATAAGGTAATAGATTTATAAGAGGCAAGAAGCCGCCGATACTATAACTAAGTAAAAAGGCAAGAAGCCGCGGATATTATAATTAAGTTAAAAGGCAAGGAGCCATTAACCGCATATTCTGTGTATTATTGGAATAAGTGCATAGTTAGGGGCAAGTAGCCGTTGATAGTTTGAATTTAACCGCCGGCCGCCGCTACAACCGTGCGTTGCTGATCGGTTGTTCAACACCGCCTGCGAGAGCGCAGCTTCGATTCGGCGGCGAAGAGCGAAAGCTCCGAAGCGAAGTTGCGAAAGCTCGCGGCGAAGTTGAGCGGCCGAGGCAAGCGCATGGCTCGCTAGCGAGTGAGCCGGCACTTTGGAAATACCGATCATGGTAAGTGGACGTGCCGAAAAGGAGTGTGAGCGAAAAAACGTGAAGTGCATAGCGGAGCGCTAGGGCTCCAAGACAGTGCGGCAGGGCCTTAGACTAGGAAGTTCGTTAGGGTAGAATATAATAAAAGTTGTGAATAAAGTGAATGCAGTCTCCATAATTAACTTAAAAGCAGACCTTCGTAATCTCGGGCGGTTATATTTGTGCTAAACATCGGAAATGGCCGATGTTCACCCTAACCTAGGGGAAACAGTGTAGTTGGTGCGTGGCTAAGGCCCGATAGAGTAGTTGGTGCGTGGCTAAGGCCCGATAGTGTAGTTGGTGCGTGGGCAATGCCCGATAGCGGGGGTGGTACGAGGCTCCGGCCCGCTAGAAGAGGAAGCACGAGGCTGCGGCCTGGTATGGTAGGTAGGCCAGTGGTAGTGTGAGGTATACTTGCGTCGTTTAATTTCTTTATTTATTAATGGTCGACAAAACAAGTGTCTTCCTCATTATACATACAATGGAATTATATGCTAAAAGCCGAGTTAGATAACACAGTTCTCTAAATAGCATCACCGACCGATGGAGGTGTTTTAGTTGCCAGTCCGGCCAGCTGTGCCCCTTTTCACAGCTAAATTTGTCAGTGACGCTATTACAGCCTACATCTAAGCAGAAGGGTGTAAGTAGGAAAAAAGTGTTCTTAAGTAAAATTAAAGATAATCTTAGTTTGCTATATTAATTAATAAAATACAATAAATAAAAAAAAAAAAGTAAGAAGATTGTTAATAAAGTAAAGAAATTTAAGCTAGATGTATAGAGTGTTAAGTAGATAGGACAGAGAGAAAAGTAATGGGAAATCACCGACCCGGTGGGGGAAAATTTACAGCCTGTCCGGCAAGCTATGCCCCTGCTCATAGCTGGGAATGGTCAGTGACTTCCCGAAGGTATCCTGAAAGCAACGATTTTATTAGGGGTAGAGAAAGTTCTAGAGAGAAAACGTGATGCAAACTATTATAATTTTTACATAGCACGCGAAAAGGATTGTGCATAGCGTAGTCTGTTGTGCACAGGAATAAGGGGCGGTAATTTCTGGTTGGTCTAGACGGAACAGAGAATTGAAGACGCCCTAGCAGAAAAGGAGAATCTATATCGCCAATAATCAACTTATGTAGAAGGACAACACCAAGAATTGTCCTACGGTTGGTTAATGACGGAAGGTTAAGAAGAAGCAGCCTGCTGGAGTAGGATAGCAAACGAAGATTAGAGTCCCAATTTAAACCTCGTAAGGCAAAAAGCAGAAATTGCTTCTGAACAGATTCAATACGATCCTGGCTATTGTTATACTGCGGAGACCAGATGCAAGAGCAGTATTCAAGGATAGGGCGAACAAGAGAGATGTCCGGAAGTTTCGTTATAAAAAGGATCGTTAAACTCTTTAGACCATCGTTTAATGAATCCAAGTACACCTTTGCCTCATTAACGATGGTATCTATGTGAAGATTGAAACAGAGTTTAGAATCAAAAAGAACGCCTAGATCCTTAACTGTTAGTATACGTTGCAAAGGGGTATTGTCGATTGTATAACTGACAAGATAAGGTGTAGTACGATAAAATGTCATAAACATACACTTTGAACAATTCAGATGCAATTGATTGGCCGAACACCAAAGTTGCATAGCGTTCAAATCGTCTTGTAGACGAGAATGATGTAGGGGATTAGTGTATGAGAGAATAAGTTTCACATCATCCGCATATATGAGTACACGGGCATGTGATATAACAGAGGGAGATCATTTATAAAAAGAGTAAAGAGTAAAGGTCCAAGATGACTACCTCGAGGAACACCAGAAGTAACGTGAACCTGTTTAGAGGTAGTCTGCCTCAGCATTACTCTTTGGGTCCTACCTTTTAAATAAGAATTAATCCAAAGCAAAAGGGACAGAGGGAAACCTATTCGGTCAAGTATAAAAAGAAAAATGTCATGGTGCACAGAGTCAAACGCCTTACTGAAGTCAGTATAAATGACATCAGTTTGCATTTTCGAAAGAAAAGCATCATTTACCAAGTAAATTCAAGCAGATTGGTCGTAGTTGACCGATTCTTTACGAATCCATGTTGAACAGGGGAAACAACTGATTTGCAGAAATGCTGCAAATTCGAAGTGATTATTTTTTCAAATAATTTAGGAATAGCGGACAGTTTTGCAATGCCCTGTAATTTTGTATATCAGACTTTCCACCTTTCTTGTGGAGAGGAATGATATAAGATTCTTTCCAAAGAGATGGAAAGACAGAAGATTCAAGAAATAGATTAAAAAGCTTTTGCAATGGATAAAGAAGGGAAGAACTAGACTCCTTGAGTAGACAACTAGGAATATTGTCAGGCCCAGGAGAGTAAGAAGCTTTTAAAGAGTTTACAGCTAATAAACAAAAATGTTTAATGCCGAGTTTGGTCCAGATATCTTGATAAACAAAATGTTCTTTCATACAAAAACTTAATTTTCGACCGATCGTTCCTATGGCAGCTTATGATATAGTGGTCCGATCTTAATAGGATTTTGCATATATATGAGGAGCTTAGTAAAACTAATTAATGCCGAGTTTGGTCAAGATATCTTGAAAAACGAAAATGTTTGTTATACAAGACACTAGTTTTCGACCGATCGTTCTTATGGCAGCTACATGACATAGTACTCCGATGTAAATAAGATTTTTCCAAAATGAAGGGAGCATAGTGAAATCTGTAAATGCCATGTTTAATCAACATACCTTGAATGACAAAAAAGTCATCCATTAAACAAATTCATTTTCGACCGTTCGTTCCTATGGCAGCTATATGATACAGTGGTCCGATGTTGATAGGATTTTGCATATAAATGAGGATATTGTTAAACTAATAAATGCCTAATTTTTGACCGATCGTTCGCATGGCAACTATATGATATAGTGGTCAGATCTTAACAGGACTATGCATATATATGAGGAGCATAGTTAATGTAATAAATGCCGAATTTGGTCAAGATATCTTGATAAACAAAAATGTTTACCATAAAACAACTTAATTTGCGACCGATCGTTCCCATGGCAGCTATATGGTATAGTGGTCCAATCCTCATTGGCTTTTGTATTTATATGAGGAACATAGTAAAACTGACGAGAAATCAGGGTTATCTTCGGCACGCCGAAGTACTAATACCTTTTCATAATGGTCATAGTGCTTTGCCCGTATCTAAGAAGCCCATGGAAAATGTAAATGCCGAGTTTGTCAGTGACGCTATTAGAGCCTACATCTAAGCAGAAGGGAGTAAGTAGGAAAAAGTGTTCTTAAGTAAAATTAAAGATAATCTTAGTTTGCTATATTAATTAATAAAATACAATAAATAAGAAAAAGGAAAGTAAGAAGATTGTTAATAAAGTAAAGAAATTTAAGCTAGATGTATAGAGTGTTAAGTAGATAGGACAGAGAGAAAAGTAATGGGAAATCACCGACCCGGTGGTGGAAAATTTACAGCCTGAGCCTATATGACGAGCTTAGTAAAATTAATAAATGCCGAGTTTGGTCAAGATATCTTGCTAAACAAAATATTTTTCATACAAGAACGAAATTTTCCACCGATCGTTCCTATGGCAGCTATATGATATAGTGGTCCGATCTTAATAGGATTTTGCCTATATATGAGGAGTATAGTAATACTAATAAACACCGAGTTTGGTCAAGATATCTTGAAAATACAAAATGTTTTTTCATACAACTAAATTTTCGACCGATCGTTCCTATGGCAGCTATATGATCTAGTGGTCCGATCTTAATAGGATTTTGCATATATATATATGGGAGCATAGTAAAACTAATAAATGCCGAGATTGGTCAAGATATCTTGATAAAGAAAAATATTTTTCATACAAAAACTTAATTTTCGACCGATCGTTCCTATGGCAGCTATATGATATAGTGGTCCGATCTTAATAGGATTTTGCATATATACGAGGAGCTTAGTAAAACTAATAAATGCCGAGTTTGGTCAAGATATCTTGATAAACAAAATGTTCTTTCATACAAAAACTTAATTTTCGACCGACCTATGGCAGCTATATGATATAGTGGTCCGATCTTAATAGGATTTGGCATATATATGAGGAGCTTAGTAAAACTAATAAATGCCGTGTTTGGCCAAGATATCTTGCTAAACAAAATATTTTTCATACAAGAACGAAATTTTCTACCGATCGTTCCTATGGAAACTATTTGGTATAGTGGTCCGATCTTCATAGGCTTTTACATATATCTGAGGAGCATAGTAAAACTACCGAGAAATCAGGGCTATCTTCGGCACGCCGAAGTACTAATATCTTTTCATAATGCTCATAGGCTTGCCCATATCTAAGAAGCCCAGGGAAAATGTTAATGCCGAGTTTGGTCAAGATATCTTGACAAACGAAAATGTTTTTTATACAAGAACCTAGTACTCTTATAGTACTCCGATGTAAATAAGATTTCGCAAAAATGAAGGGAGCATAGTGAAATCTGTAAATGCCATGTTTAATCAACATACCTTGAATGACTAAAAAGTAATCCATTAAACAAATTCATTTTGTGAGGCGGCTACTTGAATTAGCCTCCCCACAGTTTTGAACTCACGGCAAGGATCGCCAAGGCCATGGCAAGGAGCTATTGCAGTATTATTGGATATTTTTCATAGTTTATAAGCATAAAATGTAGTAGCATAAGGTAATAGATTTATAAGAGGCAAGAAGCCGCCGATACTATAACTAAGTAAAAAGGCAAGAAGCCGCGGATATTATAATTAAGTTAAAAGGCAAGGAGCCATTAACCGCATATTCTGTGTATTATTGGAATAAGTGCATAGTTAGGGGCAAGTAGCCGTTGATAGTTTGAATTTAACCGCCGGCCGCCGCTACAACCGTGCGTTGCTGATCGGTTGTTCAACACCGCCTGCGAGAGCGCAGCTTCGATTCGGCGGCGAAGCGCGAAAGCTCCGAAGCGAAGTTGCGAAAGCTCGCGGCGAAGTTGAGCGGCCGAGGCAAGCGCATGGCTCACTAGCGAGTGAGCCGGCACTTTGGAAATACCGATCATGGTGAGTGGACGTGCCGAAAAGGAGTGTGAGCGAAAAAACGTGAAGTGCATAGCGGAGCGCTAGGGCTCCAAGACAGTGCGGCAGGGCCTTAGACTAGGAAGTTCGTTAGGGTAGAATATAATAAAAGTTGTGAATAAAGTGAATGCAGTCTCCATAATTAACTTAAAAGCAGACCTTCGTAATCTCGGGCGGTTATATTTGTGCTAAACATCGGAAATGGCCGATGTTCACCCTAACCTAGGGGGGACAGTGTAGTTGGTGCGTGGCTAAGGCCCGATAGAGTAGTTGGTGCGTGGCTAAGGCCCGATAGTGTAGTTGGTGCGTGGGCAATGCCCGATAGCGGGGGTGGTACGAGGCTCCGGCCCGCTAGAAGAGGAAGCACGAGGCTGCGGCCTGGTATGGTAGGTAGGCCAGTGGTAGTGTGAGGTATACTTGCGTCGTTTAATTTATTTATTTATTAATGGTCGACAAAACAAGTGTCTTCCTCATTATACATACAATGGAATTATATGCTAAAAGCCGAGTTAGATAACAAAGTTCTCTAAATAGCATCACCGACCGATGGAGGTGTTTTAGTTGCCAGTCCGGCCAGCTGTGCCCCTTTTCACAGCTAAATTTGTCAGTGACGCTATTAGAGCCTACATCTAAGCAGAAGGGTGTAAGTAGGAAAAAAGTGTTCTTAAGTAAAATTAAAGATAATCTTAGTTTGCTATATTAATTAATAAAATACAATAAATAAAAAAAAAGAAAGTAAGAAGATTGTTAATAAAGTAAAGAAATTTAAGCTAGATGTATAGAGTGTTAAGTAGATAGGACAGAGAGAAAAGTAATGGGAAATCACCGACCCGGTGGGGGAAAATTTACAGCCTGTCCGGCAAGCTATGCCCCTGCTCATAGCTGGGAATGGTCAGTGACTTCCCGAAGGTATCCTGAAAGCAACGATTTTATTAGGGGTAGAGAAAGTTCTAGAGAGAAAACGTGATGCAAACTATTATAATTTTTACATAGCACGCGAAAAGGATTGTGCATAGCGTAGTCTGTTGTGCACGTAGACAGGAATAAGGGGCGGTAATTTCTGGTTGGTCTAGACGGAACAGAGAATTGAAGACGCCCTAGCAGAAAAGGAGAATCTATATCGCCAATAATCAACTTATGTAGAAGGACAACACCAAGAATTGTCCTACGGTTGGTTAACGACGGAAGGTTAAGAAGAAGCAGCCTGCTGAAGTAGGATGGCAACCGAAGATTAGGGTCCCAATTTAAACCTCGTAAGGCAAAAAGCAGAAATTGCTTCTGAACAGATTCAATACGACCCTGGCTATTGTTATACTGCGGAGACCAGATGCAAGAGCAGTATTCAAGGATAGGGCGAACAAGAGAGATGTCCGGAAGTTTCGTTGTAAAAGGATCGTTAAACTCTTTAGACCATCGTTTAATGAATCCAAGTACACCTTTTGCCTCATTAACGATGGTATCTATGTGAAGATTGAAACAGAGTTTAGAATCAAAAAGAACGCCTAGATCCTTAACTGTTAGTATACGTTGCAAAGGGGTATTGTCGATTGTATAACTGACAAGATAAGGTGTAGTACGATAAAATGTCATAAACATACACTTTGAACAATTCAGATGCAATTGATTGGCCGAACACCAAAGTTGCATAGCGTTCAAATCGTCTTGTAGACGAGAATGATGTAGGGGATTAGTGTATGAGAGAATAAGTTTCACATCATCCGCATACATGAGTACACGGGCATGTGATATAACAGAGGGGAGATCATTTATAAAAAGAGTAAAGAGTAAAGGTCCAAGATGACTACCTCGAGGAACACCAGAAGTAACGTGAACCTGTTTAGAGGTAGTCTGCCTCAGCATTACTCTTTGGGTCCTACCTTTTAAATAAGAATTAATCCAAAGCAAAAGGGACAGAGGGAAACCTATTCGGTCAAGTTTAAAAAGAAAAATTTCATGGTGCACAGAGTCAAACGCATTACTGAAGTCAGTATAAATGACATCAGTTTGCATTTTCGAAAGAAAAGCATCATTTACCAAGGAAGTAAATTCAAGCAGATTGGTCGTAGTTGACCGATTCTTTACGAATCCATGTTGAACAGGGGAAACAACTGATTTGCAGAAATGCTGCAAATTCGAAGTGATTATTTTTTCAAATAATTTAGGAATAGCGGACAGTTTTGCAATGCCCCTGTAATTTTGTATATCAGACTTTCCACCTTTCTTGTGGAGAGGAATGATATAAGATTCTTTCCAAAGAGATGGAAAGACAGAAGATTCAAGAAATAGATTAAAAAGCTTTTGCAATGGATAAAGAAGGGAAGAACTACACTCCTTGAGAAGACAACTAGGAATATTGTCAGGCCCAGGAGAGTAAGAAGCTTCTAAAGAGTTTACAGCTAATAAACAAAAATGTTTAATGCCGAGTTTGGTCAAGATATCTTGATAAACAAAATGTTCTTTCATACAAAAACTTAATTTTCGACCGATCGTTCCTATGGCAGCTTATGATATAGTGGTCCGATCTTAATAGGATTTTTGCATATATATGAGGAGCTTAGTAAAACTAATTAATGCCGAGTTTGGTCAAGATATCTTGAAAAACGAAAATGTTTGTTATACAAGATACTAGTTTTCGACCGATCGTTCTTATGGCAGCTACATGATATAGTACTCCGATGTAAATAAGATTTTTCAAAAATGAAGGGAGCATAGTGAAATCTGTAAATGCCATGTTTAATCAACATACCTTGAATGACAAAAAAGTCATCCATTAAACAAATTCATTTTCGACCGTTCGTTCCTATGGCAGCTATATGATACAGTGGTCCGATGTTGATAGGATTTTGCATATAAATGAGGATATTGTTAAACTAATAAATGCCTAATTTGGTCAAGATATCTTGATAAACAAAAATGTTTACCATAAAACAACGTAATTTTTGACCGATCGTTCGCATGGCAACTATATGATATAGTGGTCAGATCTTAACAGGACTATGCATATATATGAGGAGCATAGTTAAAGTAATAAATGCCGAATTTGGTCAAGATATCTTGATAAACAAAAATGTTTACCATAAAACAACTTAATTTGCGACCGATCGTTCCCATGGCAGCTATATGGTATAGTGGTCCAATCCTCATTGGCTTTTGTATTTATATGAGGAACATAGTAAAACTTACGAGAAATCAGGGCTATCTTTGGCACGCCGAAGTACTAATACCTTTTCATAATGCTCATAGGGCTTTGGCCGTATCTAAGAAGTCCAGGGAGAATAGTTCATGCCGAGTTTGGTCAAGATATCTTAAAAAACGAAAATGGTTTTTATACAAGAACCTAGTTTTCGACCGATCGTTCTTATGGCAGCAATATGATATAGCAGTCCGATGTAAATAAGATTTTGCACAAATGGAGGGACCATAGTAAAACTTAAAAATGCTGCGTTTGGTCAAGATATCTTGATAAACCAAAAATGTTCCATGAAACACCAATTTTCGACTGATCGTTCCTATGGAAGCTATATGATATAGTGGTCCGATCTTCATAGACTTTTGCATATATATGAGGAGCATAGTAAAACTAACGAGAAATCAGGGTTATCTTCGGCACCCCGAAGTACTAATACCTTTTCATAATGCTCATAGGGCTTTGCCCGTATCTAAGAAGCCCCGGGAAAATAGTTAATGCCGACTTTGGACAAGATATCTTAAAAAACGAAAGTGTTTTTTATACAAGAATCTAGTTTTCGACCGATCGTTCTTATGGCAGCTATAAGATATAGCAGTCCGATGTAAATAAGATTTTACATAAATGGAGGGACCATAGTAAAACGTAAAAATGCTGAGTTTGGTCAAGATATCTTGATAAACCAAAAATGTTCCATGAAACACCAATTATCGACTAATCGTTCCTATGGAAGCTATATGGTGTAGTGGTCCAATCCTCATAGGCTTTTGCATTTATTTGAGGAACATAGTAAAACTAACGAGAAATCAGGCCTATCTTCGGCACGCCGAAGTCCTAATACCTTTTCATAATGCTCATAGTGCTTTGCCCGTATCTAAGAAGCCCAGGGAGAATAGTTCATGCCGATTTTGGTCAAGGTATCTTGATGAACGAAAATGTTTTTTATACAAGATCCTAGTTTTCGACCGATCGTTCTTATGGCAGCTATATGATATAGTAGTCCGATGTAAATAAGATTTTTCAAAAATGAAGGGAGCATAGTGAAATCTGTAAATGCCATGTTTAATCAACATACCTTGAATGACAAAAAAGTATTCCATTAAACAAATTAATTTTCGACCGATCGTTCCTATGGCAGCTATATGATATAGTGGTCCGATCTTAATGGATTTTGCATATATATGAGGAGCATAGTAAAACTAATAAATGCCGAGTTTGGTCAAGATATCTTGATAAACAAAATGTTCTTTCATACATAAACTTAATTTTCGACCGATCGTTCCTATGGCAGCTATATGATATAGTGGTGCGATCTTAATAAGATTTTGCATATATATGAGGAGCCTAGTAAAACTAATAAATGCCGAGTTTGGTCAAGATATCTTGATAAACAAAATATTTTTTATACAAGATCCAAGTTTTCGACCGATCGTTCTTATGGCAGCTATATGATATAGTAGTCCGATGTAAATAAAATTTTCCAAAAATGAAGGGAGCATAGTGAAATCTGTAAATGCCATGTTTAATCAACATACCTTGAATGACAAAAAAGTATTCCATTAAACAAATTAATTTTCGACCGATCGTCCCTATGGCAGCTATATGATACAGTGGATCGATGTTGATAGGATTTTGCATATATTTAAAGACATTGTTAAACTAATAAATGCATAGTTTGGTCAAGATATCTTGATAAACAAAAATGTTTTTCATACAACAATTTAATTTTCGACCGATCGTTCCTATGGTAGCTGTTTGGTATAGTGGTCCGATCTTCATAGGCTTTTGCATATTTATGAGGAGCATAGTAAAACGAACGAGAAATCAGGGCTTTCTTCGGCACGCCGAAGTACTAATACCTTTTCATAATGCTCATAGGGCCTTGCCCGTATCTAAGAAGCCCAGGGAAAATAGTTAATGCCGAGTTTCGTCAAGATATCTTGAAAAACAAAAATGTTTTTTATTCAAGAACCTAGTTTTCGACCGATCGTTCTTATGGCAGCTATATGATATAGTACTCCGATGTAAATAAGATTTTGCAAAAATGAAGGGAGCATAGTGAAATCTGTAAATGCCATGTTTAATCAACATACCTTGAATTACAAAAAGTATTCCATTAAACAAATTAATTTTCGACCGATCGTCCCTATGGCAGCTATATGATACAGTGGTCCGATGTTGATTGGATTTTGCATATAAATGAGGACATTGTTAGACTAATAAATGCCTAATTTGGTCAAGATATGTTGATAAACAAAAATGTTTACCATAAAACAACTTAATTTGCGACTGATCGTTCCCATGGCAGCTATATGTTATAGTGGTCCAATCCTCATTGGCTTTTGCATTTATATGAGGAACATAGTAAAACTGACGAGAAATCAGGACTATCTTCGGCACGCCGAAGTACTAATACCTTTTCATAAAGCTCATAGTGCTTTTCCCGAATCTAAGAAACCCATAGAAAATAGTTAATGCCGAGCTTGGTCAAGATATCTTGAAAAACAGAAAAGTTTTTTATACAAGAACCTAGTTTTCGACCGATCGTTCTTATGGCAGCTATATAATATAGTAGCCCGATGTAAATAAGATTTTGCAAAAATGAAGGGAGCATAGTGAAATCTGTAAATGCCATGTTTAATCAACATACCTTGAATTACAAAAATTATTCCATTAAACAAATTAATTTTCGACCGATCGTTCCTATGGCAGCTATATGATATAGTGCTCAGATCTTAACAGGACTATGCATATATATGAGGAGCATAGTTAAAGTAATAAATGCCGAATTTGGTCAAGATATCTTGATAAACAAAAATGTTTACCATAAAACAACTTAATTTGCGACCGATCGTTCCCATGGCAGCTATATGGTATAGTGGTCCAATCCTCATTGGCTTTTGTATTTATATGAGGAACATAGTAAAACTGACGAGAAATCAGGGCTATCTTTGGCACGCCGAAGTACTAATACCTTTTCATAATGCTCATAGGGCTTTGGCCGTATCTAAGAAGTCCAGGGAGAATAGTTCATGCCGAGTTTGGTCAAGGTATCTTGATGAACGAAAATGTTTTTTATACAAGATCCTAGTTTTCGACCGATCGTTCTTATGCCAGCTATATGATATTGTGGTCCGATCTTCATTGACTTTTGCATATATATGAGGAGCATAGTAAAACTAACGAGAAATCAGGGTTATCTTCGGCACGCCGAAGTACTAATACCTTTTCATAAAGCTCATAGTGCTTTTCCCGTATCTAAGAAGCCCATAGAAAATAGTTAATGCCGTGTTTGGTCAAGATATCTTGAAAAACGGAAATGTTTTTTATACAAGAACCTAGTTTTCGACCGATCGTTCTTATGGCAGCTATATGATATAGTAGCCCGATGTAAATAAGATTTTGCAAAAATGAAGGGAGCATAGTGAAATCTGTAAATGCCGTGTTTAATCAACACACCTTGAGTGACAAAAAAGTTTTCCATTAAACAAATTAATTTTCGACCGTTCGTTCCTATAGCAGCTATATGATAGAGTGGATCGATGTTGATAGGAGTTTGCATATATATGAGGACATTGTTAAACTAATAAATGCCTAGTTTGGTCAAGATATCTTGATAAACAAAAATGTTTTACATATCGTTCCTATGGCAGCTATATGATACAGTGGATCGATGTTGAGAGGATTTTGCATATATGTGAGGACATTGTTAAACTAATAAATGCCTAGTTTGGTCAAGATATCTTGATAAACAAAAATGTTTACCATAAAACAACTTAATTTGCGACCGATCGTTCCCATGGCAGCTATATGGTATAGTGGTCCAATCCTCATTGGCTTTTGTATTTATATGAGGAGCATAGTAATACTAACAAGAAATCAGGGCTATCTTCGGCACGCCGAAGTACTAATACCTTTTCAAAATGCTCATAGTGCGTATCTAAGAAGCCCAGGAAAATTAGTCATGTTATCTTGATAAACAAAAAGTTTTCTATACAAGAACCTAGTTTCCGACCGATCGTTCCTATGGCAGCTATATGATATAGCAGTCCGATATTAATAAGATTTTGCATAAATGGAAGAACCATGGTAAAACTAATAAATACTGAGTTTGGTCAAGATATCTTGATAAACAAAAATGTTTTTCATACCACAACTTAATTTTCGACCGATCGTTCCTATGGAAGCTATTTGGTGTAGTGGTCCGATCTTCATAGGCTTTTGTATATATATGAGGAGCATAGTAAAACTAACAAGAAATCAGGGCTATCTTCGGCACGCCGAAGTACTAATACCTTTTCATAAATGCTCATAGTGCTTTGCCCCTATTTAAGAAGCCCAGGGAAAATAGTTAATGCCGAGTTTGGACAAGATATCTTGGTGAACGAAAATGTTTTTTATACAAGAACCTAGTTTTCGACCGAGGGAGCATAGTGAAATCTCTAAGTGCCGTATTTAATCAAAATAACTTAATTTTCGACCGATCGTTCCAATGGCAGCTATATGATATAGTGGTCCAATCTTAATAGGATTGTGCATATATATATGAGGAGCATAGTAAAACTAATAAATGCCGCGTTTGGTCAAGATATCTTGATAAGCAATGTTTTTCTTACATAAGCTTAATTTTCGACCGATCGTTCTTATAGCATCTGTATTATATAGTTGTCCGATCTTAATAAGATTCATATATATGAGGAGCATAGTTAAGCTAATAAATGATAATTTTGGTCAAGATATCTTGATAAACAAACATTTTGTTCATACAACATTTTGTTCCTATGGCAGCTACATGATATGGTGGTCCGATCTTAATAGGATTTTGCGTATACATGAGGAGCTTAGTAAAACCAAAGACAATATAACCACTAAGATGAGTAACGGCATACAACAAAAGGTTTTTATGCAGCTTGATTTTTTGAAAATTGAGAACGCAAACGAAGTCTGTATTATTGCGCTCTCGCCCCGAGAGGGCGAAAAAGCTAAAAATAGAATGTACTCTCTCAATTATGTTTGTATGCGTGTGAATACACATACATAACAGCATGTTTGAATGTGTTGTTATCCACTGCTCTGGCAAAGTCTCTGGCTGGCAAATAAATAAATTTTCTTAGTTTTCTAGCGCTGAATACGACCTACCCCAATTTTGTATTCACATATGAATGTATTTTGTGTAGTGAGGTTGGCTCAGTACAAAATATGTATTTTTAGGGCAATGCAAATTCTCGGTCTTAGTGTTAGGCTGTTACACAGAATGGAATCTGATCTAGCAGATATCGAAAAGCTGCAGCATCTTCGATCGTGTCTGAAGGATTCAGCGCTGGACGCGATTCGATCATTGGAAATAACAAACTATAATTATACCATAACACTTAATTTGACGGAGAAAAGGTTTAATAATTGACGTTTGGTTTTTCAGGCATACATACTTCAGATATTGGGGCTCAAGAGGGTGATAGGCTAAGGGAGTTATCCGACCAATTCAACGCCAATTCGCGCGTAAAGAGCATGGGCAATACCGAACAGATCGCTGGATGCATCATTGTGCAGATTCTGTTACAAAAGTTTGAGCCAACATCTGGAGCAGAGATGCCGGACAATGGAAACCGTAAATTTTGCTATAGCAAGCTATGCCCCTAGCCATCAGGTGGGAAAAACTAGAGCAATTAACACATGGTCAAGGTATATATAGTTGTTCTCGATTTGGAAATTTGACCCCTTCACTACGGCTTGGAGAGGCAAAACGACTTGCATTATGCTTGAATTGCCTAAAGAAAGGCCATCAATTGCGATCATGCAGCTCTGGATGCTGTCGGACTTGTCGTCGATAGCCCATGCCTCTTTCGCTAAGTCTTCGCCATCTACCTCCACCTCTCTTGTTTCCCAGTATTTCAGTAGTGATGTTGTCGTCTTGGCTACAGCTACGATCTTTGCCAGGAGATTCTCGTTTTGAAACAGAAGGAAAAACGGTCACTATTACAAGTCTCTGAATATTCAACATGCCTCACAGCTCTGGTAGCGCCTAACATAACTGATAGTCAACCCAGTTTTACTACCAACGCGACGAATTGGAATATTCGCAAAAAACTTGCAGATCCGTCGTTCTTTAAACCTCGACGCGTGGACTTGCTGCTTGGAGCTAGCCTGTTTTACGATCTTCTCTGCGTCGGCCAGATAAGGCTTCTCCCAGGGCTACCCTGTGTTCAAAAAACACGGTTATATTGGGTAGATTCTGATTAGTGCAAAGCATACTGCGGGCAAGCTCGAGTCAAGTTCTGAAGAACGTGCTGATGAATTGGTGCGACGATTTTGGGAGATAGAATCCTGCTTGGAAATTACACCTACCACTTCAAAGGAAGAAATTATTTGTGAAGAACATTTCGTAGAGACTCATATCAGGCTGCCTAGTGGCCATTATTCAAGCGAAGTTTGGAATTTCTGGGGACGTCATACCAACAAGCCTTTCGTCGGTTCCTGATCCTGTAACGCAAACTACAAAATCGTCCAGACCTGAAGATTCAATATTCAAACTTTGTAAAGGAATACTTGGATCTTTTTCACCTGTCGCTCCAGAGTCTATAGGACTTTGTCAATTCTTTCTCCCTCATCACTGTGTCTTTAAAGAAGACAGTTCAACGACAAAGTTGTGAGTCGTTTTCGACGGCTCAGCAGCCAATGAACTATTGATGTCTGGCACTGTTATTCTCGTTGCTTCACATCCTTCTTCGCTTTCGTAATTTCCCAATCGACCTAACAGGAGACATTGGAAAAATGTATCGCTGCGTACGCGTTTCAGCACCGGACGATTTACTTCAATGCATTCTGTGGCGAGACTTGCCAGAACAGGATGTAAAGATTTTTAAGCTGGATACAGTTACATACGGAACAAAGCCAGCTTCATTCTTCTCTGTCTGTGTTATGCATCAGCTGTCTATGGATGAGGAAACTAATTTTCCATTGAATTGGATCGCGGATTCTGCGGCGTGACCTCTAAGTTGATGACCTCATTTCAGGGGGTGACTCAATTCAAGAAGCAAAGGAAATTCTTAATCAGACGACTGGAAAAAATGCTGCTGTACTGGAAGGGATACCCGAAAAGGACAGAGAATCTTCTCTAAAGTTTGATGATGGTAGCGACATCACCAAAACTCTTGGAATCGCTTGGGACTCAGCGTCGGATCGGTTGTTGTTTTCTTTTTCGTCCACTCGACAGAGATCCAAACCATCCAAAATATCAATTCTGTCGACTATAGCTCGCTTGTATCACCCGCTTGGACTCATGGGGCCGGGAATCGCTAATGCTAAAATCTTTTGCAGCAGATCTGGAAGGAGAAGCTTGATTGGGACGTGTCTACGTCTAGTCTAGCTCCTCTGAAAACAATCACAGTTCCAAAGCTAAAACTCTGTGACGCCGTCTTGTTATCTAATCTCATGCGTGAGATATCTAAAATGAATCTCTTCAATGGAAATTTCTACTGTTGGTCGGATTCTTCTGTATGCCTTTCCTGGATTAAGATCGAGCCCTGCAAGCTCAAAGTGCTTGTAGCTAATCGCGTCACAGCAGTTCAAGAGCTAACTAATGGCATGGAATGGCGCTACGATCCCACACTAGTCAACCCGGCAGATGTACTCTACACCCAGTGAATTAGATCAATCGTCACTGTGGTCTTGCTTCTTGCTTGTCAGAAAAGACAGAACTCGAGCTTAGGAAAAGGGTCCTTTTTGCGTACTATCCCTTCGTTGATATAACTGCCACTTGTATATACGTCAACTCATTTGATACAATGCAGCGTATATTCGGATATATATATAAATTCATACACAGAAGCAGGCATCCTGGACTAACAGTGTGTGATATACAACATGGGACCCAACTCTTACTAAGGCTCGTCCAGAGAGCACACCTGTGGGAAGAGATCAAATCATTGCAATCGAGAAGAGTTGTTAAACCGTCTAGTTGTATCGCATCACTTAACCCTTTTTTGGATGATTTCGGCATTCTTAGAGTTAATGGCCGCTTGAATAACTCTTCGCTGGAAGTCGACGCTCGCCATTCAATAATTCTCCCGTGTCACCATCCCATCACAGGCTCAGTCATCACACGGTTTCACAATTAGGACTTACACGCTGGTCCACGGGCACTTCTTGCTCATATTCGGTTGCAGTATTGGCCGATTGGTGGAAGGAAGACCGTATCCAAGGTGGTTGGAAAATGAGTGAGATGCTTTCGTGCCAAGCCTCGATTAGTAGAGCATAAAATGACTGATCTTCCCAAAGAACGTTTGACTGCTTGTCGAGCCTTTGAAGTCTCTGGCGTTGACTATTGTGGACCATTTTTCTATAAGCCAGACGTACGAAATAAAGCTCCAGTAAAATGTTACATGGCTGTCACACGTCTGCTTTGCCACAAAAGCGGTTCACCTGGAACTGGTCAAGGATCTGTCTACAGCTTCATTCTTGAATGCACTTAAGAGGTTTATATCGACTCGAGGCAGGCCATCTCAGATATGGTCGGATAACGCTACCAACTTTGTCGGCGCCAAGAACGAGCTTCTGAATCTCAAGCGTCTATTCATCATTCGCAATCATATTGATTCAATGCACAAGTTTTGCATGGCTGACTTCATTGATTGGAAATCTATACCCCCTCGTTAACCGCATTTTGGCGGCCTTAGTCCTCGTAAAGGACGAAAATTTGACGACTCTAAGGTGGCCATTGGTGAGAATCACAGAGCTAATCGTAGGAAAGGATGGAGTCGCCCGCGTAGCCATTTGAAACGAGGAGAGCTGCAAACAAGCTGTGCCTATTGCCCAACAGGGAATCTGTTGAAAGCCCATGCCTTCCAACGGGGCAGTATGTTTGGCTACCCATCCAAAACAGCTGCAGCGACTTCGCAACTGATAAGAGCAGCAACTTAATCATATCTAGAAACACTTGCCCTGCGAAGCAATTGCCCTTATAAACGTTTCGCAATGGATTGGGAGCTTAGTACAGTCCTCGGATAATATGTATGCAATCCAAATGAAAAGATTGCACTATTGAGCTTTTTCAATAGCTTTCACAAATAGAAATAATTAACTATTTATTTCTTGTGTTCAAAATTGTTTTGTATTTCTTAAAGTTACGAGAAGCAGGCAGACCCGAATTGGTCTGTGCTTATTATTTAAGAACAATAGTTTATATATAGGCAAGCGAACCCGAATTAGTACGTGCCAATTTTAGCGAAGCGACAATTATTAGTTATAATTTTGAGTAATGCAAGTGGCCGATGCGTACCAAATGCATGAAGCGAACGAACTTAACTAACTCGATGCGCAGCATCGAGGCCTTCGCATAAGTAAAGCTAGGGCAATAAAACGATCGTTACAGCGAAGAGCGGCAGCTCTATGTAACTGAATTCTTAAGAGCGAAATTTAGGCAATTGCTTTGCAGAGCGAGTATTATAAGATAAAATTAAGATGCTGCTCTTATCAGTTGCGAGGTCGCTCCAGTTGTTTTGGCTGCGTAACCAGACATTCTCCCCCCGTTGGAAGGCATGGGCTTTCAACAGATTCCCTGATGGGCAATAGGCATAGCTTGTTTGCAGCTCTTCTCGTTTCTCCTGTTGCGGTGCGCAAAATGGCTACTCGAGCGACTCCATCCTTTCCCACGATTAACTCTGTGATTCTCGCCAGTGGCCACCTTAGAGGCGGCAGATTTTCATCCTTTACGAGGACTATGTCGTTGACGCATAGGCCTGGTTTCGGAGTTCGCCATTTGGAGCGCTGCTGAAGCAGTGTTAAGTATTCTTCACGCCAGCGAGACCAAAACAGTTGTTGGAGGTATGTTACGCGTTGCCAACCATCCAGACGATTGAATTGAAGGTGCGTCACATCAGGTTCAACGAACGATGAGGTGGGTCCACCAATCAAAAAATGAGCTGGAGTGAGCACATCTAGATCTGCTGGATCTTCTGAAAGAGGAAACAATGGCCTGGAATTAATTATCGATGCTATGTGGCAGACTAGGGTGCGAAACTCTTCGAAGTTGAGAACACAAGATCCAACAGCACGATAAAAATGATGTTTCGCTGTCTTCACTGCTGCTTCCCAAAGGCCGCCAAAATGCGGTGAACGAGGAGGTATAAATTTCCAATCAATGGAATCAGCCATGCAAAATTTATGCACTGACTCAATATGATTGCGACTTATGAATAGACGCTTGAGATCCAGAAGCTCGTTTTTGGCGCCGACAAAGTTGGTAAGTTTATCCGACCATATCTGAGATGGCCTGCCTCGAGTCGATATAAACCTCTTAAGCGCATTCAAGAATGAAGCTGTCGACAGTTCCTTGACCAGTTCCAGGTGAACCGCTTTAGTCGCGAAGCAGACGAAGACAGTCATGTAACATTTGATTGGAGCTTTATTTCGTACGTCTGGCTTACAGAAAAATGGTCCACAATAGTCAACGCCAGAGACTTCAAAGGCTCGACAAGCAGTCAAACGTTCTTTGGGCAGATCAGCCATTATATGCTCTATTAATCGAGGCTTGGCACGAAAGCATCTCACACATTTTCCAACCACCTTGGATACGGTCTTCCTTCCACCAATCGGCCAATACTGCAACCGAATATGAGCAAGAAGTGCTCGTGGACCAGCGTGTAAGTCCCGATTGTGAAATCGTGTGATGACTGAGTCTGTGATGGGATGGTGAGACGGGAGAATTATTGGATGGCGAGCGTCGAAATCCAGCGAAGAGTTTTTCAAGCGCCCATCAACTCTAAGAATGCCGAAATCATCCAAAAAAGGGTTAAGTAATGCTATACAACTGGACGGTTTAACAACTCTTCTCGATTGCAATGATTTGATCTCTTCCCACAGGTGTGCTCTCTGGACGAGCCTTAGTAAGAGGTGGGTCCCATGTTGTATATCAGACACTGTTAGTCCAGGATGCCTGCTTCTGTGTATGAATTTATAAATATATCCGAATATACGCTGCATTGTATCAAATGAGTTGACGTATTTACAAGTGGCAGTTATATCAACGAAGGGAGATGACGCAATAAGGACCCTTTTTTAAGTTCGAGTTCTGTCCTTTCTGACAAGCAAGAAGCAGGCCAGTCCAATTTGTTTTTAACTAGAAATTCTGGGCCGTTGAACCACAGTGACGATTGATCTAATTCACTGGGCGTAGATCCTCTCGAGAGTATGTCTGCCGGGTTGAGTGAAGTAGGCACGTAACGCCATTCCATGCCATTAGTTAGCTCTTGAACTGCTGTGACGCGATTAGCCACAAACACATTGAGCTTGCAGGGCTCGGTCCTTATCCAGGAAAGGCATACAGAAGAATCCGACCAACAGTAGAATTTTCCATCGAACAGATTCATTTTAGATATCTCACGCATGAGATTAGATAATAAGACGGCGCCACAGAGCTCTAGCTTTGGAACTGTGATTGTTTTCAGAGGAGCTACACGCGATTTGGAACACAACAACTGACAACTGGCTGATGTTCGTCGAGAAAGGACGTAGGCACAGGCCCCATATGCTTCGATGCTGGCGTCGCAGAAACCGTGAACTTCTAACTCTGCTGCAGGTATTGACACGAGTCGAGGAAATTTAAGAAACTGTGCCTTCTCAAAACTGCAGCAAAGATCATGCCAAGCTGTTGCTAGTGATGATGGCAAGCTCTCGTCCCACTCAAGCTTCTCCTTCCAGATCTGCTGCAAAAAGATTTTAGCCTTGGCGATTACCGGCCCTATGAGTCCAAGCGGGTCATACAAGCGAGCTATGGTCGATAGTATTGATCTTTTGGATGGTTTAGATCTCTGCTGAATGGACGAAAAAGAAAACAACAACCGATCCGACGCTGAGTCCCAAGCGAGTCCAAGAGTTTTGGTGATGTCGCTACCATCATCAAACTTTAGAGAAGATTCTCTGTCCTCTACGGGTGTCCCTTTCAGTACAGCAGCATTGTTTGAGCACCACTTTCGCAACTTGAAGCCCCCACTTGCCAAGATTCCAGCCGTCTGATTAAGAATTTCCTTTGCTTCTTGAATTGAATCACCCCCTGAAATGAGGTCATCAACGTAGAAGTCACGCCGCAAAATCCGAGATCCAATTGGAAAATTAGTTTCCTCATCCATAGACAGCTGATGCATAGCACGGATAGAGAGGAATGAAGCTGGCTTTGTTCCGTATGTAACTGTATCCAGCTTAAAAATCTTTATATCCTGTTCTGGCGAGTCTCGCCACAGAATGCATTGGAGAAAATCATCCGGTGCTGAAACGCGTACGCAGCGATACATTTTTCCAATATCTCCTGTTAGGGCGATCGGGAAATTACGAAAGCGAAGAAGGATATGAAACAGCGAGCTTTGAATAACAGGTCCAGCCATCAATAGTTCATTTAATGAATAACCTGACGAGGTAGCTGCTGAGCCGTCGAAAACGACTCGCAATTTTGTCGTTGAACTGTCTTCTTTAAAGACACAGTGATGAGGAAGAAAGTATTGATAAAGTCCTATAGACTCTGGAGCAACAGGCGACATATGACCAAGATCCAAATATTCCTTTAGAAAGTTTGAATATTAAATCTTCAGATCTGGACGATTTTGTAGTTTGCGTTCCAGGGTCAGGAACCGACGAAAGGCTTGTTGGTATGACGTCCCCAGACATTCCAAACTTCGCTTGAAGGGTAAACGAACTGAATATTGGCCACTAGGCAATCTGATATGAGTATTTACGAAATGTTCTTCACAGATGTTTTCTTCCTTTGAAGTGGTAGGTTTACTTTCCAAGCAGGATTCTATCTCCCAAAATCTTCGAACCAATTCATCAGCACGTTCTTCAGAACTTGACTCAAGTTTGCCCGCAGTATGCTTTGCCATTAACATAGAACCACTCAAGCGTGGTCCGCCTCCAGAAACTACCCAACCAAGCCGTGTTTTTTGAAGACACGGTAGTCCTGGGAGAAGCCTTATCTGGCCGACGCTGAGAAGGTCGTAAAACAGGCTAGCTCCAAGTAGCAAGTCCACGCGTTGAGGTTTAAAGAAAGACGGATCCGCAAGTTTTATGTTATCGGGAATGTTCCAATTCGTCGTGTTGATAGTAAAACTCGGTTGACTATCAGTTATGTTAGGCGCTACCAGAGCTGTAAGGCATGTTGAGTATTCAGAGACTTGAGACTGTATTGTGATAGTGACCGTGTTTCCTTCTGTTTCAAAACGAGAATCTTCTAGACCAGAGACAATGGCTGAGGACTTGTGCTTCTTTAGCTGAAGCTGTTGAGCAAGGCGCGACGTTATAAGGTGAAGCTGAGAACCAGAATCCAAAAGGGCACGACAAGGTATCAAAGTGCCGGAGCGATTTTTAACAAAGATCAAAGCCGTAGCCAAGACGACAACATCACTACTGAAATACTGGGCAACAAGAGATGTGGAGGTAGATGGCGATGACTTAGCGAAAGAGGCATGGGCTATCGGCGATGAATTTGCAGGCTCAGTCAGCTGACCAGACGGAAATACGGAATTATTTAAATGCAGCAGAGAATGATGTTTCGCCCCGCAGGTCCGACAGCATCCAGAGCAGCATGATCGCAATTGATGACCTTTCTTTAGGCAATTCAAGCACAATGCAACTCGTTTTGCCTCCCTAAGCCGTAATGCAGGGGTCAAATTTCCAAATCGAGAACAATTATATATATTATGACCAGGGCTGTCACAAAAGACGCAGACAGGGGCGTCGTGGTTAGTGGCGATAAATGACGATCTACTGGTGTTAATTGCTCTAGTTTTTCCCACCTGATGGCTAGGGGCATAGCTTGCCATAGCAAAATTTACGGTTTCCATTGTTCGGCATCTCTGCTCCAGAAACGTAGCCATATGCTCCCACGATGGTATTAAGTTGACGAACGACGAATCCTCTAGCCTTTCTTCCCATTTGGCTTGTGATATTGGGTCCAGCTTTTGTAAAATAATCTGCACAATGATGCATCCAGCGATTTGTTCGGAGTTGCCCATGCTCTTTAACGCGCGAATATGTGCGATGAATTGGTCGGATAACTCCCTTAGCGACACGGCCGATCCACCTGTCACCCTCTTGAGCCCCAATATCTCAAGTATGTGTGCCTGAAAAACCAAACGTCTATTATTAAACCTTTTCTCCAATAAATTAAGTGCTATGGCATAATTATTGTTTGTTATTTCCAATGATCGAATCGCGTCCAGCGCTGTATCCTTCAGGCACGATCGAAGATGCTGCAGCTTTTCGATATCTGCTAGATCAGGATAATTTTCTATGACGGTTGTGAACATAGAATAAAAGTCGGCCCATTCTGTGTAACCACCACTGAACGTAGGCAACTTTATTGAGGGTAGTGTCGGCGGTGCCTTAGCTCTAACTATCTGCGAGGGCAGCACAGATTGGTCGCGAAATGTTGAGCAGGGCAATATTGAGACACGTTTCGCAATTTCACTCCGAACCGAAATTTCCATAGAAACTGCTAACTCGTCGAAGTCCTCACGCAATTGGTTACCGATTTCATCAAAGTCTAGTTCTTCGAGGCTAGTGTGAGTAATATCAAATGAGGTCTGAAGCCGCTCGATTTGCTTCAGCCTAACACTAAGACCGCACTCATCAATTGCACTAAGTGGCGAATTAGTTAGAGCATTTCGAAGTGTTTGCAAACTGTCATAAATTGAAATGGCTTTGCGCTTCAGAAAGGTCACCCTGTTTGCAGAGGGCACTGCATTAGAGGCATTATTTTCGGTTGCCATTAGAAGCGTGAAAGTCCCGAGGAGAAACCCCCCGACTAGCTAGGTCAGCTGGGTTATGTTCGGATCGAACATGAGACCATTTTTGCTGCGAGAAGGTGAGTGGAGATGCATCCGTTAATATCGATGCGCAAATAAAGTGCAGCACCATATGCGCGCTGGGACTGCACCTTTGCCTTTTGCTGAAAACCATCTTGGGATACGGATCTCTTCGAGAGAGGAATAGTCGGTTAGGAAGTCATGCCAAAGTTGAACGAGATCTTCCGGCAGGGAATCATCCCACCACTTGGAGCCAGATTTCTTGCATGAAAATCTTTGCTCGAACTATCACAGGTGCTAGCCATCGAGCAGGATCGAACAATTTTGCAATCTGTGATAGTACTTCACGTTACGTGAGCGAAGGCTGAGAAAATACTTTGGACGGAGCAATAGAAAAACTGGTCTGTTGTGGCTTGCCACCGAATGCCTAGCGTCTTAGCGACTCGTGCCTCTTCGATTTCTAAGAAATCCGCACACAGTAAGTCGTCCCTTGGTATTCCTTTTAACACTTCCTTTGTGTTGGATGTTAAGTTCTTAAACTAAAATTATAAGTACAGACCAATTCGGGTCTGCCCTGCTGCTTTGGAATCATAATAAACATACAAACAAATTGAACACAAGAAATAAAATAAAGTTAATTATTTCTATTTGTGAAAGCTATTTAAAAAGCTCAATAGCGCAACAGTTCCTATGGTAGCTTTATTATAGTGGTCCGATCTTAATAGGATTTTGCATATATATGAGGAGAATAGTAAAACTAATAAATTCCGAGTTTGGTCAAGATATCTTGATCTTGTTATTCATACCATAACTTCATTTTCGACCGATCGTTCCTATGGTAGCTATATTATATAGTGGTCCGATGTTGATAGGATTTTGCGTATTCATGAGGAGCATAGTCGAACTAATAAATGCCGAGTTTGGTCAAGAAATCGTGAAAAACAAAAAAATGTTCCATACTACAACTTAATTGTCAACCGATCGTTCCTATGGCAGCTATATGATATAGTAGTCCGATCTGAATAGGGTTTTGCATATATATATGAGGAGAATAGTAAAACTAATAAATGCCGAGTTAGGTCTAGATATCTTGATTAACAAAAATGTTTTTCATACAACAGCTTAATTTTCGACCGATCGTTCCTATGACAGCTATATGATAAAGTGGTCCGATGTTGATAGGATTTTGCGTATTCACGAGGAGCATAACTGCCAAGTTTGGTCAAGATAACGTGAAAGACAAAAAAGTTTTCAATACTACAACTTAATTTTCAACCGATCTTTCCTATGGCAGCTATATGATATAGTAGTCCGATCTGAATAGGGTTTTGCATATATATATGAGGAGCATAGTAAGACTAATATATGCAGAGTTAGGCCAAGATATCATTATAAACAAAAATGTTTTTCATACAACTTAATTTTCGACCGACCTATGGCAAGTTTATCCATCTTATTCGGCGCCCCGGACTTTTGATCTCCGACATACGTTTTGATTTGTTCATAAGGGTTCTCTTTCGGATGATATAAAGAACGTGCAATCAAAGGGCGTGGTCGCTCGTTCCAGCAAACTCTCATCATTATAGCCCTTTCAAAATTAATTTTTGGTGTTCTTCGATTGTTCTTCTAAAAGCCTGACACTCGAAACAAAGCTCCTATAAAATGCTACATCAGCGCATTTATTTGCTTCGCCACGAAAGCCATTCACTTGGAGGTGGTCAAGGATATATCTACGTGTGCATTTCTCAATGCTCTAAAGCGCTTTATATGCACTCGTGGCAAGCCACGTCAGATTTGGTCTGACTATGCCACCAACTTTGTCGGGGTCAAAAACGAGCTGTTGAAGCTAAAAAATCTCTTCCTCAGTAGCTGTCATCAAGAGGCTGTGCTCCAGTTTTGTTTGGCGGACACAATTGACTGGAGCTTCATGTGGCCTTTGGGAGGCGGCGGTAAAAACTGCAAAATATCACTTCTATCGGGTTGTGGGATCAACTGTTCTGGGATTCGAAAAGCTTCGTACCCTTGCATGCCACATAACGGCAGTCATTAATTTTAGACCACTGCTTTCCATTTCAGAAGATCCAGAAGACCTTGATGTTCTTACCCTAGCTAATTTTTTGGTTGGTGGCCCACAATCCACGAACACAGAATGTGACAAGGCTCAATTTTAATCGTCTGCACAGCTGGCAGCGAGTGTCCTACATGCACCAAGTCTTTGGGTCTCGCTGGCGAGAAGAATATTTAAATCTTCTGCAACAGCGTTCCATGTGGCGGACTCCCAAGCTTGGTGTGGCTCTCAACTTTAAAATGGCCACTAGAGTGGTTGAATTGGTTCTCAAAGGAACTGATGACATCACACGCATTGCAGTTCTCAAGACATGGAATGGAATCATAAAGCGAGCAACTAATAATCTGTGTCTGCTTCCCCTTAACGATCCTGTTGAAGCTCAATCATTCAACGGGGGGAGGATGTTCGGCTCAGCAGCTAAAAATTGAATTCTTATTATGTTTCCATAATAGTTACATCTTGCCCTGCGGTGCAATCAATGTCAGTATTTTGTTTTGTTTGGCGCTTCTCGTATGTCAAAAAATAGCTCAATATTATTTGCTGTTAACTATCCAGCACTTATCGCTTTGCGCACATCGTAGTTTCTGTTATCGCGCTCTTTTACCTTTTGTACTTTGTCTTAAGCGACTAGCGCATCAATGCTAGCGACGCCGCAACTCACTCTTGTCTCGTACGTTCGCTATATTGGATCTCTTATCGATCGCTTCGCTAAAAATTGTACATTTCGCATATTGTTATCTTCTCGCTATTAAGTGCTAATAAAAAACCTTGTTAGCCCCACATTTTGGTGCCCCGACGTGATTTATTTTTATTTAACATGTTATTGCATAAAATTATTTAAATTAAATTTCAGCTGGTTGTTACTAGTTTCGCAGCAATTAAAAACCGCTCTTATATGCATACATATGTACTAGCAAGTGTCATGCGATAAGTTGCAGTAAAGCGGAGTCTGTGTACATAAGCATATATACACCTACATACAGACGCGTTGGCTCTAGCTATCTGCATTTTACTTGTGTTTTTGATTCGACTAACTGTTGCCCGCGCTTAAGAGTACAGTGCTGACAATAAGACAACGGTCAACGAACTTTCGTGTGCAGTCTTAATTCGGTTTTTTTTTACCTTTTTTCGTTTTCTTCGGTTGCCATGGGAAATGTTGAATCTCTGGGCCAGCCTACAAACAGGGTGTCATTTTTAAAGAGCAAGGTGGCGTCCTCGTATGAGCGGTTGCAAGCGCTTCAATCTAGCCTCAACCAAAAGCCGTTTGCCAATAATGATGAAATTGCATGGTCGGTGCTGCTGAAGCGGATTGAAAAAATTCGAAGACGCTCAAAACAAATTGGAAGAACTAGACATTTGACGAAAGCGGCAATGTTCACAACTTTAATCGAAAATCATCCCGAACTCACAAACATTTAAAATATGCAGCATTTGCGGCTCTGCTTGAAGGACTCTGCGCTGGATACCATTTGGTCATTGGAAATATCAGAGGCTAATTATTCCATAGCATTAAATTTATTACAAATACGATTTGATAACCGCCGATTAGTATTTCAGGCACACATCGTTGAGCTGCTGGGGCTCAAGAAGCTAGAGAATGGCTCCGCTGTCATGCTGCGTGAATTGTAGGATAAGTTTAATGCCCATATTCGTGCTCTTACCAGTTTGGGTAGCAAGGAGCAAATTGCTGGTTACATCCTTGTTCAGGTGCTACTGCAAAACTGGATCCTGCTACGCAGGCGAAGTGGGAAGAGAAGCTGGAGGATCCCGCCTTTGCAAATTTAATTCCATCATGGGCACAAATTGCCACATTTTTGGAGCAACGCTGCAGAACCCTAGGGAGTGTGGATTATGCTATGACATACGCCGAGTTGTCAGGTGGGCAATAACGTAAAAACTACCCCCAGTAGGACATCACTCGTTGCTACTAACTCAATGGCTGCTGTTTGCGTATTTTGTAATGGTGAAGAGCATTATATATGGCAATGCCCAAGATTTAGAAATTTGTGTCCAGAGATGCGTCTCAAGGAAGCAAAGTCTCAAGCTTGTGCCTCAACTGCCTTAAAAGGGGACATCTTTTACGAACATGCAATTCCGGAACTTGTCGCACATGTGGCTCCAAGCACCATACGCTTCAGCATTTAGACGTTTTGCCTTCGGTTCCTAACTCTGTCACTCCTACTACAGCTTCTTCAGCCCCCGCTTCTATCTCTCTTGTTGCCCACAACCTCAGCAGCGATGTTGTGTTCCTGGCCACTGCTATTGTACAAGTTAAAAATCGGGACTCTAGTTCCGTGTCGTGCTGTATTGGATGGTGGGTCCCAGCTGCATTTAATTACATCCCGATTCGCTCAACAGCTTCAGTTGAAGAAAAGTCCATCTTCAGCGGCAGTTGCTGGCCTGGGAAACGCTCCTTTCGCTACTGATGGATGCACTGTGACCGTCAATCTACAATCTCAAACGTCAGACGTGCAATTATCACAGCCATCGTAGCTTCCACTATAGCAGATCGCCAGCCAAGCATCGCCCTTAATACAGCTAATTGGAAGGTTTCTGGAAATATTCGCCTCGCTGATCCTTTTACAAGCCGCAGCGAGTTGACTTATTAATCGGATCTGGTCTTTTCTACGAGCTAATGTGTGTCGGGCAAATAAAACTGCTACCGGGATTGCCTCTTCTGCAGAAGACACGCTTTGGATGGATAATTGCAGGTGGCGGTTCCCAGCAAGGCGGTACCTCTCTTTTCGCAAATCATGTATCGGCTGATGCCCGCACTGAGTCTGATGACCGAACCGATGAGTTAATTCAACGATTTTGGGAAGTAGAAAGTTTTCCAGAGCCTGTTGCTAAAGCAACAAGGGAAGAGCTTGACTGCGAGGAGCATTTTATTAAGAGTTTCCAAAGGTTGCCAACAGGAGCATATTCCGTGCGACTCCCTCTCAAACTCACTCTGGATCAATTAGGTGAATCTTATCAACAGGCATTTCGCAGATTAATATCGCTTGAGAGAAAGATACATCGTCATCCCAACCTTAAATCCCAGTATTGCGCGTTTATTCAAGAGTATATGGAGCTCGGACATATGACTCTTGTCCCTCCAGAGTCGTTACGTTTATGCAAATATTTTCTCCCTCATCATTGCGTGCTGAAGGAACAAAGCACGAGCACCAAGCTTCGAGTCGTGTTTAATGGTTCAGCTGTCACCAGCACTGGATGTTCGCTGAATGAAGTGTTGATGGCTGGGCCCGTCATACAACCGTAGCTGTTTAACATTTTGATGCAATTTCGCAGGTTCCCTGTTGCCCTTACTGGAGACATTGGCAAAATTAATCGCTGTATCAGAGTTACGGTCCCAGATAACTACCTACAATGCATCCTGTGGCGAAATTCTACTGATTCTGAAATAAGTGTCTTCAAGTTGGACACAGTTACGTATGGCACAAATTCAGCTTCCTTTCTTGCTTTTCCAACAATGCAGCAATTGGCAGTCGACGAGCAGCAGTCATTTCCAATTGGTGCCAATATTCTTCGACGAGATTTCTATGTAGATGACCTTATATCTAGCGGTGCCTCGGTCCAAGAGGCGATCGACGTAGTAAATCAAACAAAGGGCATCCTCTCTAAAGGTTGCTTTGAACTCAGTGGTGCTCGAGTCACTCTGCAGTGCTAAAAGGCGTTCCTAGCAAGGATAAGGACTCGTTTTTAAAATTTAGCGAAATTAATGTTTTCTCTCACGCCTGCCAATCAGACACTTAAACCTTGCAAGAGATCTTTTCTGTCCACTATAGCTCGTTTTTACGATCCACTAGGATTAATTGGACCAGTCATCGTTAGGGCCAAAATCTTTATGCAGCTTCTTTGGAAGGAAAACTTGGATTGGGATGAAAGTCTTCCAACTTCTCTAAATACTGCCTTGCAGGAGCTTTGCCAAACTTTCAGCAATGTCCAATTATCAACCTTTCCCCGGTTGGTTTGCAATACAATGTGCGATTTAGAGGTTCATGGTTTCTGTGACGCCAGCATTATCGCGTACAGAGCTTGCATTTATATGGTTTCAAAGGGACATCATTCGAGTTCACGCCTATTTTGCTCTAAATCACGAGTGGCTCCACTTAAAACTCTTACGGTACCAAAACTCGAGCTTTGTGGCGCACCGTCAAAACTTTGGTCATGTGGTCTTGATTTTCTGACTGATCCACAAAGGTGCTGGCCTGCGACTTGTCTTCTTGAAGAACCAATACTGGAATTACGGAAAAGAGTGATGCTCATCACAGATCCTGCAGATGATGCCATATTAAGGCGCAAATTGGTGAATTCCGTTTCTGTTATTCAACGAGTATTTGCCTATGTGTACAAGTTTATCCATCTTATTCGGCGCCCCGGACTTTTGATCTCCGACATACGTTTTGATTTGTTCATAAGGGTTCTCTTTCGGATGATATAAAGAACGTGCAATCAAAGGGCGTGGTCGCTCGTTCCAGCAAACTCTCATCATTATAGCCCTTTCAAAATTAATTTTTGGTGTTCTTCGATTGTTCTTCTAAAAGCCTGACACTCGAAACAAAGCTCCTATAAAATGCTACATCAGCGCATTTATTTGCTTCGCCACGAAAGCCATTCACTTGGAGGTGGTCAAGGATATATCTACGTGTGCATTTCTCAATGCTCTAAAGCGCTTTATATGCACTCGTGGCAAGCCACGTCAGATTTGGTCTGACTATGCCACCAACTTTGTCGGGGTCAAAAACGAGCTGTTGAAGCTAAAAAATCTCTTCCTCAGTAGCTGTCATCAAGAGGCTGTGCTCCAGTTTTGTTTGGCGGACACAATTGACTGGAGCTTCATGTGGCCTTTGGGAGGCGGCGGTAAAAACTGCAAAATATCACTTCTATCGGGTTGTGGGATCAACTGTTCTGGGATTCGAAAAGCTTCGTACCCTTGTACATAACGGCAGTCATTAATTTTAGACCACTGCTTTCAATTTCAGAAGATCCAGAAGACCTTAATGTTCTTACCCTATCTAATTTTTTGGTTGGTGGCCCACAATCCACGAACACAGAATGTGACAAGGCTCAATTTTAATCGTCTGCACAGCTGGCAGCGAGTGTCCTACATGCACCAAGTCTTTGGGTCTCGCTGGCGAGAAGAATATTTAAATCTTCTGCAACAGCGTTCCAAGTGGCGGACTCCCAAGCTTGGTGTGGCTCTCAGTTCTCAAAGGAACTGATGACATCACACGCATTGCAGTTCTCAAGACATGGAATGGAATCATAAAGCGAGCAACTAATAATCTGTGTCTGCTTCCCCTTAACGATCCTGTTGAAGCTCAATCATTCAACGGGGGGAGGATGTTCGGTTCAGCAGATACAAATTGAATAAGTATTATGTATGCATAACATTTCAGTTACATCACTGTCACTGTTTTGTTTTATTTGGCGCTTCGAACATTGCAACAAAATAGCTCAATATTATTTGTTGTTAACTATCCAGCGCTTATCGCTCTGCGCTCATCGTAGTTTCTGTTATCGCGCTCTTTTACCTTTTTGCACTTTGTCTTAAACGGCTAGCGCATCAATGCTAGCGACGCCGCAACTCACTCTTTATAGTGCTCCGATAACAATAGGATTATGCATATATAAGGAGCACAGTTAAACTAATAATGCCGAGTTTGGTCAGATATCTTGATAAACAAAACTTTTTTTTATACTACTTAATTTTCGACCGATCGTTCCTATGGTAGCTTTATTATGTAGTGGTCCGATCTTAATAAGATTTTGCATATATATGAGGAGATGAATAGAATGATATCTTGAAAAACAAAAATGTTTTTCATACAACAACTTAATTTCGACCGATCTTTTTTTCTATGGCAGCAATTTGATATTGTGGTTCTATGTGTCTTTATCGCCTTCTCCAAGCGACTGCCAAAATAATACCCCCGTTTTATCCCCAGTAATAGTCCCATTAGTCCCCGTACATGAACCTGTCCCAGTTAGCCAAACTGCCTCAGCCCCGTCCCAGATTGTTAAACATAATCATGGTGCCTCTTTAGCTCCTCCATCTCCTGTATTACCTGCAGCCCCATAAGCTCCTACCTAAACTGTGGTTGCCCCTCGTAGGCAAGTTTTTGTGTCTCGACTTTCGTCGGACACCACTTCTGAGTCATTGGCAGCCTATATTGCTATCAATTCTTCTGCTAGTGTGTCAATTACTAAATTTAATTTCTTCACTCGTGAAATATCATCATTCAAAATAAATGTCCTCACATCATATGTTCCCAATCATTTGTGATCCCAAATTTTGGCCTCCACACATGATTGTTCACGAGTTCAAGCCAAAAAAGCGTAACCAGCCTGTCATCCTTCCAGCCCCTTCAATACAAGGTACCATTTCTGCCCCAAAAAACTAACTTCGCCTTCTGACCAAGTCTCTATTCATTATCAGAATGTCAGAGGTCTCATTTTAAAGCTTAAAAATCTTTTCCTGGCCAGCACTTCCTTCGGATTCGGATATAATCGCATTTTCAGAAACATAGTTAAATTCAACAATATCTGATTTTGAGGTTTTTCGGAAAAGTTTATTTTGCGTAGAAATGATCGGCCGACTTGAGGGTTTTAATTGCCGTCAAAGCCACTCTCCAGTCAGAACTTTTCTGTTTTAGTATGCCTACTGACGCTGAGATAGTCTCAGTCAAGGTGTTTTTCCTATATATATATCTATATATGTTCCCAATCATTTGTGATCCTAAATTTTGGCCTCCACACATGATTGTTCACGAGTTCAAGCCAAAAAAGCGTAACCAGCCTGTCACCCTTCCAGTCCCTTCAATACAGGGTACCATTTCTGCCCCAAAAACTAACTTCATCTTCTGACCAAATCTGTATTCATTATCAGAATGTCAGAGGTCTTATTTCAAAGCTTAAAAATCTTTTCATGGCCAGTACTTCCTTCGACTCGGATATAATAGCATTTTCCGAAACATGGTTAAATTCAACCATATCCGATTTTGAGGTATTTTCGAATAGTTTTATTTTGCATAGAAATGATCGGCCGACTCGAGGTGGTGGGGTGTTAATTGCCGTTAAAGCCACTCTCCAGTCAGAACTTTTCTGTTTTAGTACGCCTACTGACGCTGAAATTATCTCAGTCAAGGTGTCTTCCTACACGGAACATCTATATTACATGCTCTTATGTTCCTCCATCTTCTGACATTCAAGTTTATATGAAACATATTTCTTGTATTAAAGAATGTTCTTCACACGTGCGTGATAATGACCTATTTATTGAGTTCAGCGATTTTAATTTGCCGAACATCTCGGTCATTATTCACTGCCGAAAATTATCTAGTGCCCTCAGCAAAGCATGATTTTATAGACTGCATGCTTGATCTTTCGTTGTTTCAAATCAATTCAATTTCTAGTCATTTGAATAGAACACTTGACCTTGTATTTGTTAACGACTACCTTATCTCTAATGTGTCTAGGTACCCTCCTTTATCTCTTCCTTTCCTGAGGATGTATATCATCCTTCTTTAGAGATTACAATGTTCAATTGTAATCGTCTCATTTCGTGCTTATTTATGCAACCGATTGGTCTTTCTTATATGACTCGGTTGATATGAATACTGCTATTACTTTTTTCTATAGCACCCTAAACTCCCTCTTAGATATGACCATTCCCAAGTCAATTCCTTCGACTACTTCTTCAAAAACCACCCTGGTTTACTCCCCAGATTGTCACATCTTAAAAAACTTAAAATCTAAATATTTTAAAAGTTTAAAAAGTCTGGTTCGTGTACAGACTTGGCTAAATATTCCATAGCCAAGTTGAACTTCTTTCTTCTGAATTCTCAATGCTATGAGAATTATCTAACTCGTTGTAAAAGGCAATTTGCCCAAAATCCGAGACAGTTTTACAATTTTGTAAACTTGAAGCGTAAATCTTCAAGTTTGCCAACTTCTTTTCTTTCGGGATGGATAAAGCTAGTAATGACTCTGATTCTGCTAACCTCTTTGTTAATTTTTTCCAAACGACTTACTCCTCAGTCTGTCCTAATAATAATTCTTATCCTTATACTATTTCTTCCTCTAGTTCTATACCTCCTCCTATTATTTCACACTCCTCTCTCCTTTTAGCTATAAACTCTTTAAAATCTTCTTACTCTCCTGGGCCTGACAATATTCATAGTTGTCTTCTCAAGGAGTGTAGTTCTTCCCTTCTTTATCCATTGCAAAAGCTTTTAATCTATCTCTTGAATCTTCTGTCTTTCCATCTCTTTGGAAAGAATCTTATATCATTCCTCTCCACAAGAAAGGTGGAAAGTCTGATATACAAAATTACAGGGGCATTGCAAAACTGTCCGCTATTCCTAAATTATTTGAAAAAATAATCACTTGGAATTTGGATTCGTAAAGAATCGGTCAACTACGACCAATCTGCTTGAATTTACTTCCTTGGTAAATGATGCTTTTCTTTCGAAAATGCAAACTGATGTCATTTATACTGACTTCAGTAAGGCGTTTGACTCTGTGCACCATGACATTTTACTTTTTAAACTTGACCGAATAGGTTTCCCTCTGTCTCTTTTGCTTTGGATTAATTCTTATTTAAAAGGTAGGACCCAAAGAGTAATGCTGAGGCAGACTACCTCTAAACAGGTTCACGTTACTTCTGGTGTTCCTCAAGGTAGTCATCTTGGACCTTTACTCTTTACCCTTTTTATAAATGATCTCAACTCTGTTATATCACATGCCCGTGTACTCATGTATGCGGATGATGTGAAACTATTCTATCATACACTAATCCCCTACATCATTCTCGTCTACAAGACGATTTGAACGCTATGCAACTTTGGTGTTCGGCCAATCAATTGCATCTGAATTGTTCAAAGTGTATGTTTATGACATTTTGTCAGTTATACAATCGACAATACCCCTTTGCAACGTATACTAACAGTTAAGGATCTAGGCGTTCTTTTTTATTGTAAACTCTGTTTCAATCTTCACATAGATACCATCGTTAATGAGGCAAAAGGTGTACTTGGATTCATTAAACGATGGTCTAAAGAGTTTAACGATCCTTTTATAACGAAACTTCTGTACATCTCTCTTGTTCGTCCTATCCTTGAATACTGCTCTTTCATCTGGTCTCCGCAGTATAACAATAGCCAGGATCGTATGGAATCTGTTCAGAAGCACTACTTTCTTTGCCTTACGAGCTTTAAATTGGGACCCTAATCTTCGGTTGCCATCCTACTTCAGCAGGCTGCTTACTTCTTAACCTTCCGTCGTTAACCAACCGTAGGACATTTCTTGGTGTTGTCCTTCTACATAAGTTGATTATTGGCGATATAGATTCTCCTTTTCTGCTAGGGCGTCTTCAATTCTCGGTTCCGTCTAGACCAACCAGAAATTACCGCCCCTTATTCCTGTCTACGTCACAAAAAACCCCCCACTGTACAATCCTTTTCGCGTGCTATGTAAAAATTATAATAGTTTGCAGTTTTCTCTATAGAACTTTCTCTACTCCTAATAAAAT
>JAEIGF010000340.1:15000-65665 GCA_018903485.1 Drosophila littoralis | reverse complement strand
TGGTTTCAGTTGACCCATATAGGGTGCAACCTCAGATTTATTTATTGATATTCTTGGTTAGTTTTTAGGGAAGGGAAGTACAAACACAGGGATTTTTCAGGTGGCTAGCTGAAACAAAAGAAGACTGAACCAAGGTTGAGATGAGTGCGGCACACAGCGTGTATGAACCTATAACGCCTTAAAGCCAGCAGTGTTGAAAGTTATAGGGAAGATTGCTGACTGTCAAAGGAGTAAGACTTTGTGATCCAGCTTTTCTCAAGCCGGTAGTAAGTGACTACAGACAGTTTGAAGGAAGCCGGCATGTTGATCCCTTTAGGGAGGTATGATTGGTGTGTTTTTTTTTTTTTTTTTTTTTTTTTTTTTTCTTTGACATAGTTTAAAGGACTTCGCAATGAGACTGATAACTATAGTAGATTCTCTATAGAGATATTGATAATGAGTTTCCCAAGCTGGTCATTTCTGAGAGAGAAAAAAAATTTTTTTTTTTTTTTTTTTTTTTTTTTTTTTTTTTGACATAGTTCAAAGGACTTTGCAATGAGACTGATAACTATCGTAGATTCTCTATAGAGATATTGATAATGAGTTTGCCAAATTGAATATTTCTGAGAGCGAAAAAAATTTTTTTTTTTTTTTTTTTTTTTTTCGAAATAGTTGAAAGGACCTCGCAATGAGACTGATAACTATCGTAGGTTTTCTATAGAGATATTGATAATGAGTTTGCCAAACTGGTCATTTCTGAGAGAAATTTTTGTTTGACATGGTTGAAAGGACCTCGCAATGGGATAGATAACTATCGTAGATTCTCTATAGAGATATTGATAATGAATTTGCCAAATTGAATATTTCTGAGAGCGAAAAAAATTTTTTTTTTTTTTTTTTTTTTTTTTTTTTTTTTTTTCTTTGACATAGTTTAAAGGACTTCGCAATGAGACTGATAACTATAGTAGATTCTCTATAGAGATATTGATAATGAGTTTGCCAAACTGGTCATTTCTGAGAGAAATTTTTGTTTGACATGGTTGAAAGGACCTCGCAATGGGATAGATAACTATCGTAGATTCTCTATAGAGATATTGATAATGAATTTGCCAAATTGAATATTTCTGAGAGCGAAAAAATTTTTTTTTTTTTTTTTTTTTTTTTTTTTTTCTTTGACATAGTTTAAAGGACTTCGCAATGAGACTGATAACTATAGTAGATTCTCTATAGAGATATTGATAATGAGTTTGCCAAATTCGACATTTCTGATAGAAAAAATTTTTTTTTTTTTTTTTTTTTTTTTTTTTTTTTTTTTTTTTTTTTTTTTTTTGAAATAGTTGAAAGGACCTCGAAATGAGATTGATAACTATCGTAGATTCTCTATAGAGATATTGATAATGAGTTTGCCAAATTGGACATTTCTGAGAGAGAAAATTTTTTTTTTTTTTTTTTTTTTTTTTTGACATAGTTTAAAGGACCTCGAAATGAGACTGATAACTATCGTAGATTCTCTATAGAGATATTGATAATGAGTTTGCCAAATTGGACATTTCTGAGAGAGAAAATTTTTTTTTTTTTTTTTTTTTTTTTTTTTTTTTGACATAGTTTAAAGGACTTCGCAATGAGACTGATAACTATCGTAGATTCTCTATAGAGATATTGATAATGAGTTTGCCAAATTGGACATTTCTGAGAGAGAAAATTTTTTTTTTTTTTTTTTTTTTTTTTTTTTTTTGACATAGTTCAAAGGACTTTGCAATGAGACTGATAACTATCGTAGATTCTCTATAGAGATATTGATAATGAGTTTGCCAAATTGAATATTTCTGAGAGCGAAAAAAATTTTTTTTTTTTTTTTTTTTTTTTTTTTGACATAGTTCAAAGGACTTTGCAATGAGATTGATAACTATCGTAGATTCTCTATAGAGATATTGATAATGAGTTTGCCAAATTGGACATTTCTGAGAGAGAAAATTTTTTTTTTTTTTTTTTTTTTTTTTTTTTTGAAATAGTTGAAAGGACCTCGAAATGAGATTGATAACTATCGTAGATTCTCTATAGAGATATTGATAATGAGTTTGCCAAATTGGACATTTCTGAGAGAGAAAATTTTTTTTTTTTTTTTTTTTTTTTTGACATAGTTTAAAGGACTTCGCAATGAGACTGATAACTATCGTAGATTCTCTATAGAGATATTGATAATGAGTTTGCCAAATTGGACATTTCTGAGAGAGAAATTTTTTTTTTTTTTTTTTTTTTTTTTTTTTAAATAGTTGAAAGGACCTCGAAATGAGACTGATAACTATCGTAGATTCTCTATGGAGATATTGATAATGAGTTTGCCAAGCTGGTCATTTCTGAGAGAGAAAAAAAAAAAAATTTTTTTTTTTTTTTTTTTTTTTTTTTTTTTTTGACATACTAGTTTTACATTAAAGGTTAGTCGAGGGGGAGGGGAAATATATGTGTAAGGAGGACTTAGATGGCTAGTTTAGATCTAACATTGAGTAAAAGTATGTATGTGTTTAAGTAAGGATGGGGTAAGCGTTGCATACTGTATGTAAGGAATTGGGATACTTTAGGGCCAGAGACATTGTAGTTTTGATGTGCAGATAGCAGCCTTTCTTTAGTGCTTAAAGGGGGCCGTCAGAGGCCTCAATCAACGGTCCAGCTCCTCGTAAGTTTAAATTTATTTTGTAGTTGTAGACTGGAGTCAGGATTAGAGATGGCCACAACATTTTTTTTTTTTTTTTTTTTTTTTAAATACGGAGATATGGTTGGTGATGTTTTCCTCGAGGTGATGGTGGTTAAGTATACTGTGATGGGGTGACTACATTGAGTATCCGCTAGATTTCTCAGTTATGGCAGGCTCAGATTGAGGCTTTGGTGGTTAGGTTTCCGGTAGGTACTGGTCCTGGATTTGACTTAGAGTACTATTTTGTAAGGATACGGTGATTGTGTTGCGTTTTGGCTTTTTCCGGGTAATGATTGTGATGTTTTTTCATTAGCTGATGGTGATTTGGCGGGTGTGTGTGGAGATTTCGCTATCTGTTGATCCTGGATGTCTTGTAGGAAGACTTGTATGAACGTGTGTCAAACGATTTAATGTTTGTATATAAGGTTTTCTTCTGTGCAGTTTATGATGGAAGACCCAGGAAAGATTTTCGAGCAGCATTGAGATGAGGACGGTTGTTTCGATTTTGGCCAGGTAGATATTTGTGTTTTTACATATTTATATATATTTATATAAATGTATACATATATAAATATATTATTTATTTATTTATATTTTTTTTTTTTTTTTTTTTTTTTTTTTTTTTGTGGTGTTGCTGTAACTTTCGTTGAATGCAGGTCCAAGAATGTTTATTGTGGCTTAGGGATGTTGATGGTTAGACTGTTTGGTATCCAGGGTGAAAGGTGTTATGCAACGAGTAGGATGGAGGTGTTAGAGGAAGATATAGGTAAGGAGAGTGAGATAGGGGAAACAAATGTTAATTTAGTGATAGGTTACTAGGTACATATTTTTGTTACAGGTGTGGGTCAAGAATCATGGTTGGGTATGTGTTTATTTCCTGGATATTGAAGTTTATGGCGTGTGTAGGGTTTTTTTTTTTTTTTTTTTTTTTTTTGTTGGGTGTAATTTGAAGGTTAAGATTTTTGGGATATTGGGGCCTGTGGAATATTACAACGGGCAGGTTTCAAAGAGTGAAAAATAAGGCTTTGATGATGGTGATGTGAAGATAGTAGACACTCGCCCTTCGTAGATCGTGAAGTCAGCCAGGTACCAGCCTGTGGGCACAGTTCTCTGATAATGTTGGGGTGATTGCAATGGTTAATTTGTTTTATTATTATTATTATTATTTTTTTTTTTTTTTTTTTTTTTTTTTTTTTTTTTTTTTTTTTTTTTTTTTTTTTTTTATTATTTATGGATTATTGCAGCGGGCAGGTTTCGACGAGTGAAGAATAAAGCTCTGATGATGGTGGTGTGAAGATGCAGTTGACGCTCGCCCTTCGTAGTTCGTGAAGTCAGCCAGGTACCAGCCTGTGGGCACAGTTCTCTGATAATGTTTGGGGTGATAGCAATGATTAATTTATATTTATTTTTTTTTTTTTTTTTTTTTTTTTTTTTTTTTTTTTTTTTTTTTTTTTTTTTTTTTTTTTTTTTTTTTTTTTTTTTTTTTTTATGGATTATTGCAGCGGGCAGGTTTCGACGAGTGAAGAATAAGGCTTTCATGATGGTGGTGTGAAGATGCAGTTGACGCTTTGACGTTTGGGGTGATAGCAATGATTAAATATATTTTTTTTTTTTTTTTTTTTTTTTTTTTTTTTTTTATGAAGGCAGTTTTGCCTGCTAAATAGCATTAGATGGTGGTTGCCTTGTTGGTAGCTGGTTGGGCCAAATGCGGTTGAGATGTCGGAGAGACGTGGAGTGAGTGAGTGCATGGAATTGTTGGGATGATGTGGGAGTCGGTCCAAGTGTCTTTTGGAGTTAATGTTTATCTCGGACCAGACAGAGCTGATTTTGAGGGCATCATGAATGGTGCGATTGCTGACATAGTAGGTGTGGGGATTGAAGATAGTACGAAGTGCTTTTGCGTGAACTGATTGGAGTTTTCGGATATGGGTGTCGGCTGCGCAACCAAAGAGCTCAATACCATATTTCCATGATGGAGCAATGATTTGATTGTATATGAGGATTTTGTTTGACCGTGAGAGCCGGGATCGACCATTCAGTAACCAATTATGTTTTCGAAGTTTTGCCTTGATAACGTTGGTTGTAATATGAATATGTCGCGCCCAAAGTAGTTTACGATCTAGATTAAGACCTAGATATTTTACTGCGTTCGGGGATGGGATGTCAGTATTGTCAAGTTTTACATCAGGCCATCTTAAGCGATTTTGAAGTGAGAAAAGCAGGTGCCTAGACTTGCTGGCATTTACTTTAATGTTCCATCTCTTTGCCCATGTTGAGAAATGAGTAAGTTGGGACTGCATTTGAGAGGTAGCGCCTTCAGGTATAAAATCGCTGATTAGAAATGCTGTGTCGTCGGCATAGGTTGCTGTGAGGGTGTGTCTAATATGTCTATAATTGTCTGTGGTGACTGGGAGGTCGTATGTGAAAATGTTATAGAGGAGGGGGGCCAATACACTGCCCTGGGGGACTCCAGCTAATATAGGTCTTAGACTAGAGAGAATGCCTCTGTCTCTGACTCGGAAGGATCTGCTAGTTAGAAAGGACTTGAGAATTTGGACTAGGGGTGTGGAAATGTGGGAGTTAAGTTTATAAAGTAGTCCTTCGTGCCAAACGCGGTCAAATGCCTGCTGTATATCTAGGAAGACACCACAGACGCTCATTCCTTGTTCAAAGGAGTTGAGAACATGGTGAACTATTCTGTGAATCTGTTGAGTGGCACTATGGTCCTCGCGAAAACCAAATTGATGTTCCGGTATGAGGTTTGAATTTTTGACTTCGTCATTAAGGCGTTCAAATAAAGCTTTTTCAAAGAGCTTGGAAACCGAGGGAAGTAGACTTATTGGACGATAGTTGGAGAGATCAGATAAGGATCTGTTTCCGTTTTTGGGGATCATTGTGATTATTGCAGTCTTCCATGCGTTTGGGAAGTATTTATGCCGTAGCATTGTGTTTAACAGATTAACAAGGAGCATTACAGCTTTGAATGGTAACGATTTTAATACAAAATTGTCAATGTTGTCACAGCCCGGGGCCTTTTTGACTAATAATTGATTGATGTAGGATTTGATTTCAGAATATGTGATGTGACGTATGTGTGGACCGCTGTTATTCTGTTCGTGCTGTCCTCTAGATCATTTGCAAATGCCTCCGCTTGTTGTTGCGGTGTAATACACCAAGAGCCGTTACGATCTCTAACCGACGCGTGCAAGTGAGGCTGCGCTTTGAGGCCTTTGCATGCTCGCCAGAGATTAAAGCAGCCTTTCTTTTGGGGATCTGCATTGTCAAGGATGTTATTAAAGTATTCAGACCGAATACTCTCTTGACGTTGAGACAGCTGTCTGCTGGCTCTCTGCCAGGCTGCACGGTGTTCTAGGTGCCGAGTGCGGAGATAAAGTTTTCGAAGACGTCGTTTCTCACGTATGAGTATTTGTACTTCGGCTCTAATTGGAGGGCGGGTTAAATCATGAGGTAGACGTTGGTGCCGTGACGGTGCTGTCGGTGTAGAGGCAGCGCTAGCTGCGTAGTGAATTTTTTGGTTGAATACTTCTAACATGTCGTCAATATCATCTGTAGACGTTATCTCTACATTTGGGTTTATTTCTGTTTCTAGGATCTGACGGAATCGCCTAAGGTTAGAGCGCTTGGTAAGGAGCCGGGTTGGGGGAGTGGTGAGAGTTGTGGACACAGAGAAGTCTATGATTAGGGGTATATGATCACTGGAAAGATCCATGACGCGCCTTATGGAGAGGCAATGAGATGGTATTCCATTGTATATGGCAAAATCGATAACTGAAGGAGTGTTATTGCTGGCGGGGTAATGGGTAGGTTCAGCACTGGTGAGGACGTTGTGGTGATGAGAGCTCATCACAAAGTCCCCCAGGAGTCTACCTCTAGGACAAGAGCGATAGTTTCCCCATAGGCGGTGTTTGGCATTCCAATCGCCACCAATTATGCAATTTGGGCCAATTTCAAGAAAGAAATCTTGAAGAAGTCTGTTGGTGATTGTATTGTGATGACCGGGAGGCCAATAGCAGGCAACGATTCTAATTGGGCCAAGATCGGTGGCGATGGATACTATCGCCGCTTGCACATGGCTGTGAGATATGGGAGGTAATGATTGGTGTGTTATAAGGTTTGAAATAATGACAGCAGCGCCACCTATACTGAGTCGATTTCTGGGAGTGATTGCTGAGTGGATAGTGTATCCGGGAATATCAATGGCAGAGTGAAGATTGAAATGTGTTTCGCTCACTAGAAGGATGTCAATGAAGTTGTGCTGTAAGAACAGCTTGACCTCGTTGACTTTTCTGGATAGGCCGTTGGCATTCCAGACAGCTAAGCGGAGACCTAACATTGTTGGTTGTTTTGACAGGAGTTTTGTTGGTTCGCGTCTGTTGAGAGTGCAGCAATACTAGCTGTGGGAGAGACGTCGGCAACGGTTGCGACATTTTCTGATGATGAGGAAGAAGGGGCTGTGCTACTTAAAAGCATTGCTTGTTTCACCCCTTGGATGAACATTTGCATTGCTTGTATAACGTTGGTAGCAAGTAGTGAGATGTCAGTTGTTAAGGGATGGTTAGCTATGAATGTTTTGTTGGGACTGCCAGAGACAGATAGAGTCTGTTGGGGGAACTGTGGGGTTATATGAGTACCATTGGATGGTGACTCGTTGGGAGCATGTGGCTGTAGGGGCCGTTGTTGACGTTTTGGATTAGTTTGGGGAAATTTTTGAGAGCGTTTTGGAGTTTGTTGTTGAGAGCATTTTTGAGGAGGTAGTTGGGGGCCTTGTGATAGGACGATTTGGGAACTGTTTTCATAATTTCGAGTGTTACCCTGAGAGAGATTGTGAGATTGAGAGCTTGCAGGGCTATGTTGGGGTTGAGAGCTATTTTGAGAACATTTTTGAGCGTTTGCTTCACGAATTAAGAGAGGATGCTGACGCTTAGTTGATGACGGCTTGTTGATATTTTTGCCGTTTTCTGCCAAGGACATTGTCTTATTAGAGATTATTTGTTGATAGTACGGGCAGCCTTTGTAATTTGCAGTGTGATTTCCTTGGCAATTTCCACACTTGGCAGGAACATGTGCTGGTTTTTGGCAGATATTGGTAAGATGGTTTGCGCCGCATTTGACGCAGATCGGTAGGTGGTTGCAGTAACGAGCCGTGTGGTTAAATTTTTGGCATCTTTGACACTGTGTTATGTGGTCTGACGACCTGCGAGGCCATTCAACAGAGATGGTTTGTTGGCAGAGTATTTTTAATTTGAATATTTCAGGGCTTTTAGGGGCTTTGGCATCCAGTTCGATGAAGAAAAGATTGGGTGAGAAAGTGCCAGCTCCAGATTTGTTTTTGTAAGTCGGGTTATAGATTTTTTGCACAGCGAAACCTAGTTTAGTGAGTTCTTCTTGGACCTTATTGATGGGGACGGAATGGTGAAGGCCACGGATAATTTTTTTTTTTTTTTTTTTTTAACAATATATATCTGCCTGTTGCGATGATATATATAAGACGGCGACCCAAAACTATACCTTGGCTAACCGTGGGTTAGTGGTATGATTCGAGTGGTTTTCCGCGGACGCCATCTAGTGGACCATGCGGATACGGTAGTTTTTCCTGGAGGCCCGATAGGTATAGCGGGGATTTGGTACGTTTTGTTGTTTGTAGTCAACAGACTGTTCGTTAGGTGTGTAGCCTGTGTGGGTTTGTGTTCTTTTGCTTGAGTTTGCTCACATGGGCCGCTCAGTTCCAATCAGACTGAGCTCCTAGTACCCGAGTCAAACATTGGTAAAGCTGTTTATAAGTTAGTTATTGGCAGAGTGGTCTGCAGTTTATTGTTTTGCTTATGTTTGCTCACATAGGCCGCTCAGTTCCAGTCAGACTGAGCTCCCAGTACCCGAGTCAAACATTGGAAAGGCTGTTTATGAAACTGGTACTTGGCAGAACGGTGTGCAGTGTGTGGATGGTTCAATGTTTCGGCTATTCTCAGTTTGTTTGTTTGGGCTGAGTATCCGTATCGAAAGTTGGTTTGCTTGCCAGGGTGTATTATCCAGCAGCATCAGTAAAATTGACCAGTTTTAGGTCATGTTTTTTCATCATTGCTGCTGGTTTTTGTTGAGTTGGCAGTTGTTTGGTAGAGAGCTGGATGTGCTTAACGGCAGCACTGGTATTGTGTAGTTAATTTTTCTTGAGTGTTGGATTATTATGGCGGGGGAGGGGTTTGGCTTTGTTTTCAGGTTGTTTTGTGGGTTAAGTCTGGTGTGCCCTTATTGTGTTAATTGATTTGTTATTAGCTGTATGCTGGCTATGTCTTGGAGTAAGCTAGGGTTGGGTTGGGTAAGCGTTTGGGTGAGTGGGCCATTTGGTGGCCTTAGGGATTCGATTATTCGTTCGACTGTCCGTAGTTCGTTGTTCAGGGCTCGGAGTTCATGGTTGATTTGGTTTATTCTATTTGCGCTCATTGGGAAGCGAAGCGTGAAGTGCCTTTCTGTGGTGTCTGGGTCGTATGGAAGGCTTGAACGTAGTGTAGCTGTTCTTTGTAGTAGTTGTTGTTTGTGGTTTTGCAGTCTCTCATAGTAGTCTGCTTGTTGCAATAGCGTAAGTTGGTTATTTGTTGGAGGTGTTTGAGTAATGTATTGGCGTAGAGGTTTGATGTATTTGTTTACATGCTCAAGGTATCTTTCATGGCTTCTGGCTAGTCGGAATGGGATGTATGGTTTGGTAATTAGTTTTATAATTTCTGTGTTTGAGTGGTGGCTTAGTTGGTTGGCGTATTTGGTGGAGGATTTGTCATAGGTTTCCTCGAAAGTGGGGATCTTAAGGTCGCTGTGGAGGGTGCTGTTCCTAGTGTTCCAGGGGGCATTTGTGATTTTTCGGATCGTGGTGCTTTGAAAGGCAGCAACTCGGTTGATTTGGGTTTGGCTAGTAAGAGCTCCCCAGATGGGTAGTGCGTAGTGCCATACGGGGGCAATGAGTTGTTTGTAGAGCAGGATTTTGGAGTTGGTTGGGAGTTTGCTGTTGCTGTTCAGTAGCCAGTCAAGTTTAGCTCTGCGGGCTTTTAGTTTTGTGACAAGGTTGGCAGTGTGCTTGCAAAAGTTGAGTTTTTTGTCTAATATTACTCCCAGGTATGGGTGTGAATCTTTGGTTTCAATAGCTTGGTTCATTATTTTGGGTGAGTGTCTGGGTATATTTTCATTTTTCAGGGAGAACAATACATGGGCCGTTTTGTTTGGGTTGATTTTGATGCACCATTTGTTTGTCCATTCGGTTAGTGGTTCGAGCATTTTTTCTACTTGATAAACGGCAGTAGTGGCAGTTCTTGCGGCAGACATGACAACTGTGTCATCAGCATATGTGGCTAGTAGGGTGGTTATGTTTTGGGTGAGGTTTATTAGGGCAGTGTCAGGGGTGGGTAGATCAGATGTGTATATTGTATAGAGGATGGGTCCCAGGACACTGCCTTGTGGAACACCAGCCGTGATGGTTTTAGGAGTTGATCTGGCTCCCTCATGGCATTCGACCATGAATGTTCGGTTGGTTAGATAATGGCATATGGTAGCATAAAGGATGGGGGGGAGGAGCGGTTTTAATTTGTGGAAAAGACCTGGGTGCCAAACTCGGTCAAAGGCTTCCTGTATGTCGAGGAAAACCGCTGAGCAGTAGTTATTTGCTTCGTAGGCTTTGAGTATGAATTGGGTAACTCGGGCTAGTTGCTGTTCAGTGTTATGTTTGTATCGGAAGCCAAATTGGTGGCTGGGAATGGCAGTGGTAAAATCTCTGGATTCATACATGCGTTTTAGGAGAATTTTTTCTAGGATTTTTGATAATCCGGATAGTAGACTGATGGGTCTATAGGAAGCAAGGAGTTCTGTAGGTTTTCCTGGTTTGGGAATCATGGTAACTATGGCTGTTTTCCATTGTTGTGGGAAGTGGCCAAGTCGTAGGGCATTATTGTAAATTAGTATTAGGTATAGTAGGGCTCTATCTGGTAGTGCCTTGATAGTTTTGTTATCTATTCTATCAAGTCCTGGGGCTTTGTTGTTTTCTAGTCCTTTTATTAGGGCTTTAACCTCCGGGAGGGTGACAGGGCGGAATCTGGGGTTGTCTGTTGGTGACAGGGTTGTTATTTGGCTTGTGATATTTTGGCGTTCTTCGTTTGTGTTTAGTAGGAAAGGTTTGAATCTTGTTTCAAGATGGTTAGCGAATGCTTCTGCTTTTTCTAAGGTAGTTTTGCACCAGTTATTATTTTGGTTATTGATTTGGTCTGAGGTATTGTTGTGGCTTCTGATTGGTAGGTTGGGGGCTGGTTGTCTTTTAATTTGTTTGGTGAATCTCCATAGTTTTTGCATGCTGTATCTATCCTTAGGATCGATACTTTGTAGGGTCCTATCTAGCCTTCTAGTTTTCTGGTCCGCTAGTGCTTTTTTGAGTCGCTTTGATGCGATTTTATGTAGTTTTTTGGCAGTGTTATTGCGGAGTACGAGATGTTTATATTTGAAGTAGCGTTTAACTATTAGCATGTTTTGAATGCGTCTATTTGGTGTGTAGTGTATTCGAAAACGACTGTTGGTTGGGAGATGAGGGGAGGTGGTTGAGGCATAGGTGGCTGCTTGGTGAATGTTTCTGGTAAGTATATCTACGGCGTCTTCAATGTCCTGTCCTGATGTAATCTCAGTGTTAAGATGTATGTTTTGGTCGAGCCAGAGTTGGAATTTTTTGGTGCTAGCATTAGCTGGAAGTATAGGTTTTTTAAAGGGTATGACTTCTGGTTTGCTCAGCAGGTTTATTAGGAGAGGTAGATGGTCAGAACCTAAGTCAAGTGAGGATTTGATGCGTAGGCGGTCGTGTTGGATACCGCAGTATGTTGCAAAGTCAATGGCCGAGGGCCTTTTCCGTTGGTCATATGGAAAGTGGGTGGGTGAGCCAGTGGCAAGGATATTGTAGTTATGGGTTCTTAGAGAGGTGATAAGCTCATTTCCTCGGTTACAGGCTCGCGTGTTGCCCCACCAGCGGTGCTTTGCGTTCCAATCTCCGGCGATTAGGAATCTTGGTTCAAAAATCTTAAAAATTAGGTTGAAGGCTTCGGTAGTTAGGCCTCTTAGCGGCGGGCAGTAGATGGCTGCTATTTTAAGGAGTGGTTGGTCTGGAAAGGTAACGCAGATTGGTGAGCATTGTATGGCCAGGGTGCTGATTTTTGGGAGGGCCATGTGTTCTATGTTATGGTTAATAATGACTGCTGTTCCGCCTCTTCTTCTGTTGGTTGGATGGTTGGCTAAATATATGTCATATTCCTTTATGTTAATGGAATCTGAGTCAATAAGGTGTGTCTCTGATACCAGTACAATATCTATCTTTTGTTGTTGTATGTGCGATTCTAACTCAGTAATTTTGTTTATTATTCCACCTGCGTTCCAGGTAATGATCCTGAGCTCATTTTGTTGGTTATTAATGAAATTGTTGTTTGGCATGGTGGCTGATTTATTGTGTTGCGGAGATTATTTGTCCAAGGGGTAGGTAGTCTGCTTGAGAGGAAAGATGCTAGATGTAGTTTTTGAGATTTGTGGTTAGGTGGTGCTTAGTTTGTCGGCAGTGTGCTTATAGGGTTGTCAGAAGAGGTATGCTAGGATTGGATAGTTAGTTTTTGGTTGCTTTGTTAGAATAGTTTGCGCTAAGTTATTGTATTGATAGACTGGTTTTTCATTTGGCCTTCAATGGCAGTTTTTATTCTTCGTTTTAGTATTTATCTGTTGGCCTTCAATGGCAATTTTTCTAGGTTCTTAGAGCTAATAGGATTTTTTTTTTTTTTTTTTTTTTTTTTTTTTTTTTATTATTTTAGTTTAGTTTTTAGTATGTGGTATATATGGTTATTTTGTAGTTTTATTTTTAGCTTAATGTATATAGTTGTTGTTTCATTCCTCCCTGCGTGCGTCCCAGGTATGCAAGAAGAACCTCATCTGTTCCGCCATGTATGCCATGTTCTCCTGATTTGGGCTGATGGGGGTTTGTTGGTTGTTTATATTGTGCAGGGGAGGGCGGCGTATCATGGGTGCGTTGTATATATTTGGTGTGGGTGACGAAATCAAGGGGTATCTAATTTGTTGGGTTTCATCATTGCGTGCTAGGTTTCTTGAAGGGGGGTATTGTGAGCGCAGCATATTCGTTTGGTTAAAATTCACATTAGGCTGGAGTGATTGGTTAAACGTCGGCTCGTTTATCCAGCCCAGAGAGTTGAGGGCCTGGCTTACTATCTTCGTTTGGTTGTCCGTGGGGAGTTTTTTCAGCGCCTCCTTGTATGCTGGACATCCTCGAAATATGGCTACGTGGTTTCCATAGCAGTTTGCGCATTTCCCCTTTTCCTCTCTGGGTTTGGTGCAGCCGGTTGAAGGATGCGGTCCAGCACATTTAAAACATATATATTTTGGGGAGTTGCAGTTTTCAATTCCGTGGCCATATTTTTGGCACTTGCGGCATTGGACTATGTATTTTGTTCTGTTAGGTTCTTCTATGGACACCTTGTAAGTATCCAGCTTGGTGATTTTAAGTATTTCTCTGTTGTTTGCTTTTGGTACTAGGTCTATTTTGAAAGCGTTTGTGGGTTGTCCTGTGATGTTTCCTATTATGTTTGTTATGTGGCAGGTGGTATGGCCAAGTTCTGCTAGTTGATGGGATATCCAACCCTGCGGTGTGGAGGGGTGGAGTCCTTTTATTGTGACTCTGTATCTGGTCTCACTGGTTTGTGTGTGTGCATTCAGCTTCAGATCGCCAAAGAGTTTTAACAGGATTCTTTGTGTCACAGCTGTGTTGCATTGAAAGGCAATGCCTTTATTTGCCATTGCAGTGGTGGTAAAGGCTTCGTTTCCTACTGCCGATATAGCCCTTTGTATAACATTGTTAGCGTTTTCGACAGTAGGAATGACAATGCGCGGCATCTTTGGCTCATTTCGCTCCTGGGAGTGTGACACTTGGTTTCCCGCAATCACTGTCTTTCCTTGAAGGGATTTAAGTATGTCGTCTGTGTCGGTTTCGTCTTCTGAAATTATTTCTATTTCTACCGATCCCACTGAGATATTGCCTGTTTTTTTTTTTTTTAGTTCCGTCTGTCGGCCGCGCCCGGTCGGTGCCGCAGTCCAATTGCTTGGCTTGCTGGGCGTGCTGAGCGTGCTGAGCGTGCGCGGCGCACCTGGCCACCTCGGACGAGAGCCGAAAGTGTTGGTGCCTGGTGCGCTGGTCGTGTACGACCGGCCGAACAGGGAGCTTTCTTTTTATTGTTTCTCATTTCTACATGTTTCTCAGTTGCAAACAGAAATTTTAGGAACAGAAAATATAACGCCACTTAAAAGTATGCTACACTCCCCAGTCTGCAAGGTGGGGAGAGATGACATGAGATACATAACATAAAATAACATTAGATCTCGACTGGCCTACATAAATGAAACTTAACATAACAGAATGAACATTTAACATTAACTAGGTCAGTTTTCTGAGCGAGTAAATTCGCGATCAGCTGGCAATGCTGTCGCGTCATTGGCAAGTACATACATACATAACATACAAGTACATACACACTAAAAGGGCACGCTGCGCGCACGTAAGTAATAAAATATTTAAATTTTACAATTTTTTAAGTTTAAAAATAACTAAAATTAATTATTTTTTGTAACGCACCGCCTTCCGGTGCACCTGACGTCTGTTTCTGGCCTTTCGGTGGATTATTGGCCTCCACCGCATAAATGCCCGTCGAATTGGCATTTTCATTTGCAATTTGCATTGCTCGCTGACCGACGCTGACGCCGCCGCTGCCGCTGCCGCCGAGTGCTGTACCAAACTTTGGTGGATTATCTGCTGCTGTTGTTGTTGCTGGAGCTGCTGCTGTATGGCGAGGATCAATATCAACCACACTCCCAGGATGCATGGATGATGGATCGCCGTGTTACTGCACTTCCTTGTGCAAATTGTTTTGCCCGTAGGCTTATTTTTTTTTTTTTTAAGTAGTTCCGTCTGTCGGCCGCGCCCGGTCGGTGCCGCAGTCCAATTGCTTGGCTTGCTGGGCGTGCTGAGCGTGCTGAGCGTGCGCGGCGCACCTGGCCACCTCGGACGAGAGCCGAAAGTGTTGGTGCCTGGTGCGCTGGTCGTGTACGACCGGCCGAACAGGGAGCTTTCTTTTATTGTTTCTCATTTCTACATGTTTCTCAGTTGCAAACAGAAATTTTAGGAACAGAAAATATAACGCCACTTAAAAGTATGCTACACTCCCCAGTCTGCAAGGTGGGGAGAGATGACATGAGATACATAACATAAAATAACATTAGATCTCGACTGGCCTACATAAATGAAACTTAACATAACAGAATGAACATTTAACATTAACTAGGTCAGTTTTCTGAGCGAGTAAATTCGCGATCAGCTGGCAATGCTGTCGCGTCATTGGCAAGTACATACATACATAACATACAAGTACATACACACTAAAAGGGCACGCTGCGCGCACGTAAGTAATAAAATATTTAAATTTTACAATTTTTTAAGTTTAAAAATAACTAAAATTAATTATTTTTTGTAACGCACCGCCTTCCGGTGCACCTGACGTCTGTTTCTGGCCTTTCGGTGGATTATTGGCCTCCACCGCATAAATGCCCGTCGAATTGGCATTTTCATTTGCAATTTGCATTGCTCGCTGACCGACGCTGACGCCGCCGCTGCCGCTGCCGCCGAGTGCTGTACCAAACTTTGGTGGATTATCTGCTGCTGTTGTTGTTGCTGGAGCTGCTGCTGTATGGCGAGGATCAATATCAACCACACTCCCAGGATGCATGGATGATGGATCGCCGTGTTACTGCACTTCCTTGTGCAAATTGTTTTGCCCGTAGGCTTAGTGGCATGCAGTTTGAGCTGCAATAATTTCGCACAATTGGGAGGCGCCGTAACTGGCCATTCAGCGTCAAGTGGATGACGCTTAGCGAGCTGCCAATTGTGTTTGGTCGGCCGATGTTTGTCCCTCTGAGCAGGTAAGTGAGCGTTGCAGATATTTTTCCCTTTGCGTTTGCACTTATTAACACATTTGTGTTTGTTGCAGGTACGGCGGCTGCTGCCGGGCTTCTTTGCTGGCATCTGGGCTGCCATTTGACGCCTTCGTTTGTGTCGCCGCTCCATATTTTTGACTTTCGTCAAGCATTGGCTGTTGTTGTGTTGCTGATCATGCAACTCAATTTGGAGCTGGTGCCAGTGGATTGGGGAGGCCGTTCTGGCCGCCTTTGACCGTTGTTGCTGCCTCCGATGATCATCACAGGCAGGCTGCCATACTGGCTGGTACATTTGGGTACCCGTGGAGCCCGCTGTGTTGACCATCGATCGTTCTTTGTTGAGCCGCCGCCCCCGAAGGATTGACCGCTGGATTGGCTGGCTAGCGGAGACTTGTGGAGCCGCCGCTGTCCATTGTTGTAGAAGCTTTTGCTCCCACTGAGCGTGCTGTGACGTCGTCGTCTGCTTTCGTTGCCCCTTGGAGGACGCGGTGAACACCATAAGATGGCGCTGTTGCACCTGCTGTTCCCGTATAGCCGGCTGGCAACCGAGAGGGTGCTGCATATGCCCATTGGAGGGCGTGGTGGCTGCCGTTGACTGTTGTTGCTGCGCTTGCTGCCCCCATAGTGCCAAATGGCAATTTGGAGGCTGATGCATTTGCCCATAGGAGGGCGTGGTGATCGTCGTCGGCTGGTGCATCGTTCCCTGCTGCCCCCAAGGGACGGGCTGACGATTAGTAGGCGGCTGTGCATGCCCGATTGTGGGCGTGGTCACTGACGTCGGCTGGTGCGACGCCCTCTGCTGCCGCCATGCTGCAGTATCGCAATTTGGAGGCTGCTGCAACTGCCCATAGGAGGACGTGGTGGCTTCCATCGACTGGCTCATCGTCTCCTGTTGCCCCCAGAGAAGAGGCTGCGGATTTAGGAGCTGCTGTGCGTGCCCAATTGTGGGCGTGGTGGCTGACGTCGGCTGGTGCGACGCCCTCTGCCGCCCCCATAGAGCCGAATGGCAATTTGGAGGCTGCTGCAACTGCCCATAGGAGGACGTGGTGGCTTCCATCGACTGGCTCATCGTCTCCTGTTGCCCCCAGAGAAGAGGCTGCGGATTTAGGAGCTGCTGTGCGTGCCCAATTGTGGGCGTGGTGGCTGACGTCGGTTGGTGCGACGCCCTTTGCCGCCCCCATAGTGCCAAATGGCAATTTGGAGGCTGCTGCAACTGCCCATAGGAGGACGTGGTGGCTTCCATCGACTGGCTCATCGTCTCCTGTTGCCCCCAGAGAAGAGGCTGCGGATTTAGGAGCTGCTGTGCGTGCCCAATTGTGGGCGTGGTGGCTGACGTCGGTTGGTGCGACGCCCTTTGCCGCCCCCATAGTGCCAAATGGCAATTTGGAGGCTGCTGCAACTGCCCATAGGAGGACGTGGTGGCTTCCATCGACTGGCTCATCGTCTCCTGTTGCCCCCAGAGAAGAGGCTGCGGATTTAGGAGTTGCTGTGCGTGCCCAATTGTGGGCGTGGTGGCTGACGTCGGCTGGTGCGACGCCCTCTGCCGCCCCCATAGAGCCAAATGGCAATTTGGAGGCTGCTGCAACTGCCCATAGGAGGACGTGGTGGCTTCCATCGACTGGCTCATCGTCTCCTGTTGCCCCCAGAGAAGAGGCTGCGGATTTAGGAGCTGCTGTGCGTGCCCAATTGTGGGCGTGGTGGCTGACGTCGGTTGGTGCGACGCCCTTTGCCGCCCCCATAGTGCCAAATGGCAATTTGGAGGCTGCTGCAACTGCCCATAGGAGGACGTGGTGGCTTCCATCGACTGGCTCATCGTTCCCTGCTGCCCCCAAGGGACGGGCTGACGATTAGTAGGCGGCTGTGCGTGCCCGATTGTGGGCGTGGTCACTGACGTCGGCTGGTGCGACGCCCTCTGCTGCCGCCATGCTGCAGTATCGCAATTTGGAGGCTGCTGCAACTGCCCATAGGAGGACGTGGTGGCTTCCATCGACTGGCTCATCGTCTCCTGTTGCCCCCAGAGAAGAGGCTGCGGATTTAGGAGCTGCTGTGCGTGCCCAGTTGTGGGCGTGGTGACTGACGTCGGCTGGTGCGACGCCCTCTGCCGCCCCCATAGAGCCGAATGGCAATTTGGAGGCTGCTGCAACTGCCCATAGGAGGACGTGGTGGCTTCCATCGACTGGCTCATCGTCTCCTGTTGCCCCCAGAGAAGAGGCTGCGGATTTAGGAGCTGCTGTGCGTGCCCAATTGTGGGCGTGGTGGCTGACGTCGGTTGGTGCGACGCCCTTTGCCGCCCCCATAGTGCCAAATGGCAATTTGGAGGCTGCTGCAACTGCCCATAGGAGGACGTGGTGGCTTCCATCGACTGGCTCATCGTCTCCTGTTGCCCCCAGAGAAGAGGCTGCGGATTTAGGAGCTGCTGTGCGTGCCCAATTGTGGGCGTGGTGGCTGACGTCGGCTGGTGCGACGCCCTCTGCCGCCCCCATAGAGCCGAATGGCAATTTGGAGGCTGCTGCAACTGCCCATAGGAGGACGTGGTGGCTTCCATCGACTGGTGCTGCGATCTACATTGCTCCTGGAGGATGGGATGCCCTATTGGAGGAATTTGCTGTTGATATTGCTGAGTGAGTGGGCTTTGTGATTTAAATTGAATATTGTTAACATTTCCGTCCGATGTCAAGTCCGAATTTGTTAGTTTGTGATTGTTTTTGTTAGTCTGATCGTGAGTAGCGTCAGGTAGTGGCAGCGTGTCGTCATCTTGGGGACCTAATTGCATAATTTCATGCATCAGGTTCTCAAGTAACTCGCGTTCATGTGGGTTCGTATTGTCTACGTCCCTAACTAATTTTGTCTCTAAAACATTGAATATGTGCTCAACTATTGGATCAAGCGGCTGTATGTCTTTTTCTTCTTTTTTATTTTCTAAGTCATCAGTCCGCATGTTTTGTTGCACAGAGTGCATAATTGTCTGTTCTAGTAGGACTTCATTTCTTAATGGTTGACAATCTAAATTGTCTACCTGAGTAGGATGCCTGTATTTTGTGGGCACGCTGTATTTATTCATACTACGCGCTATTGGTGCGCGTAGCAGCGTGTGCCCTCTATAATGTTTTTTAAAACCTGAGTTGCCTTTTTGGCTACGGCGGAGTGAGGGAGTTTCATATTCGTATTCGTGTTCGTCGTGTTTGAACATTTCATTCATAATCTCGATTGCCTCCTCAGAGTTGAAGTCAAACTCCGATTCTAAGGCTGCGTGCAAGTCATTGTATATATATTTGTTAAGCTCATCGATAGCTTCTTTGTATTCATCGTTGCGTTTTTTAATTTTATTATTAGTTTTGTTTATAGGCTGGCCGATAGCCAGTTGTTGGTTGACAGTATTATTGTCGATATTTGCAAATTTGAATGCAGGTAGCCGATTTCCTTGTCTGTAAGGGATGATGGCGTCTCTGCTTGTTGCTGATTGATTGTTTTGTATTATGTTACTAGAGTTTGTTGTCAACTCCCTCACTCTCTGGCCGTTTCTCATTTGTTGTCTGTTTTTACTCATTTTGTGTATCATTGGCGTCCGTAGATCGTCTAGCAGCTGAGCTGACTAGCGTCCTAGTGGCAGAGCCATGCAAATTAATTGCAGGCATTGAATTATTTGGTTTGTCGGCCACTATTATTAAGAGCAGTCCAACTAATTGTTCCAATTGCTGAGACATTGATTTTATTGCTTCTATATTGCTATTTAAAGCAATTATAGTAGCATTATTGGTAGGTTCTTGGCTAAGTTGTTGTTGTTGTTGTTGTTGCTGTTCCTGCCGTTGCCCAGTTGTCTGCCTGTTGAGCAGCTGATGACTTGCGCCTGTATTAATTGTTTTCTTCTTCTCAGCTACTTGTTGAGTACTTTGGCGCTGTTCTTTTTGTAGCCTTTGTTGGAATTTGAGAAGATGTTGTGTGGCCGGATTATGTACCCGGCCAGGATTAGCTCGCCCGCTTGCCACCTGACTATATGTCATGGAGCTGTTGACGATGTTGTCGTTGCTCTGCTGCCGCTGCTGATGTTTTTGCTGCTGCTGCTGCTGCTGGAGATTGCGATTTTTGGGTCCCTCATTATGCGCTTCGTGTTGGCGCTTATTGATAGGTAGCTGTTGTGAATATTGTTGCTGCTGCTGGCTGGGCACAGTTCGTGTCCGATTTGCTGCTAATTTCTTCAGCTCCTCCTTAAAGACTTTGCAGCCTTTATAATTGGCGACATGCTGGCCATGGCAGTTGGCGCATTTTGGAGGCGCGCCTCTTGCCTTGGTGCATGTCGTTGTTGGGTGACCATTTCCGCATTTCAGGCATACAAATTGCCGACGGCAATAGTTCTTACTGTGTCCGTAAGCCTGGCAACGGTGACACTGTACTGGATCAGTGCGTTTCCGTTGTCTCTCCACCTTGATCTCTTGGCTTCCTAAATGTTCCAGCTCAAGGATCTTAGCGTTATTGTCGTTCTTTTTCAGCTCTATTTCAAACGTATTGATAGGTTTGGCCGTGAAACGCTCTTTAATAACGCCCACGTACCTCACCTCATGTCCCCTTTTTTGCAGCTCCATGCGAATCCAATCGCATGAAGTTGTGTGGTGTAGATGGCGAATAATTGCTCTGAAGCCTCGCTCGTCGCGCATTTGATGCGTGTGCCGGTGGACATTTGAGGCATCAGTCAACTCGATTGTTGATTTGTATGACTCTATGTCCACGCATTGCACACGCACACCACCTGTTTGCGTACTCTTCGTAGCAAACTTGTTGACACCAATTCTCTGTGTAATATCCTCAACTAATTTCGTGATATTCTCAACGTTTGGCAGGTAAATAGTGGGCACCTTGGCCCGTTGAGCTGTATGCAGCTGTATTGGCTGGCTAGTGATTGCCGTCGGGGTGCAGTCTGTTGCCGTTTCGTCAACTTCCATGTTTTTCTCACTTTCATTGTTATTATCTGTTTCTGTTCTCTTATTTAGTCTATTGGCTGTAATTGCATTGCTCTCCGCTGTGAGTTTCTTGGCTACTAATATGGCTGCATCCGACTTTAAGAAGTCTGAATACGTGGGAGTAGCCCGTCCACTATTTGCATTCATGATATATTCAGCGTACGCAGCAATATGTGCACGCTTCTCTATTGAATTGGTTGGCAGTGCTGGTGACATTTTCCGCTTCATTGGTTTTTTTTTGACCGCATTGACTTTGCTTGGACCAGTGTTGCTGGTATCCATAATGTCACCCTCTTTAATTGGCAGATTTTGTTGCCCACTCGCTTCAAATTCTGTGTCTGAGACGAACATCATCTCAAGTGGTAAATTATCAGCATAATTGTTATAATAGCATTGGCTGGCCGATGGAGTAACATCGGCATTATTTTTATTCGTATTATCAGCATTCTCCTGGCTGTCGGTGACACAGATAAAATCTGTGTCAGAATTGGCGGGGCTGTTAGTTAACATGTTGCTATGCACTTGTGCTCTAGCAACATGTTGCTGAGGCCCCACAGCAGCGCTCCCAACATTCCGCTCCAAGTTCGAGTCGAACATGTTGCCATGCTCGCTCTCACCAAGCTCCGTGTTGCTGCTGTTGTTGCTGCTGTTGAGTTGGCAATTTCTTGAAGCCGCTCTGTTCACGTCGCTTAAGCGCTCAAGCGGCGCTTCTGACAGCGCCGGCGTCGACAGCGACTGAGTAGCCGAGAGCGTTGGCGCTCTCTTTCGTTTCGACTTCGGCTTTCTCCGCTTATGATGCTGCTGCTGCTGCTGCTGATGTTGTTGCTGCTGCCTGGAAAGCTGCTGTCTCTGCAGGTATTGGTGTGCGCCAATGGCGACATTTCCAGCAACAGGTGCCGGGGTAAGGGGGGGCAGTCGCTTTTGTAGCGTTTGCTTTGGCTGCTGCAGCAATGGCCGCCGGCTTGGAAGCCGACTTTTCGCGCATTTTTTGGTTATGGTTATGTACTTTTGCTTATGTACTTGCCTTTATTAATTATATACATATATATATATGTATATTTATTGGGTTTTTTTGTCGCAGATTCTCTCGCTGTCGTCAGGTATCTCGTCTTAGTGGCGTCTTGTTAATATAATTGGCAGAATTTGTAGAGTCTTGGCAGTATATAACCTTATATACTTTCCACTAAATTCACTTTTTTCTATATTATTTATTTAAAATTTGTTGTTTTAATATTATTAGCATTGAGAAATGCTGATTGGCAGTGTTATATTGTTAATTTTTAATTTTTAATTATTAATTTTTAACCTTTTTTTCACTTTCGTCCATTTTAAGTGCCTTTTTTATTTTGGATTTAATTTAATTTATTGGCTTTTTAGCATTTAAAAATGCTGATTGGCTGTCTATTTGTTATTAATAAACATTTTTTTTTACTTTTACTTATTGGCACAAGTTGTTCATTTTAGTTTGATTTAATTTAAATGTAATGGCAGAAAATTATAACACTTGTAGTTTTTAAGTTTTTTTTTTAAGTAGTTCCGTCTGTCGGCCGCGCCCGGTCGGTGCCGCAGTCCAATTGCTTGGCTTGCTGGGCGTGCTGAGCGTGCTGAGCGTGCGCGGCGCACCTGGCCACCTCGGACGAGAGCCGAAAGTGTTGGTGCCTGGTGCGCTGGTCGTGTACGACCGGCCGAACAGGGAGCTTTCTTTTATTGTTTCTCATTTCTACATGTTTCTCAGTTGCAAACAGAAATTTTAGGAACAGAAAATATAACGCCACTTAAAAGTATGCTACACTCCCCAGTCTGCAAGGTGGGGAGAGATGACATGAGATACATAACATAAAATAACATTAGATCTCGACTGGCCTACATAAATGAAACTTAACATAACAGAATGAACATTTAACATTAACTAGGTCAGTTTTCTGAGCGAGTAAATTCGCGATCAGCTGGCAATGCTGTCGCGTCATTGGCAAGTACATACATACATTAATACTATAAGGCACGCTACGCGCATGTGGGTAAGCAAAATATTTAAGTTTAAACGATTGATTGGCTAATTTAATTTTATGTCTATATCTACTTTGTAGCGCACCGCTTTACGGTGCACTTGTCTCCTGGCTATTACTCTGGAGCGAGTAATTTGAGTTCTGCGGAGACCATATCGTCGCTTGGTGGGCTGTGCCTGCAGCTTTATGCGCTCTGAGGCCACGGATGTGGCGAGCGCCTTCCAGGTGTTGGACTGATGCTGGGCCCTCAGGCCGATGCTGGATAGGAGCAACCATACTCCCAGGATTTTTGGCCATTGGGCTACCCATTTGCCGCGAATGAAGCGCATGAGTTTGCCCGTGGGCTTATTGGCATACAGTTGTTGCTGCACTCTGGTTCTCTTTGGCGGAGGATGGTCGGCGTGAGCAGGATCAATGAGATGCCGCTTACCAAGCTGCAATCTCTGCTGGGGAGGATATTTGTCCCGAGTTGCAGCTAAGTGCCTACATGGTTTTTTCGGCGCCAGCTCTGATTCAGAGACTCTGCGCTTGATGAGTGGATGACATTGTTGATCTTTGCTCTTCTTACAGGTATTAGTCGGCTGTTGAGTGGGCTGGGATAGCCTTCTCTTCCGTTTCAGCCTGTTGTCTGATGACGTGTGCTGATGCTGGCGTTGCTGCTGCTGTTGCTGCTGAGTGGCTGTTGGCTGCTGGATATCCAAAAACTGGATTGAGTGTTGCTGCCTCTGTCGTGAGAGCGCCGTGTGGGCTGTCTGCGTGGGCTGCTGTTCTTGCTGCTGCAGCTGCTGTTGCAGTTCTTCGTCATCGTCAGTTGCGTGTTCTGTTGTCATCAAAGGAATTGGCTGCCAGATTTGCTGGTTAACGTGAGTAGTTATCTGTGAATTAGAATAATTAGTATTAATTTCCGCACCATTGGGACTATTGTTGATCCAGATGACTGAGTCATCATCATCATTGTCATCATTGAGGTCGTCAGCCGTCAGGTCGTAGATTATTTGTTGGGTTGATTGATCGGCTGTTTGGCGTCTCCGTTGCTCGATATGGCTTAGTTGCTGCATCTCATCTATTTCTCGTTCAAGTTGGATTCTAAGTTGTTCCAGTCGTTGGCTTAGTTGCTGTTCATCACTGTTGCTGTTGTTTAGCTGTTGTTGCTGCAGTTGCTGTCCAGTTGTTGGTATTGTCCGCGATAGTTGGATATCTGGAAGGATCAGCTGCTGAATGGTAGCTGGTTGGTCCTGGATAAGGCTAACTAGGTACTCTCTTGACATATGTCCATCTCTATAGCGGCGTCTGAAGGTGTTTATATGACCCTCGCCAAATCTAATCGTCAGTCTTGGTCGCTGCCTGTGTGTATCTCCATTCAGGCAGGGCGTATTGACTTGTCTCCTTGCCTCCTGTTCCTCGTGTTCAAGTCTCAGAAGTGTTGGCAAACTGTCCTCCAAATGCTGGTCATCATTTGATTGGTGCTGCTGTTGCATTTGTTGCAAGGGGCGCACATGACGTTCCAGCTGGAGCGAATATAGCGGCCTATTTAGGCGTATTGGCGTGAATGGTTCACTTATTAATTTGCGAGCATTTTTATTTGGGTGGGTATATAGGGCTTTAGTAAACTTGTCGCTGGCCTGATTGAAGATTTCCTCTACTGTGGGTATGTCATGGGCTTCCCTTATTGCCTGATTGCGCGTGTATCTTGATGCCTGGGCAATTCTACGAAGAATTTTGTTTTGCCCGACTTCAAGGCGTTTGAATTGGGTGGCCGATAGTAGAGCTCCCCATACTGGGAGCGCATAGCGCCATATTGGAGCAATCATCTGCTTATATATTGTCATTTTACAATCGACCATTAGCTGACTCTTGGCACCAATGAGCCAGTCCAATTTCTTGCACAGTGCACCAGTGCGTGCGCATAGCGTATTGACGTGATGTTTCATGTTCAATTTCTTGTCCAATTGAACTCCCAGGTATTGGTGCCTTATTTTGTTGGTTATTTCCTGACCATTTAGCCTTGGTGAGCATGCTGTCTGACTTTGTCGTTGTGTTGTGCGTAGTGTGAACATAACATGTGCTGTTTTGCTCGCATTCACCTGTATGCACCAGCGTTTTGTCCAGTTTGCAAAAGCTTGTAGGTACCTTTCATTTCTGGTTATTGCCCTATCATGCAGTAGTGATGCACACATTACTACCGTGTCATCGGCAAAGGTGGAGAGTAGTGTGCTGGTGGTAGCTGCCACACCTGCAGCCGGAGATGCAGAGTGGCATGAGTTCGTCATCACAGTTGAGGGAAGTGGCATGTCCGATGTGTACACTATGTATAAAATCGGACCCAATACGCTGCCCTGGGGTACGCCAGCGTTGATGTATCCAATTCTAGATTTGGTTCCCTCATTTCCATTTACAATGAATGTTCGGTCAGTAAGGTAGCTTTTGAGAACGTTCCACAATGGTGCAGGTAGTAGTTTCGCCAATTTGCTTAGCAGTCCATCGTGCCAGACGCGATCAAATGCTTCGCAGATATCAATGAACACAGCAGAGCAGTATTGCCTCTTTTCATATGCATTCAGTATGAATTGTGTTACACGTGCCAATTGTTGCTGTGTGCCGTGTTCTTTACGGAATCCGAATTGGTGGTTTGGTATTGCCTGGGCAAAGTCCTTGCATTCAAACATTCTGGTCATCAGGATTCGTTCAAAGATTTTGCTGAACCCTGCCAGCAGGCTTATTGGCCGGTAGGAGCTAACCTCCTCCGTTGGTTTCCCCGGTTTTAAGATCATTTTGATCTCTGCGCATTTCCATTGGCGCGGAAAGTGTCCGTGCCGAAGTATGCAGTTGTATATGTGTACGAGATATAGTATCGCTTTGCGCGGTAGTGATTTGATAACATAATTATCAATGTTATCAATGCCCGGCGTCTTTTTTAATGTCAAAGAGGCAATCACTTGGATTACTTCTTTGTCAGCGACTGGGCGGAATGTCTGTGTATTTGTCTGTTCATGCTGCTGCCGCTGTTGTTGGAGTTGCATAAACTCAGTCACCTCATTGCTGATCTGTGCTCGCTCTTCAGCCGTATTGGTTAGATTTAGGCTAAATCTTTGCTCCAGGTATGTTGCAAAGACTTCGGCCTTCTGCTCATTGGTTTTTGTCCATTCGATAGAGCTATTGCGGTTTTGTGTACCATTGCCATTGGACGTAGTGGTGCCAGAGTTGATTTTTAATGGGCGATTCGGCTCTGGTTGTCTTTTAATAGAGTTTGTTGTCCTCCATAATTGTTGTATCCGATTTGTGTCATTTTCGTTTATCTTTGCAATTTGCCGGTTAAGATTATCATTCTTATCGCGGCGCAGTGCTTTATTTAGGCGGTTTTGAGCCTGCCTGTATTGACTGCGTGCTAGCGGTGTTCGTAGCATCATATATGAGAGTTTTAGTTGCCTTTTATGTCTTATTTGCCTTAAAGTACTTGCGCCTAATTTGTTTTGGCCGTATCTAATGCGACTTAATTGCTGCCTTCTTATGCTGAGGGGGGGAGTAGCAGCTGATGCTGCATTCTTTATTTTTCCATACAGAATGTCGATGGCATCCTCTATGTCAGTTCCCGAGTTGATTTCAATATTTAATTGAAGATTTTGATTGAGTATTCTTTTGAATTTTTTAATATTTGCATTCCTTGGCAAAATTTTATTTCTGTTGTTGATTTTCTTTAGTGTTTGGCCGATAGCCAAATCAATAAGTATTGGCACATGGTCAGAGTTCAGGTCGTATGTTAGATATGTACGTAGACGCCTGTCTCCGATGCCACCGTATATTGCGAAGTCGATTGCGGATGGTTGTTTCCCTCGTGCATATGGGTAATGTGTGGTTCCGCCCGTCGCTAGTATATTATATTTTTTATTAGAGTGTATTGTATTTAATAGCTCCCTCCCTCGTTGGCAGTGACGCGTATTGCCCCACCATGTACTTTTGGCATTCCAATCACCACATATTATGAATCCCTGTGGACTCAGGCTATCAATGTGGCTAAATAGTTTGCCAAAGTTGTCTGACGTCCATTTATATTGTGGTGGGCAATATATCGGAGCGACTACAATGGTTTCTTGATTTGTTAGTGTGATGGCAACTGGTGCGCATTGTATGGCATCTTGCATTATTGGCTCCAGGGCAATATGCTTGATGCCGTGTTTGACTAGAATGGCGACACCTCCAAATCGTTGATTTGGTGCTTGCCGTGTTGCCACGTATGTGTGGTAGCCATCTATGTTAGGTGAGGCATTGTTCGCATTGTTATCTCCATTTCTGTTGGATTGGCTTCTGGCTCCTTGGCGTATTTCCATAACCATCATAATGTCTACTTTGTGATGGTGCATAAAGGCTTCCATTTCTCTGCATTTGTTGGATACTCCAGCAGCATTCCAATAGGCCATTTTAAATGTGTGGCGATATTGTCTGCTTCTGGCATTAGTCCTAATGTTATTGGTTGAGGTAGTGTTGCTGTTATGAGCAGCAGTAGTGGGTGAATTGTTGTTATTATTTATTGTATTGGCATTGTTGTTGTTAGTATAAACGTATTGGCTGTTAGACATTTTTGATTTCATTGGCGGCATTGATTGAGCTGGCATTATTGCTGGCTAGTATTGAATTGTCTGGGCATAACATGTCCAGTAGCTGAGGATCAGCATTTTTTAAAATTGCTAAGTTTTTGTACGCAGCATGATGTTTACAGACACAGATAAAATCTGTGTCAGAATTGGCGGGGCTGTTAGTTAACATGTTGCTATGCACTTGTGCTCTAGCAACATGTTGCTGAGGCCCCACAGCAGCGCTCCCAACATTCCGCTCCAAGTTCGAGTCGAACATGTTGCCATGCTCGCTCTCACCAAGCTCCGTGTTGCTGCTGTTGTTGCTGCTGCTGAATTGGCAATTGCTTGAAGCCGCTCTGCTCACGTCGCTTAAGCGCTCAAGCGGCGCTTCTGACAGCGCCGGCGTCGACAGCGACTGAGTAGCCGAGAGCGTTGGCGCTCTCTTTCGTTTCGACTTCGGCTTTCTCCGCTTATGATGCTGCTGCTGCTGCTGCTGATGTTGTTGCTGCTGCCTGGAAAGCTGCTGTCTCTGCAGGTATTGGTGTGCGCCAATGGCGACATTTCCAGCAACAGGTGCCGGGGTAAGGGGGGGGGCAGTCGCTTTTGTAGCGTTTGCTTTGGCTGCTGCAGCAATGGCCGCCGGCTTGGAAGCCGACTTTTCGCGCATTTTTTTTTTTTTTTTGGTTATGGTTATGTACTTTTGCTTATGTACTTGCCTTTATTAATTATATACATATATATATATGTATATTTATTGGGTTTTTTTGTCGCAGATTCCCTCTCTGTCGTCAGGTATCTCGTCTTAGTGGCGTCTTGTTAATATAATTGGCAGAATTTGTAGAGTCTTGGCAGTATATAACCTTATATACTTTCCACTAAATTCACTTTTTTCTATATTATTTATTTAAAATTTGTTGTTTTAATATTATTAGCATTGAGAAATGCTGATTGGCAGTGTTATATTGTTAATTTTTAATTTTTAATTATTAATTTTTAACCTTTTTTTCACTTTCGTCCATTTTAAGTGCCTTTTTTATTTTGGATTTAATTTAATTTATTGGCTTTTTAGCATTTAAAAATGCTGATTGGCTGTCTATTTGTTATTAATAAACATTTTTTTTACTTTTACTTATTGGCACAAGTTGTTCATTTTAGTTTGATTTAATTTAAATGTAATGGCAGAAAATTATAACACTTGTAGTTTTTAAGTTTTTTTTTTTAAGTAGTTCCGTCTGTCGGCCGCGCCCGGTCGGTGCCGCAGTCCAATTGCTTGGCTTGCTGGGCGTGCTGAGCGTGCTGAGCGTGCGCGGCGCACCTGGCCACCTCGGACGAGAGCCGAAAGTGTTGGTGCCTGGTGCGCTGGTCGTGTACGACCGGCCGAACAGGGAGCTTTCTTTTTTTTATTGTTTCTCATTTCTACATTGTACTCAGTTGCAAACAGAAATTTTAGGAACAGAAAATATAACGCCACTTAAAAGTATGCTACACTCCCCAGTCTGCAAGGTGGGGAGAGATGACATGAGATACATAACATAAAATAACATTAGATCTCAACTGGCCTACATAAATGAAACTTAACATAACAGAATGAACATTTAACATTAACTAGGTCAGTTTTGTGAGCGAGTAAATTCGCGATCAGCTGGCAATGCTGTCGCGTCATTGGCAAGTACATACATACATAACATACAAGTACATACACACTAAAAGGGCACGCTGCGCGCACGTAAGTAATAAAATATTTAAATTTTACAATTTTTTAAGTTTAAAAATAACTAAAATTAATTATTTTTTGTAACGCACCGCCTTCCGGTGCACCTGACGTCTGTTTCTGGCCTTTCGGTGGATTATTGGCCTCCACCGCATAAATGCCCGTCGAATTGGCATTTTCATTTGCAATTTGCATTGCTCGCTGACCGACGCTGACGCCGCCGCTGCCGCTGCCGCCGAGTGCTGTACCAAACTTTGGTGGATTATCTGCTGCTGTTGTTGTTGCTGGAGCTGCTGCTGTATGGCGAGGATCAATATCAACCACACTCCCAGGATGCATGGATGATGGATCGCCGTGTTACTGCACTTCCTTGTGCAAATTGTTTTGCCCGTAGGCTTAGTGGCATGCAGTTTGAGCTGCAATAATTTCGCACAATTGGGAGGCGCCGTAACTGGCCATTCAGCGTCAAGTGGATGACGCTTAGCGAGCTGCCAATTGTGTTTGGTCGGCCGATGTTTGTCCCTCTGAGCAGGTAAGTGAGCGTTGCAGATATTTTTCCCTTTGCGTTTGCACTTATTAACACATTTGTGTTTGTTGCAGGTACGGCGGCTGCTGCCGGGCTTCTTTGCTGGCATCTGGGCTGCCATTTGACGCCTTCGTTTGTGTCGCCGCTCCATATTTTTGACTTTCGTCAAGCATTGGCTGTTGTTGTGTTGCTGATCATGCAACTCAATTTGGAGCTGGTGCCAGTGGATTGGGGAGGCCGTTCTGGCCGCCTTTGACCGTTGTTGCTGCCTCCGATGATCATCACAGGCAGGCTGCCATACTGGCTGGTACATTTGGGTACCCGTGGAGCCCGCTGTGTTGACCATCGATCGTTCTTTGTTGAGCCGCCGCCCCCGAAGGATTGACCGCTGGATTGGCTGGCTAGCGGAGACTTGTGGAGCCGCCGCTGTCCATTGTTGTAGAAGCTTTTGCTCCCACTGAGCGTGCTGTGACGTCGTCGTCTGCTTTCGTTGCCCCTTGGAGGACGCGGTGAACACCATAAGATGGCGCTGTTGCACCTGCTGTTCCCGTATAGCCGGCTGGCAACCGAGAGGGTGCTGCATATGCCCATTGGAGGGCGTGGTGGCTGCCGTTGACTGTTGTTGCTGCGCTTGCTGCCCCCATAGTGCCAAATGGCAATTTGGAGGCTGATGCATTTGCCCATAGGAGGGCGTGGTGATCGTCGTCGGCTGGTGCATCGTTCCCTGCTGCCCCCAAGGGACGGGCTGACGATTAGTAGGCGGCTGTGCATGCCCGATTGTGGGCGTGGTCACTGACGTCGGCTGGTGCGACGCCCTCTGCTGCCGCCATGCTGCAGTATCGCAATTTGGAGGCTGCTGCAACTGCCCATAGGAGGACGTGGTGGCTTCCATCGACTGGCTCATCGTCTCCTGTTGCCCCCAGAGAAGAGGCTGCGGATTTAGGAGCTGCTGTGCGTGCCCAATTGTGGGCGTGGTGGCTGACGTCGGCTGGTGCGACGCCCTCTGCCGCCCCCATAGAGCCGAATGGCAATTTGGAGGCTGCTGCAACTGCCCATAGGAGGACGTGGTGGCTTCCATCGACTGGCTCATCGTCTCCTGTTGCCCCCAGAGAAGAGGCTGCGGATTTAGGAGTTGCTGTGCGTGCCCAATTGTGGGCGTGGTGGCTGACGTCGGCTGGTGCGACGCCCTCTGCCGCCCCCATAGAGCCAAATGGCAATTTGGAGGCTGCTGCAACTGCCCATAGGAGGACGTGGTGGCTTCCATCGACTGGCTCATCGTCTCCTGTTGCCCCCAGAGAAGAGGCTGCGGATTTAGGAGCTGCTGTGCGTGCCCAATTGTGGGCGTGGTGGCTGACGTCGGTTGGTGCGACGCCCTTTGCCGCCCCCATAGTGCCAAATGGCAATTTGGAGGCTGCTGCAACTGCCCATAGGAGGACGTGGTGGCTTCCATCGACTGGCTCATCGTTCCCTGCTGCCCCCAAGGGACGGGCTGACGATTAGTAGGCGGCTGTGCGTGCCCGATTGTGGGCGTGGTCACTGACGTCGGCTGGTGCGACGCCCTCTGCTGCCGCCATGCTGCAGTATCGCAATTTGGAGGCTGCTGCAACTGCCCATAGGAGGACGTGGTGGCTTCCATCGACTGGCTCATCGTCTCCTGTTGCCCCCAGAGAAGAGGCTGCGGATTTAGGAGCTGCTGTGCGTGCCCAGTTGTGGGCGTGGTGACTGACGTCGGCTGGTGCGACGCCCTCTGCCGCCCCCATAGAGCCGAATGGCAATTTGGAGGCTGCTGCAACTGCCCATAGGAGGACGTGGTGGCTTCCATCGACTGGCTCATCGTCTCCTGTTGCCCCCAGAGAAGAGGCTGCGGATTTAGGAGCTGCTGTGCGTGCCCGATTGTGGGCGTGGTGGCTGACGTCGGTTGGTGCGACGCCCTTTGCCGCCCCCATAGTGCCAAATGGCAATTTGGAGGCTGCTGCAACTGCCCATAGGAGGACGTGGTGGCTTCCATCGACTGGCTCATCGTCTCCTGTTGCCCCCAGAGAAGAGGCTGCGGATTTAGGAGCTGCTGTGCGTGCCCAATTGTGGGCGTGGTGGCTGACGTCGGCTGGTGCGACGCCCTCTGCCGCCCCCATAGAGCCGAATGGCAATTTGGAGGCTGCTGCAACTGCCCATAGGAGGACGTGGTGGCTTCCATCGACTGGTGCTGCGATCTACATTGCTCCTGGAGGATGGGATGCCCTATTGGAGGAATTTGCTGTTGATATTGCTGAGTGAGTGGGCTTTGTGATTTAAATTGAATATTGTTAACATTTCCGTCCGATGTCAAGTCCGAATTTGTTAGTTTGTGATTGTTTTTGTTAGTCTGATCGTGAGTAGCGTCAGGTAGTGGCAGCGTGTCGTCATCTTGGGGACCTAATTGCATAATTTCATGCATCAGGTTCTCAAGTAACTCGCGTTCATGTGGGTTCGTATTGTCTACGTCCCTAACTAATTTTGTCTCTAAAACATTGAATATGTGCTCAACTATTGGATCAAGCGGCTGTATGTCTTTTTCTTCTTTTTTATTTTCTAAGTCATCAGTCCGCATGTTTTGTTGCACAGAGTGCATAATTGTCTGTTCTAGTAGGACTTCATTTCTTAATGGTTGACAATCTAAATTGTCTACCTGAGTAGGATGCCTGTATTTTGTGGGCACGCTGTATTTATTCATACTACGCGCTATTGGTGCGCGTAGCAGCGTGTGCCCTCTATAATGTTTTTTAAAACCTGAGTTGCCTTTTTGGCTACGGCGGAGTGAGGGAGTTTCATATTCGTATTCGTGTTCGTCGTGTTTGAACATTTCATTCATAATCTCGATTGCCTCCTCAGAGTTGAAGTCAAACTCCGATTCTAAGGCTGCGTGCAAGTCATTGTATATATATTTGTTAAGCTCATCGATAGCTTCTTTGTATTCATCGTTGCGTTTTTTAATTTTATTATTAGTTTTGTTTATAGGCTGGCCGATAGCCAGTTGTTGGTTGACAGTATTATTGTCGATATTTGCAAATTTGAATGCAGGTAGCCGATTTCCTTGTCTGTAAGGGATGATGGCGTCTCTGCTTGTTGCTGATTGATTGTTTTGTATTATGTTACTAGAGTTTGTTGTCAACTCCCTCACTCTCTGGCCGTTTCTCATTTGTTGTCTGTTTTTACTCATTTTGTGTATCATTGGCGTCCGTAGATCGTCTAGCAGCTGAGCTGACTAGCGTCCTAGTGGCAGAGCCATGCAAATTAATTGCAGGCATTGAATTATTTGGTTTGTCGGCCACTATTATTAAGAGCAGTCCAACTAATTGTTCCAATTGCTGAGACATTGATTTTATTGCTTCTATATTGCTATTTAAAGCAATTATAGTAGCATTATTGGTAGGTTCTTGGCTAAGTTGTTGTTGTTGTTGTTGTTGCTGTTCCTGCCGTTGCCCAGTTGTCTGCCTGTTGAGCAGCTGATGACTTGCGCCTGTATTAATTGTTTTCTTCTTCTCAGCTACTTGTTGAGTACTTTGGCGCTGTTCTTTTTGTAGCCTTTGTTGGAATTTGAGAAGATGTTGTGTGGCCGGATTATGTACCCGGCCAGGATTAGCTCGCCCGCTTGCCACCTGACTATATGTCATGGAGCTGTTGACGATGTTGTCGTTGCTCTGCTGCCGCTGCTGATGTTTTTGCTGCTGCTGCTGCTGCTGGAGATTGCGATTTTTGGGTCCCTCATTATGCGCTTCGTGTTGGCGCTTATTGATAGGTAGCTGTTGTGAATATTGTTGCTGCTGCTGGCTGGGCACAGTTCGTGTCCGATTTGCTGCTAATTTCTTCAGCTCCTCCTTAAAGACTTTGCAGCCTTTATAATTGGCGACATGCTGGCCATGGCAGTTGGCGCATTTTGGAGGCGCGCCTCTTGCCTTGGTGCATGTCGTTGTTGGGTGACCATTTCCGCATTTCAGGCATACAAATTGCCGACGGCAATAGTTCTTACTGTGTCCGTAAGCCTGGCAACGGTGACACTGTACTGGATCAGTGCGTTTCCGTTGTCTCTCCACCTTGATCTCTTGGCTTCCTAAATGTTCCAGCTCAAGGATCTTAGCGTTATTGTCGTTCTTTTTCAGCTCTATTTCAAACGTATTGATAGGTTTGGCCGTGAAACGCTCTTTAATAACGCCCACGTACCTCACCTCATGTCCCCTTTTTTGCAGCTCCATGCGAATCCAATCGCATGAAGTTGTGTGGTGTAGATGGCGAATAATTGCTCTGAAGCCTCGCTCGTCGCGCATTTGATGCGTGTGCCGGTGGACATTTGAGGCATCAGTCAACTCGATTGTTGATTTGTATGACTCTATGTCCACGCATTGCACACGCACACCACCTGTTTGCGTACTCTTCGTAGCAAACTTGTTGACACCAATTCTCTGTGTAATATCCTCAACTAATTTCGTGATATTCTCAACGTTTGGCAGGTAAATAGTGGGCACCTTGGCCCGTTGAGCTGTATGCAGCTGTATTGGCTGGCTAGTGATTGCCGTCGGGGTGCAGTCTGTTGCCGTTTCGTCAACTTCCATGTTTTTCTCACTTTCATTGTTATTATCTGTTTCTGTTCTCTTATTTAGTCTATTGGCTGTAATTGCATTGCTCTCCGCTGTGAGTTTCTTGGCTACTAATATGGCTGCATCCGACTTTAAGAAGTCTGAATACGTGGGAGTAGCCCGTCCACTATTTGCATTCATGATATATTCAGCGTACGCAGCAATATGTGCACGCTTCTCTATTGAATTGGTTGGCAGTGCTGGTGACATTTTCCGCTTCATTGGTTTTTTTTTGACCGCATTGACTTTGCTTGGACCAGTGTTGCTGGTATCCATAATGTCACCCTCTTTAATTGGCAGATTTTGTTGCCCACTCGCTTCAAATTCTGTGTCTGAGACGAACATCATCTCAAGTGGTAAATTATCAGCATAATTGTTATAATAGCATTGGCTGGCCGATGGAGTAACATCGGCATTATTTTTATTCGTATTATCAGCATTCTCCTGGCTGTCGGTGACACAGATAAAATCTGTGTCAGAATTGGCGGGGCTGTTAGTTAACATGTTGCTATGCACTTGTGCTCTAGCAACATGTTGCTGAGGCCCCACAGCAGCGCTCCCAACATTCCGCTCCAAGTTCGAGTCGAACATGTTGCCATGCTCGCTCTCACCAAGCTCCGTGTTGCTGCTGTTGTTGCTGCTGTTGAGTTGGCAATTTCTTGAAGCCGCTCTGTTCACGTCGCTTAAGCGCTCAAGCGGCGCTTCTGACAGCGCCGGCGTCGACAGCGACTGAGTAGCCGAGAGCGTTGGCGCTCTCTTTCGTTTCGACTTCGGCTTTCTCCGCTTATGATGCTGCTGCTGCTGCTGCTGATGTTGTTGCTGCTGCCTGGAAAGCTGCTGTCTCTGCAGGTATTGGTGTGCGCCAATGGCGACATTTCCAGCAACAGGTGCCGGGGTAAGGGGGGGGGCAGTCGCTTTTGTAGCGTTTGCTTTGGCTGCTGCAGCAATGGCCGCCGGCTTGGAAGCCGACTTTTCGCGCATTTTTTTTTTTTTTTTGGTTATGGTTATGTACTTTTGCTTATGTACTTGCCTTTATTAATTATATACATATATATATATGTATATTTATTGGGTTTTTTTGTCGCAGATTCCCTCGCTGTCGTCAGGTATCTCGTCTTAGTGGCGTCTTGTTAATATAATTGGCAGAATTTGTAGAGTCTTGGCAGTATATAACCTTATATACTTTCCACTAAATTCACTTTTTTCTATATTATTTATTTAAAATTTGTTGTTTTAATATTATTAGCATTGAGAAATGCTGATTGGCAGTGTTATATTGTTAATTTTTAATTTTTAATTATTAATTTTTAACCTTTTTTTCACTTTCGTCCATTTTAAGTGCCTTTTTTATTTTGGATTTAATTTAATTTATTGGCTTTTTAGCATTTAAAAATGCTGATTGGCTGTCTATTTGTTATTAATAAACATTTTTTTTTACTTTTACTTATTGGCACAAGTTGTTCATTTTAGTTTGATTTAATTTAAATGTAATGGCAGAAAATTATAACACTTGTAGTTTTTAAGTTTTTTTTTGTTGTAGTTCCGTCTGTCGGCCGCGCCCGGTCGGTGCCGCAGTCCAATTGCTTGGCTTGCTGGGCGTGCTGAGCGTGCGCGGCGCACCTGGCCACCTCGGACGAGAGCCGAAAGTGTTGGTGCCTGGTGCGCTGGTCGTGTACGACCGGCCGAACACGGAGCTTTCTTTTTATTGTTTCTCATTTCTACATGTTTCTCAGTTGCGAACAGAAATTTTAGGAACAGAAAATATGTCGCCACTTAAAAGTATGCTACACTCCCCAGTCTGCAAGGTGGGGAGAGATGACATGAGATACATAACATAAAATAACATTAGATCTCGACTGACCTACATAAATGAAACTTAACATAACAGAATGAACATTTAACATTAACTAGGTCAGTTTTGTGAGCGAGTGAATTCGCGATCAGCTGGCAATGCTGTCGCGTCATTGGCAAGTACATACATACATAACATACAAGTACATACACACTAAAAGGGCACGCTGCGCGCACGTAAGTAATAAAATATTTAAATTTTACAATTTTTTAAGTTTTAAAATAACTAAAATTAATTATTTTTTGTAACGCACCGCCTTCCGGTGCACCTGACGTCTGTTTCTGGCCTTTCGGTGGATTATTGGCCTCCACCGCATAAATGCCCGTCGAATTGGCATTTTCATTTGCAATTTGCATTGCTCGCTGACCGACGCTGACGCCGCCGCTGCCGCTGCCGCCGAGTGCTGTACCAAACTTTGGTGGATTATCTGCTGCTGTTGTTGTTGCTGGAGCTGCTGCTGTATGGCGAGGATCAATATCAACCACACTCCCAGGATGCGTGGATGATGGATCGCCGTGTTACTGCACTTCCTTGTGCAAATTGTTTTGCCCGTAGGCTTAGTGGCGTGCAGTTTGAGCTGCAATAATTTCGCACAATTGGGAGGCGCCGTAACTGGCCATTCAGCGTCAAGTGGATGACGCTTAACGAGCTGCCAATTGTGTTTGGTCGGCCGATGTTTGTCCCTCTGAGCAGGTAAGCGAGCGTTGCAGTTATTTTTTCCTTTGCTTTTGCGCTTATTAACGCCTTTACGTTTGTTGCAGGTACGGCGGCTGCTGCCGGGCTTCTTTGCTGGCATCTGGGCTGCCATTTGACGCCTTCGTTTGTGTCGCCGCTCCATATTTTTGACTTTCGTCAAGCATTGGCTGTTGTTGTGTTGCTGATCAGGCAACTCAATTTGGAGCTGGTGCCAGTGGATTGGGGAGGCCGTTCTGGCCGCCTTTGACCGTTGTTGCTGCCTCCGATGATCATCACAGGCAGGCTGCCATACTGGCTGGTACATTTGGGTACCCGTGGAGCCCGCTGTGTTGACCATCGATCGTTCTTTGTTGAGCCGCCGCCCCCGAAGGATTGACCGCTGGATTGGCTGGCTAGCGGAGACTTGTGGAGCCGCCGCTGTCCATTGTTGTAGAAGCTTTTGCTCCCACTGAGCGTGCTGTGACGTCGTCGTCTGCTTTCGTTGCCCCTTGGAGGACGCGGTGAACACCATAAGATGGCGCTGTTGCACCTGCTGTTCCCGTATAGCCGGCTGGCAAACGAGAGGCTGCTGCATATGCCCGTTGGAGGGCGTGGTGGCTGCCGTTGACTGTTGTTGCTGCGCTTGCTGCCCCCATAGTGCCAAATGGCAATTTGGAGGCTGATGCATTTGCCCATAGGAGGGCGTGGTGATCGTCGTCGGCTGGTGCATCGTTCCCTGCTGCCCCCAAGGGACGGGCTGACGATTAGTAGGCGGCTGTGCGTGCCCGATTGTGGGCGTGGTCACTGACGTCGGCTGGTGCGACGCCCTCTGCTGCCGCCATGCTGCAGTATCGCAATTTGGAGGCTGCTGCAACTGCCCATAGGAGGACGTGGTGGCTTCCATCGACTGGCTCATCGTCTCCTGTTGCCCCCAGAGAAGAGGCTGCGGATTTAGGAGCTGCTGTGCGTGCCCAATTGTGGGCGTGGTGGCTGACGTCGGCTGGTGCGACGCCCTCTGCCGCCCCCATAGAGCCGAATGGCAATTTGGAGGCTGCTGCAACTGCTCATAGGAGGACGTGGTGGCTTCCATCGACTGGCTCATCGTCTCCTGTTGCCCCCAGAGAAGAGGCTGCGGATTTAGGAGCTGCTGTGCGTGCCCAATTGTGGGCGTGGTGGCTGACGTCGGCTGGTGCGACGCCCTCTGCCGCCCCCATAGAGCCGAATGGCAATTTGGAGGCTGCTGCAACTGCCCATAGGAGGACGTGGTGGCTTCCATCGACTGGCTCATCGTCTCCTGTTGCCCCCCAGAGAAGAGGCTGCGGATTTAGGAGCTGCTGTGCGTGCCCAATTGTGGGCGTGGTGGCTGACGTCGGCTGGTGCGACGCCCTCTGCCGCCCCCATAGAGCCGAATGGCAATTTGGAGGCTGCTGCAACTGCCCATAGGAGGACGTGGTGGCTTCCATCGACTGGCTCATCGTCTCCTGTTGCCCCCAGAGAAGAGGCTGCGGATTTAGGAGCTGCTGTGCGTGCCCAATTGTGGGCGTGGTGGCTGACGTCGGCTGGTGCGACGCCCTCTGCCGCCCCCATAGAGCCGAATGGCAATTTGGAGGCTGCTGCAACTGCCCATAGGAGGACGTGGTGGCTTCCATCGACTGGCTCATCGTCTCCTGTTGCCCCCAGAGAAGAGGCTGCGGATTTAGGAGCTGCTGTGCGTGCCCAATTGTGGGCGTGGTGGCTGACGTCGGCTGGTGCGACGCCCTCTGCCGCCCCCATAGAGCCGAATGGCAATTTGGAGGCTGCTGCAACTGCCCATAGGAGGACGTGGTGGCTTCCATCGACTGGCTCATCGTCTCCTGTTGCCCCCAGAGAAGAGGCTGCGGATTTAGGAGCTGCTGTGCGTGCCCAATTGTGGGCGTGGTGGCTGACGTCGGTTGGTGCGACGCCCTTTGCCGCCCCCATAGTGCCAAATGGCAATTTGGAGGCTGCTGCAACTGCCCATAGGAGGACGTGGTGGCTTCCATCGACTGGTGCTGCGATCTACATTGCTCCTGGAGGATGGGATGCCCTATTGGAGGAATTTGCTGTTGATATTGCTGAGTGAGTGGGCTTTGTGATTTAAATTGAATATTGTTAACATTTCCGTCCGATGTCAAGTCCGAATTTGTTAGTTTGTGATTGTTTTTGTTAGTCTGATCGTGAGTAGCGTCAGGTAGTGGCAGCGTGTCGTCATCTTGGGGACCTAATTGCATAATTTCATGCATCAGGTTCTCAAGTAACTCGCGTTCATGTGGGTTCGTATTGTCTACGTCCCTAACTAATTTTGTCTCTAAAACATTGAATATGTGCTCAACTATTGGATCAAGCGGCTGTATGTCTTTTTCTTCTTTTTTATTTTCTAAGTCATCAGTCCGCATGTTTTGTTGCACAGAGTGCATAATTGTCTGTTCTAGTAGGACTTCATTTCTTAATGGTTGACAATCTAAATTGTCTACCTGAGTAGGATGCCTGTATTTTGTGGGCACGCTGTATTTATTCATACTACGCGCTATTGGTGCGCGTAGCAGCGTGTGCCCTCTATAATGTTTTTTAAAACCTGAGTTGCCTTTTTGGCTACGGCGGAGTGAGGGAGTTTCATATTCGTATTCGTGTTCGTCGTGTTTGAACATTTCATTCATAATCTCGATTGCCTCCTCAGAGTTGAAGTCAAACTCCGATTCTAAGGCTGCGTGCAAGTCATTGTATATATATTTGTTAAGCTCATCGATAGCTTCTTTGTATTCATCGTTGCGTTTTTTAATTTTATTATTAGTTTTGTTTATAGGCTGGCCGATAGCCAGTTGTTGGTTGACAGTATTATTGTCGATATTTGCAAATTTGAATGCAGGTAGCCGATTTCCTTGTCTGTAAGGGATGATGGCGTCTCTGCTTGTTGCTGATTGATTGTTTTGTATTATGTTACTAGAGTTTGTTGTCAACTCCCTCACTCTCTGGCCGTTTCTCATTTGTTGTCTGTTTTTACTCATTTTGTGTATCATTGGCGTCCGTAGATCGTCTAGCAGCTGAGCTGACTAGCGTCCTAGTGGCAGAGCCATGCAAATTAATTGCAGGCATTGAATTATTTGGTTTGTCGGCCACTATTATTAAGAGCAGTCCAACTAATTGTTCCAATTGCTGAGACATTGATTTTATTGCTTCTATATTGCTATTTAAAGCAATTATAGTAGCATTATTGGTAGGTTCTTGGCTAAGTTGTTGTTGTTGTTGTTGTTGCTGTTCCTGCCGTTGCCCAGTTGTCTGCCTGTTGAGCAGCTGATGACTTGCGCCTGTATTAATTGTTTTCTTCTTCTCAGCTACTTGTTGAGTACTTTGGCGCTGTTCTTTTTGTAGCCTTTGTTGGAATTTGAGAAGATGTTGTGTGGCCGGATTATGTACCCGGCCAGGATTAGCTCGCCCGCTTGCCACCTGACTATATGTCATGGAGCTGTTGACGATGTTGTCGTTGCTCTGCTGCCGCTGCTGATGTTTTTGCTGCTGCTGCTGCTGCTGGAGATTGCGATTTTTGGGTCCCTCATTATGCGCTTCGTGTTGGCGCTTATTGATAGGTAGCTGTTGTGAATATTGTTGCTGCTGCTGGCTGGGCACAGTTCGTGTCCGATTTGCTGCTAATTTCTTCAGCTCCTCCTTAAAGACTTTGCAGCCTTTATAATTGGCGACATGCTGGCCATGGCAGTTGGCGCATTTTGGAGGCGCGCCTCTTGCCTTGGTGCATGTCGTTGTTGGGTGACCATTTCCGCATTTCAGGCATACAAATTGCCGACGGCAATAGTTCTTACTGTGTCCGTAAGCCTGGCAACGGTGACACTGTACTGGATCAGTGCGTTTCCGTTGTCTCTCCACCTTGATCTCTTGGCTTCCTAAATGTTCCAGCTCAAGGATCTTAGCGTTATTGTCGTTCTTTTTCAGCTCTATTTCAAACGTATTGATAGGTTTTTTTTTTTTTTTTTTTTTTGTAGTATGTACTGGTCTATTACTCAGTACATACGGCTGGTGGCCCAGATCCGTTTGCTGGCTGGGATCTGGACAAGTTTACCACACTGCGCCGCTGAGCGGTCCACGCGGAATCGGTCGTTGTCTTGGGAGGCGGTTGTTGGTTCTGCAGGGTATGGCTGGGTATAGCCTTTGTTTTTGGCGCTTGGTAGGTTGCTCAGGTTGGAGCTTAATGTGCTGGGTGTAGCATATATTGTATTATAATTGGGTGGTCAATATGCAATTGTGGCGTAGTTGGCTAGCCTGGAATGTATAGCATATTGTGGTTGTTAGTTGTGGTTAGTATGTGCGCCAGGTTGGAATAAGTAATAGATTAGTTAATTAGTTTTTTTTTTTTTTTTTTTTTTTTTTTTTTTTTTTTTTTTTTTTTTTTTTATGGTTTATGGTTTTTTGAGCAGTTTGGCATAGGAGTTGTGCCGGCTTGCATTGGTTTGTGGGGTGTTCTTGGTGACTGCTCACTCACCTGATTTATACCTGCCCAGAAGGACAGTGCTCCAGGCACTCAAGCAAAGCAGTTTTAGTAGCCTGATGTGACTTTTTTTTTTTTTTTTTTTTTTTTTTTGCAATGGAATATTATGGTGCAGTGTTGGGGATTGTGTTCTTTGTTACTGCTCACTCACCTGGTTTACACATGCCCAGAAGGGCAGAGCTCCAGGCACCCAAGCAAAGCAGTTTTTAGCACTGGGTGTTGTGCAGTTTTTGTTTATCACTGCTCGCTCACCTGGTTTACACATGTCCAGAGGGACAGAGCTCCAGGTACCCAAGCAGAGCAGTTGGGTAGTCTGATATGACTGTTTTGGCATTGGGATATTGGGTTGCAGGTACTTTGTTGCTGCTTACTCACCTGGTTTACACGTACCCAGCAGGGCAGAGCTCCAGGTACCCAAGCAAAGCAGCTTTAGCAGTCTGGTATGGCTTTTTTTTTTTTTTTTTTTTTTTTTTTTTTTTTTTTTTTTTTTTTTTTGTTTGGGGCACTATTGGTGTGCGTAGGTCTCCTGTTGCTATTGAGCAGATTGGATTTGTTTTAGTTTATCAGGTGGGAACGTTAATATGCAACTTGGTTGTCGTCTGTGTATCTTTGAACATACACTTAAGGGTCTCTTTTCAGTCTCTATTCCGATATACAGAAAGACTCACATATTAACGGGGTTACGGGGTTGTTTGTAGTGGAATTGGTTGTAGTGTAATTCCAGCATTGTGAGTTGGCAGTGCAGATAGTGCGATTGTGGGTATACAATAGGTTTGGCTAGTTTGGTTGGCTGAGCAATTTGTTGGGTGTTGAATATTTGTAAAGGTTACTGTATATTATTATCTTGGTATTAGTTTTATTAGATTTTATTGCATGTTTGCATAGGTTATTGTAGATTATTGCTATTATGTATTGTTATGTATGTATTGTTATTATCATTGTATACTATATTGTTAATATTGTTATGTATTTTTAGGTTGTATTTATTAGGTTTTATTGCATGTTTGCATAGGTTATTGTATATTATTGCTATTATGTATTGTTATTATTATTGTATACTATTTTATATTATTGTATTGTACTAATATGTTGTATTGTATATTGTTAAGTTTGTTATGTATTTTATTTTTTTTTTTTTTTTTTTTTTTTTTTTTTTTTTTTTTTTTTTTTTTTTTTTTTTTTTTTTTTTTTTTTTTTTTTTTTTTTTTTTTTTTTTTTTTTTTTTTTTTTTTTTTTTTTTTTTTTTTTTTTTTTAATTTTATTTTATTTTATTTTTTTTTTTTTTTTTTTTTTTTTTTTATCTGCATCGAATAATATGTTTATTTAGGTTGTGTTATTATTGTCATTAGTTATGTTGTTAGTGAAATTGTTTGTTAGTGTTTTTGGTTGTTAGGCAGTTTAATTGGGGATAGGGTTAGGGTCAGCAATATCAGAGGTAATGATGATGGATGCATAAAATATGCTTGCATCATTGTAGTTCTTCATTTTATGCTGACCCTTTTGGACATTAGGGTAGTTTTGGCTTCTGTGGTCAGTCTTCATAGTGGGGATTGGTTTAGGCATTTATTGGTGGTGCTAGGCTGCTAGCTTGGCATATATTGGTGTATGCAGTGCTCGTGGTTTGGTTCAGGTGAGCTGTTGGATTTGGTTAGTGCGCATGGTTTGCGTTTGCTCGTGTTGGTTGAGCTGTTGACCTTATATATTTATTCGTGCGTATCGTCACAGGCAGTCAGATATTTTGATGGATTATAGCGGAATATTGGTTGTGGATGGAATTGGCTCGTGGATTGAGCTGTTTGGTTTTAAATTGGTGCATGTTTGCACTGGCTGTTGGGTATCTTGGTATGCTCTAAGATTGTTTATGTCACAATATAGATCGAGGTGACTGTTCTGACCCATGATGGTTGGGCTTAGGAGAGTTTGTTTGGTGTATTTTGGCACTTGGCTTTGGGGCATGTTTAGTTTGGTGCTGTGGGTTAGGTATACGTTCATTTGTGGCATGTTATTTGGGCTCACATAACGAGTTGGTTGTGTTTTGTTTTGATTTATGCTGGCTGAGCGGCTAATATTTAGATTGGTTGTTTGTTAATGTGATTCTGGGTTGTGTGATCTTGATGGCCATGGAGCGTGGGTCAGCAGTGTCAGAGATAATGATAGTATTAGCATGGTTCGCTTGTATCATTATATTTCATCACTATGTGCTGACCCATTCGGCTAGGCAGTTTTCTTGGTTTGTTATTATTGTGCTATTGGTAAGTAACACTTGGTGGTTTGTCATTTAGGCAGTTTTTTTTTTTTTTTTTTTTTTTTTTTTATTTGTGTTTGGTAGGTGCGGCTTAATGTTTTATGGTTTAGGCATGGCATAGTTTTGAGGTGTATGCTGTTTTTTTTTTTTTTTTTTTTTTTGTTTTTAAATTTATAGTTGTTAGTTTATAGTGTTAGCGGTAGTATAAAGTCTTGAGAGCTATGTGCTGATTGTACTAGGATTTGATTGGGCTGTGTAAGGAGTTGTTCCTGCTGCTGGGGTGTACTGTCAACTTGCACTGCAATGGATGTTAGGAGTCTTTCGGTTTCTTGGAGTTTTTTGTTTAGGGCGAGTAGGTCTCGATTAATGCTATTCATTGTGTTGACATTCATTGGGAAACGGAGGGTGAAGAATCTTTCTGTAGTGTCTGGGTCATATGGTAACCTAGCACGTAGTTCGTTAATTTTTTGGAGTATGCTACGCTTTTTGTTTTTTTTTTTTTTTTTGTAGTATGTACTGGTCTATTACTCAGTACATACGGCTGGTGGCCCAGATCCGTTTGCTGGCTGGGATCTGGACAAGTTTACCACACTGCGCCGCTGAGCGGTCCACGCGGAATCGGTCGTTGTCTTGGGAGGCGGTTGTTGGTTCTGCAGGGTATGGCTGGGTATAGCCTTTGTTTTTGGCGCTTGGTAGGTTGCTCAGGTTGGAGCTTAATGTGCTGGGTGTAGCATATATTGTATTATAATTGGGTGGTCAATATGCAATTGTGGCGTAGTTGGCTAGCCTGGAATGTATAGCATATTGTGGTTGTTAGTTGTGGTTAGTATGTGCGCCAGGTTGGAATAAGTAATAGATTAGTTAATTAGTTTTTTTATTTTTATTTTTTTTTTTTTTTTTTTTTTTTTTTTTTTTTTTTTATGGTTTATGGTTTTTTGAGCAGTTTGGCATAGGAGTTGTGCCGGCTTGCATTGGTTTGTGGGGTGTTCTTGGTGACTGCTCACTCACCTGATTTATACCTGCCCAGAAGGACAGTGCTCCAGGCACTCAAGCAAAGCAGTTTTAGTAGCCTGATGTGACTTTTTTTTTTTTTTTTTTTTTTTTTTTTGCAATGGAATATTATGGTGCAGTGTTGGGGATTGTGTTCTTTGTTACTGCTCACTCACCTGGTTTACACATGCCCAGAAGGGCAGAGCTCCAGGCACCCAAGCAAAGCAGTTTTTAGCACTGGGTGTTGTGCAGTTTTTGTTTATCACTGCTCGCTCACCTGGTTTACACATGTCCAGAGGGACAGAGCTCCAGGTACCCAAGCAGAGCAGTTGGGTAGTCTGATATGACTGTTTTGGCATTGGGATATTGGGTTGCAGGTACTTTGTTGCTGCTTACTCACCTGGTTTACACGTACCCAGCAGGGCAGAGCTCCAGGTACCCAAGCAAAGCAGCTTTAGCAGTCTGGTATGGCTTTTTTTTTTTTTTTTTTTTTTTTTTTTTTTTTTTTTTTTTTTTTTTTGGGGCACTATTGGTGTGCGTAGGTCTCCTGTTGCTATTGAGCAGATTGGATTTGTTTTAGTTTATCAGGTGGGAACGTTAATATGCAACTTGGTTGTCGTCTGTGTATCTTTGAACATACACTTAAGGGTCTCTTTTCAGTCTCTATTCCGATATACAGAAAGACTCACATATTAACGGGGTTACGGGGTTGTTTGTAGTTTCCTTTATATTGACAGAGCATTTACAGATACCGTACAAGCAGATGGAAGCGAGTGGGTGAATGAAATAAGAGCGAACACACAGGAGGAATTGGTTCCCACTTGACCATGGTGCATCAACATATTCCAAACATACACGCTCCACATCCGCATGTAGGCAGCCAAGCCTTGTCCAGATTTATTTATGATAGATGTTTACAAATTTCAGTTAACAAAATTTGAAGCTTAATATAATCACAATTCTTTGAAATAAAATAGTAAAGGGTTTTATCCCGGTATGACATAGCAAGTGTATTTATGTTTGTCTCTTTTCTTCTTTGTAGTTGATTGTGATTAATTGAGCATAACATCTTTAGATTGAAAGCGACGACAGCATTACTAGTATTTGGCATGCCATAAGTCGGCTGTTCTGATAATGTGCTGTAAGGGAGAGGAGGTGACGTGAAATGGCAAGAGTGCAGGGCAACGCTAGGTGAAACATATCTGCTTGAGACAAAGGCAGAATGAAAAACACATCGAATACCCTGCTGCTACAGTGCCAGGTATGACGGAGTATTTTAACTGGTTACCATGCATTGTCGTTTGACTGTCTCCCCTCTCATAGAGACTGACGTGCGATGGATTTTTAATGTATGGAGTAAGTTTATTTATGGGTAATGTTGTGTGCTGCGCAACTGGGTTAATGGCAAGGACATCAAATAACTGATGCAAGAGATTAGAAGGAGTGGGTGATTGTAATATGAGCAAGTTGCCGCCAGCATAACAAGAACATACACGGTTGCGGTCTTGGCATTGTCTCTATTCCAGTATGCAAAACAGGAGTTTGTTCATATTGAGAGTATACTACATGTGGAGGAAGTAGATACGGGATTTAAGATTTCAAGATCATTGGGTTATCACTAGGATAACTATGAAGAGTATTCTAGACCAAAATTATAAACTGAAATAATTTTGCTAAAATCTTGCAGCGCTTATGAACATCATCTGCATGATAAGTTTAGAGAGCTAAGTTGAAACTGTTTGCTCACCTAGGCTGCACATGGTTTTTAAACAGGGCCCCCGGTATACGAGACAAACATGTCCAATTCGTTGTTTAGAAATAGTTGTCGGTTTGCTCACCTAGGCTGCACATGCCTTTTTTATAGACAGGGCCCCCGGTATACGAGACAAACTTGTCCTGTATATCAGCAGAGATGTGCATTAAAGAGTTGCATTGTTTGAGGTGGAATTGGGGAGAAATTCGAACAGTCAAAGAAAGCTACTTGCCGGAGAACCAGTGCATAATGTGTGGGAGAGTTAGTGTGAGGCTGGTCACGGTAAAACCGGCCAGGTGATCGTGCACAAGAGGCACAAAAGGCTTGGCCGAGAGCAGTATGACCGGCCAGGTAATCGCATACAGGGGCTCGAAAGGCTTGGAAGCAGCCTAAGACATCAAAATACATATGCATTAGGCTAGTTCTGAACATCAGTATATGGTTCCCAAGAAGAGTATCAAGTACATCGTAGTGCGTCAATCATAAGCATCATGGATAGCCTTGTAAACAAGCAGAGAGACATCTCAGAGTATCAAGCATAAGGGCATCGGTGAAGAGGAGTTCACTCAAAAGACATCAATTATATGTGTTGTAGGTTATCAAGCACAAATATATCAATAGCATGGCACAGGGCATAAGAAAATGAGTATCAAGTATAGCATACAATATAAGGCATTAAGTATGACCATCGCAACCAGCTCCGAGGACCATTGATTAGGGTACAGTGCAGCATCATACAGCAGCAAGCATAAAAGCATCGGTAATGGGACAAGATCAACAGCGTCATCTTTGCTGCTGCATACAGAGGGCATAGGGGGCCAGGAGCAAATGCTCACGCGGGAGGGTGCATGCAAGTAAAAGGAGGTTAGTGAAGCTGTTTGAATTGTGAGTACTTACTGAAAGTGATCATTTGACCGTTATGACAAGGTAGCTGATTCTAGCATTGCTAGAGTAGAGTTGATGCAGGCAGATAGAATTAGATGAGGTATGGCGGTGCTCTGCGTCGAATAAGCTGGACACCTGGCCAGATTCGCCTTAGTCGTCGTTGAACTCGATTACTTCCTGATATTAGTAGAAGTCTTGCCAATTTGTTTGGGTGGTTTTCTAACCGGTCGTTGTATTGCTTAGCACGGGAATTGATTATTTCCCATACTGTAGGGACTTTGGTGTCATTATGAAGGGTACGGTTTCTGACATAATAGGGTGCATTGCAGATTAGGCGGAGTGCTTGTGATTGAATGCTGTATAGTTTGCGTAAGTGTGTATCAGCAGCACAGCCGTATAGCTCAATGCCATAGTACCAGGCAGGGGCAATGATTTGTTTATAGATTAGTAATTTGTTTTTTAGTGATAGCTTGGATCTGTTGGCAGATAGAAGCCACTTGTGTTTGGATAATTTGGTGCGGATAGATTGTGTGGTTATGCGAACATGGCGTGACCAATTTAGTTTATTGTCTAAGTGAAGACCCAGATATTTTACAAGGCTTTTAGTTGGTATGATATTGTCATTTATACTGATGACAGGAGTTGCGATGTTGCTGCGTAAGGTGAAGAGGATATGGGCTGATTTATTGCCATTCACTTGAATGTTCCATTTTTTAGCCCAATCAGCAAACTGATTAACATGATCTTGCATGTAGTTGCAGGCAATTTCAGCATTATTGGCACTACACAGAAAAGCAGTATCATCAGCATATGTCGCCGTTAAACCGTTGATTTTTGAAGTAGGGTGTTGATCAGTAGATTGGATATGTGTGGCTATGCAAGGCATATCAGAGACATATATATTGAAAAGCAGTGGTGCAAGTACACTGCCTTGCGGTACGCCAGCCAGTATGGGCCGAATAGTCGATTGGATTGGGCCGGATTGTGCAGTAGGGTTATTACGATTGGAGTTTGCACTTTCTGTGTTATTGCTAAGTACACAGAAGCGTCGGTCAGATAGAAAGGATTTCAATATTTTATAGAGAGGTTCACTAGTGTACATTCGTAGTTTTTTTTTTTTTTTTAACAACTTGCCCGCCAGCAAGATACTGACGGCGTCTTTATTTTCAATTTAACTTATTACTTTACATAGCAACTTTTTTAAATTTAAATGGCAACAGAAGTTATACATTTGTGGGCAAAGACATATTGCAGCCCTGTTACATTTAACAGCGTGTCAGTATTTTCTTATTTACTAACATTTGAATTTATTGGCAGCTCAGCTATCGTGTAGCGACTCATCGGATGAACGCGCCTTTGGCATTTTCACTATTTATATCGATAGTTGGCAGCCCGCCATCGAGTACATTTCCGCTTCCCAAGTCCAGCATCACAGACATCGTCCAGGTCGCTTACCCTTCATAGTCAGTATGCCGTCGCGGGAAACTATGTTTTTGTGCCCCCTAATTTGGTAGGAGAGGCATCAATGGCAGCGGTTCCTGAGGCGTCTCATCGTGGGCCACGCATCACGTTCGGGCTGCATGCACGCTTTATTGGGCGGCCGCAGCTGTACGTTGTTTAAACTCCATAGGATTGGATCTGGCAGCGTGTCTCACGCGGCACGCAAATCGTCCAGGAATTGCGGATTGCAAAATGGTCACATCATCCAGTAGGCCGTCGTGGAGCACCTCTTCTTCTTGGTAAGTATGTATTTAAGGTTTTCCTTAAACAGAGTTTAATTTTGTGTCTTTCTTTACAGGTCAGTGCGTTCAGCGTCGTGGATTGGAGCATCTGGCAGCGTCTCTCACACGCCACACCATTTGTCCAGAACTTGCAGGTCAGCTGACTTTGGCGGTCGCAAAAACGCATCATGTCGGCTCTTCAGTGTTGGATGGCCTAATTAACAGACCGGAGGCGATACAGGATGCAGGATGAAGCCCGCTCAGAGCTGCTGAGCTATTACATATTTTGTTTGGATGGGCGATGCCGAAGCCGTCGCTCATCCCAAATTCAGCATTTGGCCCAGTAGACCGTCTTGGGCGTATCGTCTTCTTGGTGAGTATGTATCTGTAAATCAACATCGTGGTTTGGAAACATCTAGTGGCGTCTCTCACACGCCACATAACTTGTCCAAGAAATTGTAGGTCAGCTGGTTTTGGCGGTCGTAGCAGCGCATTAATCGACTCAAAGCCGTCGCTAATTCCAAAATAAGCACAGCATCCAGTAGGCCGTTGTGGAGCATTTCGTGGAAGCGTCGTGGATTGGAGCATTTGGCAGTGTCTCTCACACGGCACACAAAGCGTCCAAAAATTGCGGGTTGCAAAGTGGACCCATCATCCAGTAGGTCGTCGTGGAGCACCTCTTCATCTTGGTGAGTATGTATTTAAGGTTTTCTTTAAGCAGAGTTTAATTTGTGCCTTTCTTTACAGGACAGTGCTGAGCGTCGTGGATTGGAGCATCTGGCAGCGTCTCTCACACGCCACACCATTTGTCCGGAACTTGCAGGTCAGCTGACTTTGGCGGTCGCAAAAACGCATCATGTCGGCTCTTCAGTGTTGGATGGCCTAATTAACAGACCGGATTTTTAATCTTAACAACTTGCCCGCCAGCAAGATACTGACGGCGTCTTTATTTTCAATTTAACTTATTACTTTACATAGCAACTTTTTTAAATTTAAATGGCAACAGAAGTTATACATTTGTGGGCAAAGACATATTGCAGCCCTGTTACATTTAACAGCGTGTCAGTATTTTCTTATTTACTAACATTTGAATTTATTGGCAGCTCAGCTATCGTGTAGCGACTCATCGGATGAACGCGCCTTTGGCATTTTCACTATTTATATCGATAGTTGGCAGCCCGCCATCGAGTACATTTCCGCTTCCCAAGTCCAGCATCACAGACATCGTCCAGGTCGCTTACCCTTCATAGTCAGTATGCCGTCGCGGGAAACTATGTTTTTGTGCCCCCTAATTTGGTAGGAGAGGCATCAATGGCAGCGGTTCCTGAGGCGTCTCATCGTGGGCCACGCATCACGTTCGGGCTGCATGCACGCTTTATTGGGCGGCCGCAGCTGTACGTTGTTTAAACTCCATAGGATTGGATCTGGCAGCGTGTCTCACGCGGCACGCAAATCGTCCAGGAATTGCGGATTGCAAAATGGTCACATCATCCAGTAGGCCGTCGTGGAGCACCTCTTCTTCTTGGTAAGTATGTATTTAAGGTTTTCCTTAAACAGAGTTTAATTTTGTGTCTTTCTTTACAGGTCAGTGCGTTCAGCGTCGTGGATTGGAGCATCTGGCAGCGTCTCTCACACGCCACACCATTTGTCCAGAACTTGCAGGTCAGCTGACTTTGGCGGTCGCAAAAACGCATCATGTCGGCTCTTCAGTGTTGGATGGCCTAATTAACAGACCGGAGGCGATACAGGATGCAGGATGAAGCCCGCTCAGAGCTGCTGAGCTATTACATATTTTTTTTTTAATCTTAACAACTTGCCCGCCAGCAAGATACTGACGGCGTCTTTATTTTCAATTTAACTTATTACTTTACATAGCAACTTTTTTAAATTTAAATGGCAACAGAAGTTATACATTTGTGGGCAAAGACATATTGCAGCCCTGTTACATTTAACAGCGTGTC
>JAEIGF010000340.1:0-10000 GCA_018903485.1 Drosophila littoralis | reverse complement strand
GATGGTGGTTGCCTTGTTGGTAGCTGGTTGGGCCAAATGCGGTTGAGATGTCGTGAGAGACGTGGAGTGAGTGAGTGCATGGAATTGTTGGGATGATGTGGGAGTCGGTCCAAGTGTCTTTTGGAGTTAATGTTTATCTCGGACCAGACAGAGCTGATTTTGAGGGCATCATGAATGGTGCGATTGCTGACATAGTAGGTGTGGGGATTGAAGATAGTACGAAGTGCTTTTGCGTGAACTGATTGGAGTTTTCGGATATGGGTGTCGGCTGCGCAACCAAAGAGCTCAATACCATATTTCCATGATGGAGCAATGATTTGATTGTATATGAGGATTTTGTTTGACCGTGAGAGCCGGGATCGACCATTCAGTAACCAATTATGTTTTCGAAGTTTTGCCTTGATAACGTTGGTTGTAATATGAATATGTCGCGCCCAAAGTAGTTTACGATCTAGATTAAGACCTAGATATTTTACTGCGTTCGGGGATGGGATGTCAGTATTGTCAAGTTTTACATCAGGCCATCTTAAGCGATTTTGAAGTGAGAAAAGCAGGTGCCTAGACTTGCTGGCATTTACTTTAATGTTCCATCTCTTTGCCCATGTTGAGAAATGAGTAAGTTGGGACTGCATTTGAGAGGTAGCGCCTTCAGGTATAAAATCGCTGATTAGAAATGCTGTGTCGTCGGCATAGGTTGCTGTGAGGGTGTGTCTAATATGTCTATAATTGTCTGTGGTGACTGGGAGGTCGTATGTGAAAATGTTATAGAGGAGGGGGGCCAATACACTGCCCTGGGGGACTCCAGCTAATATAGGTCTTAGACTAGAGAGAATGCCTCTGTCTCTGACTCGGAAGGATCTGCTAGTTAGAAAGGACTTGAGAATTTGGACTAGGGGTGTGGAAATGTGGGAGTTAAGTTTATAAAGTAGTCCTTCGTGCCAAACGCGGTCAAATGCCTGCTGTATATCTAGGAAGACACCACAGACGCTCATTCCTTGTTCAAAGGAGTTGAGAACATGGTGAACTATTCTGTGAATCTGTTGAGTGGCACTATGGTCCTCGCGAAAACCAAATTGATGTTCCGGTATGAGGTTTGAATTTTTGACTTCGTCATTAAGGCGTTCAAATAAAGCTTTTTCAAAGAGCTTGGAAACCGAGGGAAGTAGACTTATTGGACGATAGTTGGAGAGATCAGATAAGGATCTGTTTCCGTTTTTGGGGATCATTGTGATTATTGCAGTCTTCCATGCGTTTGGGAAGTATTTATGCCGTAGCATTGTGTTTAACAGATTAACAAGGAGCATTACAGCTTTGAATGGTAACGATTTTAATACAAAATTGTCAATGTTGTCACAGCCCGGGGCCTTTTTGACTAATAATTGATTGATGTAGGATTTGATTTCAGAATATGTGATGTGACGTATGTGTGGACCGCTGTTGTTCTGTTCGTGCTGTGGAATGGGTAAGACAGGCTGTGGATTGTCGATGTTTATGTGGTTTGGATCGTCAATTTGACGGACGACAGATTGGATCATCTCTGTTTGTTCTGGTGAGGCGAAATCGAAAGCTTGAAATCTGTCCTCTAGATCATTTGCAAATGCCTCCGCTTGTTGTTGCGGTGTAATACACCAAGAGCCGTTACGATCTCTAACCGACGCGTGCAAGTGAGGCTGCGCTTTGAGGCCTTTGCATGCTCGCCAGAGATTAAAGCAGCCTTTCTTTTGGGGATCTGCATTGTCAAGGATGTTATTAAAGTATTCAGACCGAATATTCTCTTGACGTTGAGACAGCTGTCTGCTGGCTCTCTGCCAGGCTGCACGGTGTTCTAGGTGCCGAGTGCGGAGATAAAGTTTTCGAAGACGTCGTTTCTCACGTATGAGTATTTGTACTTCGGCTCTAATTGGAGGGCGGGTTAAATCATGAGGTAGACGTTGGTGCCGTGACGGTGCTGTCGGTGTAGAGGCAGCGCTAGCTGCGTAGTGAATTTTTTGGTTGAATACTTCTAACATGTCGTCAATATCATCTGTAGACGTTATCTCTACATTTGGGTTTATTTCTGTTTCTAGGATCTGACGGAATCGCCTAAGGTTAGAGCGCTTGGTAAGGAGCCGGGTTGGGGGAGTGGTGAGAGTTGTGGACACAGAGAAGTCTATGATTAGGGGTATATGATCACTGGAAAGATCCATGACGCGCCTTATGGAGAGGCAATGAGATGGTATTCCATTGTATATGGCAAAATCGATAACTGAAGGAGTGTTATTGCTGGCGGGGTAATGGGTAGGTTCAGCACTGGTGAGGACGTTGTGGTGATGAGAGCTCATCACAAAGTCCCCCAGGAGTCTACCTCTAGGACAAGAGCGATAGTTTCCCCATAGGCGGTGTTTGGCATTCCAATCGCCACCAATTATGCAATTTGGGCCAATTTCAAGAAAGAAATCTTGAAGAAGTCTGTTGGTGATTGTATTGTGATGACCGGGAGGCCAATAGCAGGCAACGATTTTAATTGGGCCAAGATCGGTGGCGATGGATACTATCGCCGCTTGCACATGGCTGTGAGATATGGGAGGTAATGATTGGTGTGTTATAAGGTTTGAAATAATGACAGCAGCGCCACCTATACTGAGTCGATTTCTGGGAGTGATTGCTGAGTGGATAGTGTATCCGGGAATATCAATGGCAGAGTGAAGATTGAAATGTGTTTCGCTCACTAGAAGGATGTCAATGAAGTTGTGCTGTAAGAACAGCTTGACCTCGTTGACTTTTCTGGATAGGCCGTTGGCATTCCAGACAGCTAAGCGGAGACCTAACATTGTTGGTTGTTTTGACAGGAGTTTTGTTGGTTCGCGTCTGTTGAGAGTGCAGCAATACTAGCTGTGGGAGAGACGTCGGCAACGGTTGCGACATTTTCTGATGATGAGGAAGAAGGGGCTGTGCTACTTAAAAGCATTGCTTGTTTCACCCCTTGGATGAACATTTGCATTGCTTGTATAACGTTGGTAGCAAGTAGTGAGATGTCAGTTGTTAAGGGATGGTTAGCTATGAATGTTTTGTTGGGACTGCCAGAGACAGATAGAGTCTGTTGGGGGAACTGTGGGGTTATATGAGTACCATTGGATGGTGACTCGTTGGGAGCATGTGGCTGTAGGGGCCGTTGTTGACGTTTTGGATTAGTTTGGGGAAATTTTTGAGAGCGTTTTGGAGTTTGTTGTTGAGAGCATTTTTGAGGAGGTAGTTGGGGGCCTTGTGATAGGACGATTTGGGAACTGTTTTCATAATTTCGAGTGTTACCCTGAGAGAGATTGTGAGATTGAGAGCTTGCAGGGCTATGTTGGGGTTGAGAGCTATTTTGAGAACATTTTTGAGCGTTTGCTTCACGAATTAAGAGAGGATGCTGACGCTTAGTTGATGACGGCTTGTTGATATTTTTGCCGTTTTCTGCCAAGGACATTGTCTTATTAGAGATTATTTGTTGATAGTACGGGCAGCCTTTGTAATTTGCAGTGTGATTTCCTTGGCAATTTCCACACTTGGCAGGAACATGTGCTGGTTTTTGGCAGATATTGGTAAGATGGTTTGCGCCGCATTTGACGCAGATCGGTAGGTGGTTGCAGTAACGAGCCGTGTGGTTAAATTTTTGGCATCTTTGACACTGTGTTATGTGGTCTGACGACCTGCGAGGCCATTCAACAGAGATGGTTTGTTGGCAGAGTATTTTTAATTTGAATATTTCAGGGCTTTTAGGGGCTTTGGCATCCAGTTCGATGAAGAAAAGATTGGGTGAGAAAGTGCCAGCTCCAGATTTGTTTTTGTAAGTCGGGTTATAGATTTTTTGCACAGCGAAACCTAGTTTAGTGAGTTCTTCTTGGACCTTATTGATGGGGACGGAATGGTGAAGGCCACGGATAATGACTCGGAGACTACGGTTGGCACGAGCTTGGTAAGTATGGAAACCTATTTTCTTGGCCCCAAGGAGGGGAATTATTTTATTGTAGATTTCAAGATTGCTACTGGAAATTCGGGATTTTTGGCCAAAGTGTGAAACAATGTACATGTTTTGGCCAACGGTCTTGTTTATTTCAGTTGTGAGTTTGGAATCTATTGATATGTCAGTCCAGATCAAAGGAGGTTTGAATGGGTTTTCCGGATCGGCATTCTTGGTTGCTGGGTTGGCAATCATTGAAGGTGAAAGGTTTCTGTTGTTTTTAATATTGTCAGTATCTGGACTGGGGCTTTTTGATTTGCTATTTTTTCTACTGGAGCTGGCGAGAGGGGGATACAGGATGTCCATAATTGAGACATCACTAGAATGGCTGATATCCGTTTGGCAGGACGAGTTGAGAATGTCAATAGAAGTTTCAGACTCGTTCAAACTATTCAAACGTTTGGGAGATGGCGAGGAGTTGTTTCTTGATCTAAGACTTGAGTTAGGAGACGAAACTTTAGTAGTTTTGGTGTTTTTGCGTTTGCGAATCATTTTAGGGGAATATTGTAGTTCTTAGATCAGTATATGATTTATGTGTCTGTATGCGTGTAACTATATATTTTTTTTTTTTTTTTTTTTTTTTTAAATTTATGATTAGTGTAGCAATTTATATTTAATTAGTAATTTATGGTAAGTATTTTATATTTTATGTAGATAATTTATTATATTTATTTATTTATTTATTGATTTGCAGGTTAAAAATTGACGAAAATTTTAGTGTCAATGTGTAAGTGTAATAGCAAAATAAATTGTATGATTTGTAATTTTGTTTTTAATATGTATATATGTGCTGGTGCATGTATTTACTTTTAATAAAATATGTATGTTAATTTGTTTTAATTGTGTATTACGTTTTTTGTTTTGTCTGTTTGTGCAGCACTGCTTGTGCACAAAACCTATTGGTTTTGGTTGTGGATAGTGTGGAACTTTTAAGTGTGCAAGCAGTATTTTGTCCACTAATGGCAATATGGCGGCTGCACACAATATTTTTTTTAGTAAAATTACTCACTGAGCACAGGACCTTTTTACGATTTAGCGAGAGATGAGAGGCAAACCTATGTATAGTTAGCGGCGCACTCAGCTTGGAGAGGCTCTATTGTCGCACTTAATTGTGGGCTAGCGCTCCAACAGACACGGCGGGCGCTCCTATGGACACGAGCACGGGACACTTTTTATGATTTAGCGAATGAAACGAACCTCCGTACGGACTGCAAGCGACTGACAGCGTCGCACTCGACTGAGAGAGGCCTCTGTTTAGTAGTATATGTTGACAGTAAGTATGCTTGTGTGTGTGCTAAATGACATTTATGACATGAGTATTTATTTGTACGTATATTTTTGGCTAAAATGTGTATTTAAAAAAAGTGTGTATGAGATATGTGTGTGTGTATTTATTTAGTAAATTTATGATTAGTGTAGCAATTTATATTTAATTAGTAATTTATGGTAAGTATTTTATATTTTATGTAGATAATTTATTATATTTATTTATTTATTTATTGATTTGCAGGTTAAAAATTGACGAAAATTTTAGTGTCAATGTGTAAGTGTAATAGCAAAATAAATTGTATGATTTGTAATTTTGTTTTTAATATGTATATATGTGCTGGTGCATGTATTTACTTTTAATAAAATATGTATGTTAATTTGTTTTAATTGTGTATTACGTTTTTTGTTTTGTCTGTTTGTGCAGCACTGCTTGTGCACAAAACCTATTGGTTTTGGTTGTGGATAGTGTGGAACTTTTAAGTGTGCAAGCAGTATTTTGTCCACTAATGGCAATATGGCGGCTGCACACAATATTTTTTTTTAGTAAAATTACTCACTGAGCACAGGACCTTTTTACGATTTAGCGAGAGATGAGAGGCAAACCTATGTATAGTTAGCGGCGCACTCAGCTTGGAGAGGCTCTATTGTCGCACTTAATTGTGGGCTAGCGCTCCAACAGACACGGCGGGCGCTCCTATGGACACGAGCACGGGACACTTTTTATGATTTAGCGAATGAAACGAACCTCCGTACGGACTGCAAGCGACTGACAGCGTCGCACTCGACTGAGAGAGGCCTCTGTTTAGTAGTATATGTTGACAGTAAGTATGCTTGTGTGTGTGCTAAATGACATTTATGACATGAGTATTTATTTGTACGTATATTTTTGGCTAAAATGTGTATTTAAAAAAAGTGTGTATGAGATATGTGTGTGTGTATTTATTTAGTAAATTTATGATTAGTGTAGCAATTTATATTTAATTAGTAATTTATGGTAAGTATTTTATATTTTATGTAGATAATTTATTATATTTATTTATTTATTTATTGATTTGCAGGTTAAAAATTGACGAAAATTTTAGTGTCAATGTGTAAGTGTAATAGCAAAATAAATTGTATGATTTGTAATTTTGTTTTTAATATGTATATATGTGCTGGTGCATGTATTTACTTTTAATAAAATATGTATGTTAATTTGTTTTAATTGTGTATTACGTTTTTTGTTTTGTCTGTTTGTGCAGCACTGCTTGTGCACAAAACCTATTGGTTTTGGTTGTGGATAGTGTGGAACTTTTAAGTGTGCAAGCAGTATTTTGTCCACTAATGGCAATATGGCGGCTGCACACAATATTTTTTTTTAGTAAAATTACTCACTGAGCACAGGACCTTTTTACGATTTAGCGAGAGATGAGAGGCAAACCTATGTATAGTTAGCGGCGCACTCAGCTTGGAGAGGCTCTATTGTCGCACTTAATTGTGGGCTAGCGCTCCAACAGACACGGCGGGCGCTCCTATGGACACGAGCACGGGACACTTTTTATGATTTAGCGAATGAAACGAACCTCCGTACGGACTGCAAGCGACTGACAGCGTCGCACTCGACTGAGAGAGGCCTCTGTTTAGTAGTATATGTTGACAGTAAGTATGCTTGTGTGTGTGCTAAATGACATTTATGACATGAGTATTTATTTGTACGTATATTTTTGGCTAAAATGTGTATTTAAAAAAAGTGTGTATGAGATATGTGTGTGTGTATTTATTTAGTAAATTTATGATTAGTGTAGCAATTTATATTTAATTAGTAATTTATGGTAAGTATTTTATATTTTATGTAGATAATTTATTATATTTATTTATTTATTTATTGATTTGCAGGTTAAAAATTGACGAAAATTTTAGTGTCAATGTGTAAGTGTAATAGCAAAATAAATTGTATGATTTGTAATTTTGTTTTTAATATGTATATATGTGCTGGTGCATGTATTTACTTTTAATAAAATATGTATGTTAATTTGTTTTAATTGTGTATTACGTTTTTTGTTTTGTCTGTTTGTGCAGCACTGCTTGTGCACAAAACCTATTGGTTTTGGTTGTGGATAGTGTGGAACTTTTAAGTGTGCAAGCAGTATTTTGTCCACTAATGGCAATATGGCGGCTGCACACAATATTTTTTTTAGTAAAATTACTCACTGAGCACAGGACCTTTTTACGATTTAGCGAGAGATGAGAGGCAAACCTATGTATAGTTAGCGGCGCACTCAGCTTGGAGAGGCTCTATTGTCGCACTTAATTGTGGGCTAGCGCTCCAACAGACACGGCGGGCGCTCCTATGGACACGAGCACGGGACACTTTTTATGATTTAGCGAATGAAACGAACCTCCGTACGGACTGCAAGCGACTGACAGCGTCGCACTCGACTGAGAGAGGCCTCTGTTTAGTAGTATATGTTGACAGTAAGTATGCTTGTGTGTGTGCTAAATGACATTTATGACATGAGTATTTATTTGTACGTATATTTTTGGCTAAAATGTGTATTTAAAAAAAGTGTGTATGAGATATGTGTGTGTGTATTTATTTAGTAAATTTATGATTAGTGTAGCAATTTATATTTAATTAGTAATTTATGGTAAGTATTTTATATTTTATGTAGATAATTTATTATATTTATTTATTTATTTATTGATTTGCAGGTTAAAAATTGACGAAAATTTTAGTGTCAATGTGTAAGTGTAATAGCAAAATAAATTGTATGATTTGTAATTTTGTTTTTAATATGTATATATGTGCTGGTGCATGTATTTACTTTTAATAAAATATGTATGTTAATTTGTTTTAATTGTGTATTACGTTTTTTGTTTTGTCTGTTTGTGCAGCACTGCTTGTGCACAAAACCTATTGGTTTTGGTTGTGGATAGTGTGGAACTTTTAAGTGTGCAAGCAGTATTTTGTCCACTAATGGCAATATGGCGGCTGCACACAATATTTTTTTTTAGTAAAATTACTCACTGAGCACAGGACCTTTTTACGATTTAGCGAGAGATGAGAGGCAAACCTATGTATAGTTAGCGGCGCACTCAGCTTGGAGAGGCTCTATTGTCGCACTTAATTGTGGGCTAGCGCTCCAACAGACACGGCGGGCGCTCCTATGGACACGAGCACGGGACACTTTTTATGATTTAGCGAATGAAACGAACCTCCGTACGGACTGCAAGCGACTGACAGCGTCGCACTCGACTGAGAGAGGCCTCTGTTTAGTAGTATATGTTGACAGTAAGTATGCTTGTGTGTGTGCTAAATGACATTTATGACATGAGTATTTATTTGTACGTATATTTTTGGCTAAAATGTGTTTTTAAAAAAAGTGTGTATGAGATATGTGTGTGTGTATTTATTTAGTAAATTTATGATTAGTGTAGCAATTTATATTTAATTAGTAATTTATGGTAAGTATTTTATATTTTATGTAGATAATTTATTATATTTATTTATTTATTTATTGATTTGCAGGTTAAAAATTGACGAAAATTTTAGTGTCAATGTGTAAGTGTAATAGCAAAATAAATTGTATGATTTGTAATTTTGTTTTTAATATGTATATATGTGCTGGTGCATGTATTTACTTTTAATAAAATATGTATGTTAATTTGTTTTAATTGTGTATTACGTTTTTTGTTTTGTCTGTTTGTGCAGCACTGCTTGTGCACAAAATCTATTGGTTTTGGTTGTGGATAGTGTGGAACTTTTAAGTGTGCAAGCAGTATTTTGTCCACTAATGGCAATATGGCGGCTGCACACAATATTTTTTTTTAGTAAAATTACTCACTGAGCACAGGACCTTTTTACGATTTAGCGAGAGATGAGAGGCAAACCTATGTATAGTTAGCGGCGCACTCAGCTTGGAGAGGCTCTATTGTCGCACTTAATTGTGGGCTAGCGCTCCAACAGACACGGCGGGCGCTCCTATGGACACGAGCACGGGACACTTTTTATGATTTAGCGAATGAAACGAACCTCCGTACGGACTGCAAGCGACTGACAGCGTCGCACTCGACTGAGAGAGGCCTCTGTTTAGTAGTATATGTTGACAGTAAGTATGCTTGTGTGTGTGCTAAATGACATTTATGACATGAGTATTTATTTGTACGTATATTTTTGGCTAAAATGTGTATTTAAAAAAAGTGTGTATGAGATATGTGTGTGTGTGATTTATTTAGTAAATTTATGATTAGTGTAGCAATTTATATTTAATTAGTAATTTATGGTAAGTATTTTATATTTTATGTAGATAATTTATTATATTTATTTATTTATTTATTGATTTGCAGGTTAAAAATTGACGAAAATTTTAGTGTCAATGTGTAAGTGTAATAGCAAAATAAATTGTATGATTTGTAATTTTGTTTTTAATATGTATATATGTGCTGGTGCATGTATTTACTTTTAATAAAATATGTATGTTAATTTGTTTTAATTGTGTATTACGTTTTTTGTTTTGTCTGTTTGTGCAGCACTGCTTTTCTGGTTTCAGTTGACCCATATAGGGTGCAACCTCAGATTTATTTATTGATATTCTTGGTTAGTTTTTAGGGAAGGGAAGTACAAACACAGGGATTTTTCAGGTGGCTAGCTGAAACAAAAAGAAGACTGAACCAAGGTTGAGATGAGTGCGGCACACAGCGTGTATGAACCTATAACGCCTTAAAGCCAGCAGTGTTGAAAGTTATAGGGAAGATTGCTGACTGTCAAAG